>CM035153.1:71338051-71906843 GCA_020205615.1 Panax quinquefolius | reverse complement strand
TCTGCGGTAATCCATGCAGACTCTCCACCCCGTCACTATTCTTGTTGGAATCAACTCATTGTTCTCATTAGAAACCACGGTCATACCACACTTTTTTGGTACACATTGTACTAGGCTCACCCATGAACTATCTGAAATTGGATAAATTACGCCTGCATCCATCCATTTCAATACTTCTTTCTTGACCACTTCCTTCATGATTGGATTAAGTCTTCTTTGTTGCTCTACCGAAGGCTTACTATCATCTTCCAATAGGATCTTATGCATACAGAAAGATGGGTTGATCCCTTTTATATCAGCTATAATCCATCCAATAGCTGACTTGAACTCTGTAAGAACTCGTAGCAGTTTTTCTTCCTAAAAAGATTTTAGTGCAGAAGAAATAATCATAGGTAATTTTGAATTTTCATTTAAAAACGCATACCTCAAATGATCTGGAAGTGGTTTCAACTCAAGTTCTGGAGGATTCTCAAGAGATGGCTTCAATTTCACTGACGATTCTCCAGCTTTCTTCAATGGCTCAATAGGAGTCTTGAATTTTCTGAATTATGGAGTTGTATCAAGAAAGTGCACAAGTTCTTCAATCTTTTCGTCATCTAATTCTGAATTTCCAGCAATAGCACTTCTCAATGGTTTATGATCCACCAAGCTCTGTACTTCATCACTTAAGACCTTTTCCACCAAATCAACCCTGAAGCATTCCTCATCATCTATCGAAAATTTCATTTCCTTGAATACGTTGAAAGTAACTTCATGATCATGAACATGCATTGTGAGTTCCCCTTTCTGAACGTCTATGAAGGTTCTTCCTGTAGCTAGGAATGGTCTTCCAAGTATGATTGGTATACTCCTATCTTCTTCATAATCTAAAATAAAGAAATCAGTCGGAAAGATGAATTTATCCACTTTTACCAAAACATCTTCAACAATTCCCCGTGGATAAGTGATAGACTTGTCAGCAAGCTATAAAGAAATATTTGTCGGCCTTGGAACCGACAATCCCAACTGATTAAATACTGACAAGGGCATCAAATTTATACTTTCCCCAAGATCACATAAACATTTGCTTAAACTCATCTTTCCAATTGTGCATGGCATTGTGAAACTGCCCGGATCCTTCAGCTTTAGAGGTAATTTGCGTTGAAGCACTGCACTGAATTCCTCCGTCAAGGCCACTGTCTCAAAATCTTCTAATCTATTCTTCCTTCACAAGATACCCTTCATAAACTTTGCATAACTAGGCATCTGTTCCAATGCCTAAATGAAAGGTATGTTAATCTATAACTTTTTGAATACCTCCAAGAACTTACTAAACTATTTGTCTTCCCTCTGCTTATGCAATCTCTATGGATAAGGAACCGGAGGGTGAACTATTGGTATTTTATTCACAGGCTTCTCAAATGAACCTTCTTTATTCTTCTCTTCTTGTTGTTGTCCAAAATCTTCATTATTCAGTTTCTCCTTAGACAAACTTTCTTGACCGTGCGGCCGCGCGTCCTCCCTTTGTAAAAATGGCGTGGGCGCGCCATACTGATTTTCTGCAACCTATTTTCCAGATTTAAGTGTAATTTCTTGACATTGTTCCTTCCCTTCTCTTTTTTGGATTTACCTCTGTGGTACTCGACAATGAACCATGTGGCTTGTTGTTAAGCATGATCGCCATCTGACGCATTTGAGTTTCCAGATTTTTGATAGCCACTGCTTGGCTTTTAATCATCACTTCTAGATTTGCCATGTACTTCATCATCATCTCCTCCATTTCTGATTTCTTTTCTTACTGAGGTGCAGGTGGTGTATGATGTTGTTGTTGAGAAAATCTAGGTGTATAAGGTGGTCTTGGTGCAAATTGTTGCTGAGCTAACTGTGACTGAAATTGGTTATATGGTTGAAACTGACTTTGTTGATTGCCTTGGTTATTTGACCAAATAAAATTTGGATGGTTGTAGTTGTTGGAGTTGTATATGTTCTAAAATTGACCTTGATCCTTCCTATAGTTGCTCACATATTGTACAGACTCTGAACTGATAGCACATTGATCAGTTGAATGTGTCCCTGCACATATCTAACACACAAAGGCAATTATCTTCGCCTTGGTTTCTGTCAACGAATCAATTTTCTTCGCCATGGATGCCATCTATGTTGACAATTGAGTGATAGCATCCACCTCTAACAAACTGACAACTTTGGGCTGCGGCATCCTGGCTGTAGGATTTTGGAAATCATTTGCTGCCATCGTCTCAATTAGATTATAGGCCTCTGCATAGCTCTTCGCCCATAAAGCTCCTCTTGCAGTTGCATCTACAATAGGCCTTGACTGTCATCCCAATCCATTATAAAATGTGTTGATCACCATCCAATCCGGCATGCCATCGTGTGGACATTTTCTTAGAATTTCCTTGTATCTCTCCCAGGCTTATATAGATGTAACGCCCGAGGAAATTCGGATTTTTATGGCAATTAAATTTTTATTTGATTATGTGAATTAAATGAATTTAATTGATTATTAGGTGAGTAAGCTATGTGAAGGTCGTTCTACGACCTAGAATGTGCTAACGTGGTTAGTATTCTGGCTTTGTGCTAGAATTAATTGTTTGGAATTTCCAAGACGAAAATAAATGTTTTTCGAGAAATTTTCGTAAAAATACTATTCATCCATTTCTGTTCGGGGAATTATTTTGAAATTCCGAGAAACGCGTAATGATAGAATATCGTGATAAGATGGAATATCTGATAACATTTCATTTATGGCAAACGCAGTTTTTGCCTGCGGACTTAAAACCTAAGGGTTGAGTATATTGATTTCCGAGAAGGAAATAATATGCGTAGAAGGAATGGCGTTAGGTTTAATGTGAGTGTTATACATTTGGTGATACTAGTTAGTATCTATGTATAATACGATGAGTAAATATGAAGTACAATACGATTATTGTACGAGTAGTATACGGAGAGGATACGTGAATTGTACGTATGGAATACGATTAGTATTATAGAATTAAGCTAAGACTTAATGTCAATTCATTTGAGTTGGATTATGTTTGGTCTATTGATTTAATGAGCAAGTCCAAGGGATTAATTGGTTAAGCCCAAGTCAAGGCCCAAGGATAGATTTATTAAATCCAATTCATTAAAACCGAACCGTGGGTCGAACCGGTGGGTTACCGAATGGGTAAAACCCATGGGGCAACCCATGGGATGTCACATAAAGGTGGTGGGCCGGCCACCTTGGTGTGGAAGCCAAGCATAAGGCTTGGTCACCAAGTGTTTTACTTGGTGACCACACATGAATAGTAAGGAGGTGATGGTAGTTGTCCATAATGCCCTCCATTCTAGTTTTCTATAAATAGAGAGCTAGGTTGATTCATTTAAGAATTTTTCAACTTGCCAACCTAGATTAATTGAGATAGAAAGAGAACTAGACTCTCAAAACATACACTTTGGAAGCTTTGACATAGAGTTTTCAAGAGATTTCATAAGAGTTCTTGAGGTAATAAACCTTATCTTTCATCTCCATCTCTTTTAGATTTTCTTTTATTTTAGAGAATCATATAAGGGGTGGTATATATCTTGTATGAGGGATTAAAGATGACTTACCGTAGATTCAATCTCTATAAGTCATGAGATTATAAGAATCATAAGGTTTAAAATAGTTTTGAACCATGAAAATATTGATAGTTGAGATCGATTGTTGATAAACGATTGAGCTCCATCAATACATTAATATATGCATCTTGTTTGGTTAGGAAGTAGGTATGAAATCCATGGACCCTAGTAACGAAGTTATGGCGAATTTTACGAAAATAGACGATAAACGTCGAAAATGTTGAATTCTGGATTAGAGGTCAAAAGTTGTCGTGAGACTTGAAAACATTGGTTTTTAATGTCAACACGTGAGATAGGGTGATTAAGAGTTGTGGGTTCGAGAATCGTCAGATTCTGACTTAAAGCGAAGAAATCGAGCATTGAACGCTCATTAACGTTTCTGAACGTCTAAAAAATGAACTCAATAGTGAATTTTGAGTTATCGGATTCGAAAGTGTCGAATTCTTATATGAACGCGTAGATAATGTCATTTATGATGTGTAGGCTTTTGAAAGGACCAAATCGGGCTTATAACGAAGAAGTTATGGCCCCAGGAATTTCACAAAATTTTTGAAAATTGTTATGTTTCAGATGAGGTTGCAGCGCCACTTGCCGCTTGATATAATATAAATAATCGCCCAGCCAATACGGGCACAATAAAGTTAAATCTTGCTAAATGGTGCAAGAGAGCCATCGTTTCCACACCGCGGTACAAGGCCGAGACCGAAGCTCAGACACTGCTAACTGGCGCCGCAGCACCAGTCTAGTACTAGGATGGTCGCGCCGCAGCGCGAGTGTTAGGCTTTGGATAGTGACTTAGGTTTTGGACTTCATTTGTTCAGGAACCTAAAGGGGTAATGTTTGTACACTTCATAAGTGTATTAAAGCTATTCCTATACTACCTATACTAAGGTATATGATATGAAACTTAGGAATGAAATGCATGTTAATAAGTTAACAATGATGAACAAAGTTGGTACTTCATCAACGAAGTTTGAGTCCGATTAATAACGTCAGTTGAGTAATAAACCGAGATGAAGGGTAATAAGTCGTGTTGAATTTAATAAAGATATTAAGTTAACAAAGACATAGAAGAGAAAGAAGCTTGCAGGAACAATGTGAATAGTTGTTTGATAGCTAATTACAGTGTGCTATGTGAATATATCATGTAGATTCTGTAAAGGTTGTGGTCAGTCGAGTAAATTATTTGAAGACGCTAAAAGGAAAGTTTTCTTAACGCTTGTCTAAGTTCTATGTTAGCCAAGTTTTATGTGATTCGTTGAACTGAATTGCAAGACTTATTTTAAAGAAAGGGTGATGCGATTTTAACTCTCGGCTAGACTATTAAGTAATATATAGATTGATTATTGTTCATATCATTCTATATAGAAATGTTAACGCTTATCCTATGCCAAGTAATTGGTACGGACGTGAAGGTAAGGTTTGTCTATGAACACAAAAGTATTTTTCATCGATTATTCGATGGGGCGCATGAAGTTTGCAAAAATATTAAATGTAAATACGTTTAATGAATGAGTGTTGATCAACATAAAGTACTATAGGTTGATCACCTAGAAGTGCTAAAGTAAGTTATACCAACAAGCGACCTTAGTCTTTGTGAACTCCTTTTCAAGTATAAAACCGGAAGTTCTTTCGCTCATGGTCTATCGAATAGTTCGTAATTCCTAATATATTCTATACTTTGGGAATTGATGTTATGAACTGTTAAAGTATTATTGATTCATAATACTTCATAACTATTGTTCAGTTATGTCGGAATTGTTATATAATTCATGAATGTGGTATTCCTGTTATCCTTGATTAAAACTTGTTGAGCTGTCTTGCCTACTTCTTGCGTGAATTATATAACCGCAGTTAAAGATGAACGTACTGTGAATGCCAAGAGAGATAAGGGCAAAGCTAAGATGGATGCTTAGGCATTGTGTAATAGTTTAGTAAGTTTGTATGTACTATACATTTTGAACAATGAATGATGTAACTGATTTATGAACCTGGGAAGGATTATACTTTGAATGTAATAAGAAGATAGTAATTACATTCATTTTGTTATATTTCAATGGAATGATTGTATGGATGTTAGTATAGTGAAGCGCCATCTGTCGGGTTGGAAGATACCCGAATTTGGGGGCGTCACAGGTTGGTATCAAAGCTTTAGGTTATAAAACTTAAGGGGGGAAAACCTTAGGCTAATAACCTCGTAAGGAAGGTAAAGTCCGAGGAATGAAATTCAAGTCCATTGAATTAATAAGGTATTGAGATAACTCAGTATCGAAAGGATTAAAAGATGGAAATTAATCTTAAAGATATTAAATGTGATTTGTGCTTATACTATTGTGTATTATGTACTAATCAACGTGTTATATGTTTGTAGATGTCAACCGATAGCTTGATGTTTAGAAACATGGAAATGATAAGTGAGGATTCAGTTAACCAAGTTAAGGTTGTACCAATGCCAGTGGCAGAGGTACCGATAGTTTTACTAGATGACTCAGACATTAAGGAGTACATCTCTGAGGAGGAATACTCTGAGGAGACTATGGGATTAGCATCATACCTTAACAAGATGCTAGATGTGGAGGAGGAGATGGAGGTGACATCGATTAACACGGTGTTACCTACTCAGGAGTTAACACCTCCGGATGCAATGAGAGCATTGTATCTGGCAGTGTTGGATAGGAATGTGCATTTGAGCACTGTAGTAGAGGCACAAAATGAGGAAATAACTGCCTTATATGAGGCGAAAGAATATGCAGAGGCAGACTTTGAGTCAGAGCACGACGAGCAAGTGCTTATGACTAATAAGGCTCGTGACTATAAGGATGAGGTCCTTGAGCTACAAAAGAAACTGGTTGAGAAAGACTAGAAAATAGCTAGGATGTCATACATCCACGAATGCGCTCATGAGGATTTCAAGCTGAAAAATTGCTTGTTATTCTATTGATTCCGGGCAGACTCGACATACCATAAGTCGAGATATAGTGTCGATTCTGGCAAATCAAAAATATGAGAATGTTGTTCGACAGTGTCAGTAGATCATTAGATCTTTTTGTATATGAGTAATGACGTAAAACCCTCTTTTATATAACTAAAGGGTAGTCTTTTTGTAAATCCCAATTTTTGTAGCAGGCAATCGCGGGATAGTATGTAATAGCTTTTGGCTAAGGGAACATGATGTAAATAGTTTTGGCTATGAAAGCATATTTATATAATGAAGTTTTTATTTAATGTACTTGTTATGGTATGAATGGTTGTTGTTGATTTAAAATGATAACCGAGTAGTTAAATAGATAATAACGAAGCTTTATTTATTTAATCAGAATTATGCCGCTGAGAAGGAGACAACGTAACCAAGAGGCCGAGTATCATAATGAGAATCAGGGGGGTCCTAATAACCCTATGCAAGAGTTCGTTAATTTATTAACGGTTGCATTTAAACAAGTGGGGGGTGGGATTCGGTAGCTCACAGGGTAGCAAGAACAACTACCTTTAAGGACTTTAAAAGTGTGGGTCTTCAGGAGTTCGAGAGCAGCGGATCCACTAGAAGCCCGGACATGGGTTAGAGATTGAAAAGGCGTTTGTGATAACAAACGTAGGTGAGGCTATGAAGATTCTTTTGTGACTTACATAATGAAGGGAGAAGCCAAATTCTGGTGGGAGGCTCACCGAGGGGGGCTAGCTAGGGCAGAGGTCATTACGTGAGAACAGGTTTAAGAAGGTCTTCTTGAAAACTATTTCCCTACTAGCATGCAGTAGGGATGGAAATTAAGTTCCTAGAACTTAGCGAGGGATATAGCAGTTCCCAAAGATGCCGCCAAGTTTAACGAATTGGCGAGATTTGCTCCACATCAGGTGGATACAGAGGAGAGAAAGGCGCGTAGATTTGAGTAGGGCTAAAAACTCTGGCTCTAAAGTAGGATATCGGTTTTCCAGAGTGCTTCCTACGGGACCATCCTGGAAAAGGCAATAATAGCTGAAGGTGGTGGTGAGGCTTTGTCTCAGTACCACAAAAAGCAGAAGATTAAGAGTAAGTTAGAAGGAAGTAATAAGGCTGAAGTTGCCAGTGGAAGCGGCAACTTGCCAAAGAGGAAGAGTTTTAACCCTGGGAATACCGGGGTAAAGCAGGGAGATCCCAAGCGGAGGACGGAAGCATGTAAGACATGCGGAAAATCTCACATGGGAGTCTGTTTAAAGAGGAAAATAGTATGCTACAACTGTGGACAGGAGGGGCATTTGTCACCCAACTGCCCTAACCCTAAGAAGAACCAGGGATGTTTTGTCTGTGGGTCAATGGACCACATGGCAAGAAATTGCCCAAAGAAGGGTTTAGAGGGGAATAAGAGTTATGGTAGTGGTAAATTAGCCATTACTGGACCAACACCATCAGTGGGTAGACCCTTAGCTCGTACGTTTAATATGACCGTCTAAGATTCGATTGCATCAACAGATGTGGTAGCAGGTATCATTCCGGTAAATGAGATAAATGCTTATGTTCTATTTGACTCGGGTGCTACATGTTCTTTTATAGCTTGTGAATTTGCTAAGCAATTAGGTTTAATCCCTAGAAGTTACCTATACCTTTAGACATTAAGGTAGCAAACGAAGAGATAATCCCCATTGAACATATTCATAAGGATTGTTGCATAGAAATTAGAGGGAATAAGTTATCGGTAGATTGGGTACCGATAAGGCTAAAAGAATTTGATGTAATTCTTGGTATGGATTGGTTGGTTAACCATAAGGAGATTATAGATTGCCATAAGAAAAGTGTAAATCTTTGGCTTTCTAAGAAAACCAAGGTAGTGTTCTTCGGTAGTAAATCACCGAGATGCTCTTGTTGTCTGTCTATGACACAAGCTAGGAAGATGTTAAGAAAAGGGTGTGTAGGTTATCTGTGCCATGTTGTGGATACCCAAAGAGTGGGAACATCCTTGGACCAAATACCTATAGTGCAGGAGTTTGCAGATTTATTTTCGGAAGAGCTACCGGGTATTCCACCGGATAGGGAAGTTGAGTTTGTAATTGATCTCTTACCGGGTACGGCACCAGTTTCAAGGGCTCCATATCGGATGGCGCTAGTTAAGATGAAGGAGTTAATGGTTCAATTACAAGAACTATTAGATAGGAAGTACATTCAATCGAGTGTGTCTCCTTGGGGAGCACTGGTGTTGTTTGTAAAGAAAAAGGATGGGCCGTTAAGACTTTGTATCGACTATCGAGAGTTGAACAAGTTAACGATTAAGAATAGATACCCTTTGCCCAGGATCGATGATCTATTTGATCAATTAAAAGGAGCAAGGTATTTTTCTAATATAGATTTGTGCACGGGGTATCATCAGTTAAAGGTAAGGAAGGAGGATGTACCTAAGACGGCGTTCAGAACTCGTTATGGTCATTACGAGTTTCTGGTAATGTCATTTGGGTTTACTAATGCACCAGCCGCATTTATGGATATGATGAACAGGGTGTTCAAACAATATTTGGACAAGTTTTTCGTAGTGTTCATTGATGATATTCTAGTCTATTCAAAGACACTAGCAGATCATACAAAACGTTTAAGAATAGTATTGGAAACCCTAAGAAAGGAGAAGTTGTATGCAAAATTCACAAAGTGTGAATTTTGGCTTGAAAGAGTGCAGTTTCTAGGGCATGTTATTGATAAGGATGACATTTCCGTAGATCCGGCAAAAGTAGAAGCAGTTAATGAATGGGAGCAACCGAAAACGCCAACTGAGGTTCGAAGTTTTCTGGGGTTAGCGGGATACTATAGAAGGTTCATTCCGAACTTTTCTAAAATAGCTACTCCGTTGACAAATCTGACAAGAAAGTTGGTGAAGTATGTGTGGACTGAAAAATGTGAGAACAGTTTTCAGGAGTTGAAGAAGAGGTTAAGTGAGGCACCTGTATTGTCCTTACCAGACGATACAGGAAATTTTGTAGTGTATAGCGATGCTTCGCATAAAGGACTGGGTTGCGTGCTCATGCAGCATGGCAAGGTCATTGCGTATGCGTCACGTCAATTGAAGGATTATGAGAAGGTCTATCCTACTCATGACCTGGAATTGGCAGCTGTAGTTTTTGCTTTAAAGATATAGAGGCATTATCTTTACGGTGAGAAGTGTGAGATATACACAGACCACAAAAGTCTGAAGTATATCTTCACACAGAAGGAGTTGAACATGAGAGAGAAAAGGTGGTTAGAGTTAATAAAAGATTACGACTATGATATTTTATATCATCCGGGAAAAGCAAATGTAGTAGCCAATGCATTAAGTAGGAAGGGTAGAGAGAAACTGTTAATGTTAACAACTCAGAATGAGTTGGTAACAGCGATGGCAAGAATGGAGCTAGAAGTTAAGTTACCAGAGGAAGCAGTGGAGATGTTATTTTCCATGGAAACCCAACCGACCATAGTGGAGCGGGTTAAGGGAGTACAACTGAGCAACGAGGAATGCCAACAGATGAAGAAGAGTATAGAAAATGAAGAAAAGACTAAGTATAACCTAGATAAGGAGGGATTACTTCGTTTTGAAGGAAGAATTTGGGTTCCTAATGATTCCGAATTAAAAGAAGAAATTATGATGGAGGCCCATAGTTCGAGGTACTTGATACATCCCGGTAGTACGAAGATGCATCAAGACCTTCGTCAGAACTTTTGGTGGCCGAACATGAAGAGGGAGATAGCAGAATATGTTAGTAGGTGCTTAACTTGTCAAAAAGTTAAGGTTGAACACCAACGACCGAGCGGCTTTTTGCAACCGTTAGAAATTCCAGAGTGGAAGTGGGAGCATATCACGATGGACTTTATGGTGGGACTTCCAGCAACAAGAAAAGGATACGATGCTATTTGGGTGATAGTGGATCGATTGATGAAATTGGCTCATTTTCTACTAATAGGAGTTAGGTATAACCTAGATCAGTTAGCTAAGCTGTATGTCAAGGAAATTATTTCTAGACATGGAGTACCTATTTCGATTGTGACAGATCGTGATCCACGATTCACATCCAACTTTTGTAGGAGTTTGCAAGAACAAATGGGAACGCAGTTAAGATTAAGTACAGCGTATCATCCTAAGACAGATGGTCAGAGTGAGCGGACAATTCAAATGCTTGAAGATATGTTAAGATTTTGCGTTATGGATTTCAAAGGGAGCTGGGACGAATATCTACCGTTGGTGGAATTTTTGTATAACAATAGTTTTCACGCTAGTATAGGCATGCAGCCTTACGAAGCGTTGTATGGAAGGAAGTGCCGAACTCCATTATGTTGGGATGAAGAGGGTGAACGTCGGATGTTGGGACCTGAGATGGTACAGTAGACGGTAGACATGGTGAAGTTAATATGTACTCAATTAGTTGCGACTCAAGACCGGCAGAGGAAGTATGCAGATCCTCACAGAAAGAATAGAGAATTCGATGTAGGATCTTTTGTTTTTTTGAAAGTATCACCTTGGAAGGGGAAGATACGTTTTGTTAAGAAAGGGAAGTTAAGTCCAAGGTTTGTAGGACCTTTTGAGATTTTAAAAAGGGTAGGAGAGGTAGCTTATGAAGTAGCTTTACCTTCAGAGATGGAACGCATTCATAATGTGTTTCACGTGTCTGTGTTGCGTCCTTATAAACCGGAATATAAACACGTAATAGAATATGAATCTATTCAAATAGAGAAAGACTTGTCCTATGAGGAACTTCCAGTTCAAATTATTGATAGGAAGGAACAAGTTTTGAGAAATAAGGTAATACCTTCAGTGAAGGTGTTATGGAGAAACCATAATGCTAAAGAAGCAACGTGGGAGCTTGAGAGTAAAATGAAGGAAGATTTTCCTCATTTGTTTATGTAAGTATAAGCTAAGATTCTGGGGACAGAATCCTTATAAGGGGGAGAGAATGTAACGCCCGAGAAAATTCGGATTTTTATGGCAATTAAATTTTTATTTGATTATGTGAATTAAATGAATTTAATTGATTATTATGTGAGTAAGCTATGTGAAGGTCGTTCTATGACCTAGAATGTGCTAACGTGGTTAGTATTCTGGCTTTGTGCTAGAATTAATTGTTTGGAATTTCCAAGACGAAAATAAATGTTTTCCGAGAAATTTCCGTAAAAACACTATTCATCCATTTCTGTTTGGGGAATTATTTTTAAATTCTGAGAAACGCGTAATGATAGAATATCGTGATAAGATGGAATATCTGATAACATTTCATTTATGGCAAACGCAGTTTTCGCCTGCGGACTTAAAACCTAAGGGTTGAGTATATTGATTTCCGAGAAGGAAATAATATGCGTAGAAGGAATGGCGTTAGGTTTAATGCGAGTGTTATACATTTGGTGATACTAGTTAGTATCTATGTATAATACGATGAGTAAATACGAAGTACAATACGATTATTGTACGAGTAGTATACGGAGAGGATACGTGAATTGTATGTATGGAATACGATTCGTATTATAGAATTAAGTTAAGAATTAATGTCAAATCATTTGAGTTGGATTATGTTTGGTCTATTGATTTAATGAGCAAGTCCAAGGGATTAATTGGTTAAGCCTAAGTCAAGGCCCAAGGATAGATTGATTAAGTCCAATTCATTAAAACCGAACCGTGGGTCGAACCGGTGGGTTACCGAATGGTTAAAACCCATGGGGCAACCCATGGGATGTCACACAAAGGTGGTTGGCCAGCCACCTTGGTGTTGAAGCCAAGCGTAAGGCTTGGTCACAAAGTGTTTTACTTGGTGACCACACATGAATAGTAAGGAGGTGATGGTAGTTGTCCATAATGCCCTCCATTCTAGTTTTCTATAAAGAGAGAGCTAGGTTGATTCATTTGGGAGTTTTTCAACTTGCCAACCTAGATTAATTGAGAGAGAAAGAGAACTAGACTCTCAAAACATACACTTCAGAAGCTTTGACAAAGAGTTTTCAAGAGATTTCATAAGAGTTCTTGAGGTAATAATCCTTATCTTTCATCTCCATCTCTTATAGATTTTCTTTTATCTTAAAGAATCATATAAGGGGTGGTATATGTCTTGTATGAGGGATTAAAGATGACTTACCATAGATTCAATCTCTATAATTCATGGGAAGGTTTAAAATAGTTTTGAACCATGAAAATATTGATAGTTGAGATCGATTATTGATAAACGATTGAGCTCCATCAATATGTTAATATATGCATCTTATTTGGTTAGGATGTAGGTATGAAATCCATGGAGTATTCCATGTGATTTGGCTTAAAGAACCCTAGTAACGAAGTTATGGCGAATTTTATGAAAATAGACGAAAAACGTCGAAAACGTTAAATTCCGGATTAGAGGTCAAAAGTTGCCGTGAGACTTGAAAACGTTGGTTTTCAATGTCAACACGTGAGATAGGGAGATTAAGAGTTGTGGGTTCGAGAATCGTCAGATTCTGACTTAAAACGAAGAAAACGAGTATTGAACGCTCATTAACGTTTTTGAACGTCTAAAAAATGAACTCAATAGTGAATTTTGAGTTATCAGATTCAACAGTGTCGAATTCTTATATAAACGCATAGATAATGTCATTTATGACGTGTTGGCTTTTGAACGTACCAAATCAGGCTTATAACGAAGAAGTTATGGCCCCGGGAATTTCACAAAATTTTTGAAAATTGTTGAGGTTCGCATCGAGGTCGCGCACCGACACCAAACATAGTATAAATCGTTAGCGCCACGGTAACGACAAGAAAGTTGAAGTATCGCTAAATGGCACCGCAGTGCCATTGTTCGCGTCATCCGTGTGAGACCGAAGCTCAGACATCGCTAGCGCAGTGCATGGCTGAGCCTAGTAATAGGATGGTGGGTGTCATGAAAGTGTTAGGCTTTGGATAGTGACTTAGGTTTTGGACTTCATTTATTCAGGAACCTAAAGGGGTAATGTTTGTACACTTCATAAGTGTATTAAAGCTATTCCTATACTACCTATACTAAGGTATATGATATGAAACTTAGGAATGGAATGCATGTTAATAAGTTAACAACGATGAACAAAGTTGGTACTTTATCAACGAAGTTCGAGTCCGGTTAATAACGTCAGTTGAGTAATAAATCGGGACGAAGGGTAATAAGTCGTGTTGTCTTTAATAAAGATATTAAGTTAACAAAGACATAGAAAAGAAAGAAGCTTGCAGAAACAATGTGAATAGTTGTTTGATAGCTAATTACGAGGTGTCTTTATGTGAATATATCATATAGATTACGTAAAAAATTTGTGGTCAGTCGAGTAAATTATTTGAAGACGCTGAAAGGCAAGTTTTCTTAACACTTGTCTAACTTCCATGTTAGCCAAGTTTTATGTGATTCTTTGAACTAAATTGCAAGACTTGTTTTAAAGAAAGGGTCAATGCCAGATTTTAACTCGGCTAGACTATTCGTAATATATAGATTGATTATTGTTCATATCATTCTATATAGAAATGTTAACGCTATCCTATGCCAAGTAATTGGTACGGACGTGAAGGTAAGGTTTGTTTATGAACAAAAAAAGTATTTTTCATCGATTATTTGATGGGCACGCGAGTTTGCCCAAAATATTAAACGTAAATACATTTAATGAATGAGTGTTGATCAACATAGAGTACTATAGGCTGATCACCTAGAAGTGCTCATAAGTTATACGGATGAACGGCCTTAGTGCAGTGGACTCCTTTTCAAGTATTAAAACTTAAAGTTACTGTTCATGGTCTATCGACCGGTTCAGAATTCCTAATCTATTCTATACTTTGGGAATTATTGTTATGAACTATAAAAGTATTATTGATTCATAATACTTCATAACTATTGTTCAGTTATGTCGGAATTTTTATATAATTCATGATTGCAGTTTTCCTGTTATCCTTGATTAAAACTTGCTGAGCTATCATGCTCACTTCTTGCGTGAATTATATAACTGCAGTTAAAGATGAACGTACTGTGAATGCCAAGAGAGATAAGGGAAAAGCTAAGATGGATGCTTAGGCATTGTGTAATAGTTTAGTAAGTTTATATGTACTATATATTTTGAACAATGAACGATGTAACCGGTTTATGAACCTGGGAAGGATTATACTTTGAATGTAATAAGGATATAGTAATTACATTCATTTTGTTGTATTTCAATGGAATGATTTTATGGATGTTAGTACAATGAAGCACCATCTGTCGGGTTGGAAGATACCCGAATTTGGGGGCGTCACAATAGAGATTCACCCTGTTGCTGCTCAAACTGGGAAATTGCTATCCTTATCTTTGCAGTCTTAGCCATTGGAAAAAACTTGGTTAAAAATTTCTGTGCTAGGTCCTCCCATGTGGTGATAGATCCCGAAGGTAAAGAGTGAAGACAATTTCTAGCTTTATCCCGCAATGAAAATGGAAATAGCCTAAGTATGATTGCATCCTCTGTCACCCCTTTGTATAAAGGTGTCAAATATTTCAATGAAGCTCAACAGGTGCTCATTAGGATCATCAGTAGCAGCACCCCCAAACTGTACCGAATTCTGCACCATTTGAATAGTGCCCAACTTTTATCTCAAAGGTGTTGGCTGCTATCGCTGGCCTGACTATACTTGACTGCAATCCATTAATATTCGGCATTGAATAATATCTCAAAGCCCTGTGCTCCTCTTTTTGCTCTTCCGCCGCCATATTAGATGTTGTGGTCTCTAAAGCTGCTTGTAAATTTCTATGCACTTTTGTTTTCCAACCTCTTCCGTTAATGTTATCTTGAGCAGGTGTCAACTCGGAATTGGATGACCGCATGTGCATAAAAATATATACAAGTACCTAAAATACAAACAAAAGCAAAAATAGAAATGAGACAAGATTAGATTTGTCTAAGTCATACAATGTAGCTTAAAATTGGTGATGATGTTATTAAAATTGGTAACCCAATTAAATAATTAGGGAACGGTAATATTAGAAGTGTTGGAAGATGTTATTGGTTTTGGCCCAAGAAACTAATTTGAAAGCCCAAAAGAATTAAAAGAGTGGCCCAACCTTTAGCCCAAGTAGGAGGGAACATGTTGTACATTAAGTAAGTTAATTAAAGCATTAGAAATAAAACACAATTGGGCTAGAATGAAGGAGAATTTCGGCCAAGGAAGAGGAGGAAAAGAGGGAATGAATGTAATGATTTTCCTCACTAACTCTCTCTAACTCCTCACATGTGTCACTTGAAGGTTAGCCCACCTATTTTAACTAAAGCTACAAATAATCTTTATCATCCAAGAAACCTTCTAATAAGTGAGAAAAAGAAAGCAAGAGGGAGTTGTTGGGAGATTAATATGAAATATACAAATATATCTACATATTTATTTTTACTAAACCACAAAAGCAATTTCATTTCTCTCTCATCCTATTACTTCCTATTATCTATCAAAAACAAAACTAGAGAGAGAGAGAGAGAGCCTAAGAGTTCGGCAGCCACAAGAGGTAGAGGAGGGGAGATTTTGATCTTCCATGCCATCCAAGATCCATCACATAGTTTGGAAGAAAAAGATATGTAATGAAATCAAAGGTATAAAACCAAACCTAAGTTATGCTTTTATTTAAGTTAGTTTAATGGAATAAAGATCTAAGGTTTCAAAACTCAAAAATCTTAGATCTATATGATTTAGAGTGTTTTATGTATAGATCTACCAATATTGGGTGTTGATTTGGTTGTAATCAAAAGGAATAAAAAAATAGAATTTTCCAAAAAGCTTAAACTTGAAAGTGTGATCTAGCTTTTGATTTTTGAAATCTGTGATGGATATTTGTGATTTATTTTCTTGGGATGCTAGATCTATGTATTAAGGATAAAAACCCTTTGGAATCACTCAATTAGGTTGAAAAATGAGTAAGTTATGGAATTTATCCCAAACTACTCAAAGCTAAGAAAACTGTTAGAATAACAGTTTTTACAAGCCAATTCCAGGCTAATTTTCGGGAGCTTAACATGTCCAAATATGAATTGTAATAGATGAAAATTATTGATCGGAAAGATACGAATCCAACAAAATTGACGGATCATTAATTGGAGTTATAGATCTCATTTTATTTAAGTTTTAGCAAAGGACTCCAAAACTGCAAAATGACAAAAGTAAACTGGCAAGATTTTGCGAGGGCTGTTTTGGAAACTTAATTTATGAAATAAATTCCAGCCTTTTGGGACATAAAAATATATGGTATAAAGTACCTGCTGTCCAAAAATGAGCTCATTCCGACTTAAAATAACCAAGTTATGACCATTTCAATTTTTGTGATTTTTCGACAAAAATTGCTATAACCGGAGTTCTATAACTCCGATTGCCACGAAATTTAAACTGGAGTGTCACGTTTAGAAATATAAGATTGTATCAAAATATGGGCATTTATGGAGTTAAGCATGATAGGGCTAATTTCTTAAGCTACGCACTAAAAATGATTTTTGAAAAATACTAAAGGAAGTTGGAAAATTATGGAAAAATACTTTTTGTGTATAAAATATATGTATATGTGTTTGGACAAATGATAGAAAAATAATAAACTAATTTGGTATTTTCGTGAAAAGGATATGGAATCCAGCTTGCTGGATTGTGTAATTTGTGAAGCCAGTTTGCTGGATTAGAAAATCTGATGAATATAGCTTGCTGGATTGAAAAGAAGCTTACTGAATTGAAGGATTTAGAATCCATCTGGAAGGATTGATGGATTAGTGAATCAAGGTTGTTGGATTAGAAATTTGGTTGCTAGATTTAGAATCCAGGTTGCTAGATTAGTATTTGACTTATTAGATGTTAATGAATAACTTATGAAATAAAAAAACGAGTGTTAAATCATAATAAATATTAATGATTAGGAAATTATGTGGTATAAATGATTGAAAAATCCTGACAAATGATATTAATTATCTGAAAATTATTACAAGTCTATGAAAATTATTTTGACTGATAATATGATTATCTAAGATATTGTTTAGTCTTTAGGCAGAGTTTAATTGAACTTAAACTCGATAATTGTCCGACTAGACCGTCGAGATAATAGAATTGTGTCGGTTTCAACTCAGACTTAAATAGTCTAACTTGATGCTAAGTTTTAGGTGTATTATAGACTGATAGGGTTATGTGTTATGTGTTTAGGTTATTCCATGTATATATGTATAATAGTATTATACTATGATGATATTATTCTAATATTGGAGATCTATATTACTAATAATAGGTCTTCAGATAAAGCATTATAAATTGAGTAGCGGTAATCAACGGTTCAGGCAAGTTTTACTTAACTCTACTAAGAGTTATTTCATTCAGATATGCTTATGGTTAATCATTGTTGATTGCCATGGATAATTGTACTATGTACATATTGCATGTATAAGTCAGGTATGAAAGGCTGATCACCTTCATTACCAGTTGGTCCAGATATATTTGTTCATGTTCAATACTTGTTCAGTCAAAAGTTTGTTTCTGCTAGTTCTCAATTATATTAATGAATTATAACCAGCTTATTATTCAAACTCTTTCAATCATGATATATTCTTAAATTGTATTTAAACTTGTTGGGCAACTTTCATGCTCACCCTTGCTATATCATGATAAAACATTGCAGATAAGGCGAATGTGTTGGATTCAGGAAAAAGGATAATGCCAAGTTCAGCTTGGGATAAAATGTGCAGCTAATTTGTAATAGTATAGTTTGATAATAATGTTAGGTGTTAGATAGTTTATGAATTGTGTATAAGTTAAGGTTACTCGATTTTGGGGAATAGTGTGTAAAGTGTATTGTATAAACAATTTATGTTTATATCTTCCGCAATAGTTATAGAATGATTGAACCGAATCCGCGGTGATTTGGGACCTGGATTTGGGGCTCTCAGATGAAGAACATGATTCTGAGAGTGCTTTGACAAGCTTATATTTTTCTCTTGAGATGTTGTTAGACTGTTATAATGCACGATATTTGTAGCTTAACATATGGACTACCAGATTGAACCTTTACATCACATAAACAAGACATGGAAATCAAAGATTCAAGGTTGCAAAGTAGGTACCTTGGTACATTCTTCATTTACGGGTAACCAAAAATCAAGAAACGTGGCACGACAATATTTTGAGAGCCTAGATCTCTCTGATTTGATATAGTGTGGCAATGATGTTTGTCTAGGGTTGTAGTATTGCATCAATACTCTAACCTTAACACATAATCGAACCCAGATAGCAACAAGATCTATGTTTTATTCCTGCTCGAACGTATCACCTTGTTCACTGACATGAATGTTCTGGGCAGGCTCAAGAACACCTATAGCGACAGATTAGTCGTTATAGGGCCCTTTAGCGACAATTATTTTCAAAAAATTATTTTAAAGTCCAAAAATGTGTTTTTAATAATTTTGAATATATTTCATAAATATTTAATATTTTTGAAATATTAATGGTAATTAATTTATTTAATTATAATATTAAAGAAATTATTTAAAAATTGTTTTTATACGTGAAAAATCATTTTAAATTATATTATGGTATAAGAAAATATTTTAAGTTATTTTCAATAACTTTTAATATTACGTGATGAATTTTATTAATTAAATATTATTAATGGTAAATAATGTATTTAATAAATGAATTAAATAAATTATGGAAAAATAGAATAAATGATTTGAAAATCATATAAAAATGTTTTAAGTTTAATAAAAATATTTGAAGTTATAAAATATAACTTTTGATGTTTTGTCATGAAAATATTAATATTTTAATATTAATAGCAATTATTGGATAATGAATTTAATCATTTAAAAATCATATAAATATGATTTTAAAGTATCAAAATACTTTGATATATTATAAATATATTATAATATTATGTTATGATTTTTATTAATATTTAATATTAAATAAATATTAATGATAAAGAAATATTGTGGTATTTATATTATATAAATACGATATTAATGATTGAAAAATCATGATAAATAGTAATAATTATCTAAATATTATTACGAGCTTATGAAAATTATTTTGACTGAAAATTAATTATCTATAATATTTGTGAACCAGTTTAGACCGAGTCTTGTAATATTAGGCTCGATAATTTTTCGAATAAGACGTCGGGATGTCAGATTTGTACTGAATTTAACTCATACTGCAATAGTTTGACTTAATACCAAGTCTTGTGTACTGTATAGACTGATAGGGTTATGTGTTATGTGTTTAGGTTATTCTATGTATATATATAATAGTATTATACTGTGATGATATTATTCTAATACTTGGAAACCAATATTATTAATATTAGGTACTCAGACAAAGCTTAATAAATTATGTAACGGTAATCAACGATACATGCAAGTTTTTCTTAACTCGACCTCGAGTTGTTTCATTCAATTATACTTGTGGTTAATCATTGGTGATTGCCATGTCTAAGAATTCTTGATTCGTACTTTGTACATATTGTATGTATTCATCAGGTATGAAAGGCTGATCACCTTCATTACTATCTGGTTCAGATATATTTGTTTATGTTCAATGTTCGTTCAGCTATGAAAGTTTGTTCATGCTAGTTCACAATTATATTGTTGAATGTTAGCCAGCTATTATTTAAATTCTTTTAATCATGATATATCCTCAATTAAACTTATACTTGCTGGGCAAACCTGTTGCTCACCCTTGCTATATCATGATAAATATTGCAGATTAAGACGAATACATCAGATACAGAAAAAGATCAAGTCAAATCCAACTTGGAATTATGTGTGCAGTTAGATTTGTAATAGTAATGTATAATAATAACATTGTATGTTAGATAGGATATTTATTCAGGTATTATGTGAAGGTTTTCAACCTTAGGGTTAGTATGTAATGTTTAATGTATAAACAATTTATGTTTATATTTTTCATAATAATTATAGAAATAGTATACCAGATCCGTGGTGATTTGGGACCCGAATTTTGGGCTACTACAATTATCACCCACCACCACTCCTTTCTTCCACCACATATGTAAGACCCCAAATTATTATTAAATAAAATTAAATTTTCTCTATTTATTATGTTGAAATAGTAAGGGTTGATTTGATTAATGTGGTGAGTTATGGGTAAAATGCGCAATTATTTCAAATAAGCAAGTGGTTTTAAAATATTCATTTTATCAGATAATATTTGTTTGGTTGTGGAATATTTTTACTGTCGAGGAATATTAAATGCAATGACGGTACCATGACCTTTGTGTGGGCCATATAACGAAAGCGATTGGAGGAAGAAAACGACAAAAATAAGTTGTTTATAAATAATGGCGTAGTTATTACATCAATTATCTTGTTAGAATACCGGTGGTTTTAAACACAAGAGAGATAGCAGTATTGCACCAATTATTGATTCTTACATAAGAAGGCATTACTCAATAATTGTTACGATAATTATCGCTCAATATTATATTTTATTGATTCAATAATTGCTACGTTGATATTATTGTTGTTTTAATAATTATCACCGCATAATATTTTCATTATCGGATCAATAATTCATATTATTTGAATAATATTATTAGATAACATTATTAGCAATGTCTAGAAAGTTACATCTCAAGGAGAGGTTTGGTCATCTAATCTATTGGCGCTAGTAAGGAGAAATCCTTATTGGAAAGCTCCTCTTTCCAGAAGCGCCTAGTTATCGGTGATTGTGATTTCGTAATATTATTTGTGAATAATTAATTATTGATTTATATGATGAGGAAAATATTGATTTTATGTGGATATAGATGGAGAAAATTTTAATGTAACAATTGTTGAAAATTAATATTTTATCTTTTTCTGATAAAATAATTCATTTAAATATATTATTTTAATATATAATAATGGTGATATTTTTACAATGAATGTGGGATATATGAGTATATGAGGAGGAAGAGTATTTTTGTTGCATTAAAAGATTAACACATGTTTTGTGTGTCGGTAGACCCCAATTCTTGACCGAAATTTGATTATAGCTTGTAAAATCGCCCGTTTGTAGATTTCGGTCAATTTCTGTTTGGAATTTGGAATAACTTTCTTCTGAAAAGTTGTAGAGAATGAAATTTTCTATGGAAAGGACATGTGGTTCTAATTTTTCTGATAAAAGGGCTATTTAATATGAATTATTGAAGTTTCGAAGTTCCGAAATAATTGATTTTTGGAAGTTTTATTTATTTTTTTGATAAAAAACGTTTTTTGTATTTTGTGGATATCATTAACATGTGCAAAGTGCTGAAATCAGATGTCTAGAGGTGGGCTAAGGAAAATTTGATAAATACATTAATATTATATTAAATTTTCTACTTTGGTGTTCTAAGCATTTTCCTATAAATAGGGTGTTTAGGTTAGAATTGAAAATCATACCAGAAACTGAAATCTTCTCTCTCTTTCTCTCTCGATATATTGAGCGTATTCTTGTGAGTATTTTGATACCTTGAGTGTTGCTATCGATTGCAAGTTCCTTCAAAGACTATATCTAGTATTCCGTCCAGAATACTAATCTTTTCGAGGTAAGGGATGTTATTTTTTTCATATACGTTATTATTTCTTTCAATATCATTATGCCGAAGTATTGATCTGAACTTTTAATCAAATTTAGAACTTTTTGTGAGGGGGTTACTATTCACGTATACGGTAGTATTCACGAATACGACACTATTCACAGAAAAATTAAATTTTTATATTTTGTCCAAAATATCTATTATGGATACTAGCTTTGATTTCTTAAATTTTACTTCACCATGATTGTTTATGAAGTATTCTTGAACTCGGATTGTTTAAAGTACGAATCCATAATACTTGTTCTTTTATTTCACTGGATTCGTTTTCTTTAAAATTATTTTCATCATCCTCAGTCCTAAATGATGATGTTACTGAATATCTTTGGCCTGTAGTGCAAAGATGGTTGATTTTATGATGAATATCTTTAGCCCGTAGTGCAAAGATGTACAGGTGTTGAGATGAACATTACCGACTGATGAATATCTTTGGCCTGTAGTGCAAAGTTGAATATATGATTCAAGATGTACATTGATTAATGTTACAGGGATAAAATAATGATGATGGACTTTTAAATTCATAGATTATAGTAGATTTCATTCTCTACGTAACTCATCTATGAATTAATATTTCCGCTGCTGATCTGAAACTTGTTGTCTATTGTATTTTATCAGATTTTTCCCTGTTGAAGCCTAACGATAATTTGTTCTATATTATCTTAGTCATAATATTCTTTACTGGGCTAGTTGAGCTCACCCTTTTCCTTTTTGTTCCATTTTTCTTCTTAGGAGGCGAGAATGTAGCGAGTATTAGTCGGGGTACGAAATGAAGGTTCTAAGAAGTTGTTTTAGTAGTCCTCACCATTTTTATAAAGTATTGTATCAATAATTGTAATGAGGACTTAGTTGGGTATGTATATTGTCTAGATGACAATATTTGTATATAAACTCACAGTTTATGGGTTGTATTAATAAAGTTGTAGTTGTTTATGTACCATGATATTGGCGACTCAGAATAGGTTGGGTGGAATGGACCTATTTTGGGGGCGTCACAACATACACACACACAGCACACACACACACACACATATATTTATATATGTGTGTGTGTGTGTGTGACCAAACCCCTTTTTTGATAAGGATTTCTACCTATTAGCGCCCAATTAGGTGACCAAACCCCTTTCCTCGACAGAACTTTTTAGAGATTGTTAATTATGCAAATAATAATATAAATAACTTGTCATCTTAATTATTGATTTAATAATATAAAATATTATACAAATGATACTGTGACAATAATTACATCAATAATGTGAGATACTATGCAGCAATTACTGTAGCAGTAATTGAGTATAACTGGGTCACTTCTCACGTAAGCATCAAATACCTTGTGCTACGATGCAACCACACGTATTACTGTACTTTTCATCAGTGGATAATTCGACAGTTAACGGTAAAACTCTTCGCTGTTATTTTTATAAAAAGATAATTTTGTCGTTTTCTAACTCTGACAATAATTTCGTTGTGGGGTCCACCAATTATTGTGCCGCCGTAGGAATATTCCATGCTAAACCAAATATTCCCTGACAAATCGAATATTTTATAACAACTTGCTTACTTTGCAAAATTTATAAATATTACCAACAACTATAACTTTATATCAAATCCACACCATAATATTCAAAAATATATATCGAGAAAAATTATTCTTTATTTATGAAAGTCGGGGTCTTACACTAGTCGGGGTGTGGAGTGATGGTTCAAGACGGTTTTTATAACAGTCCTCACTATTTTATAAAATAGTGTATCAATAATTGGAATGAGGACTTTATTTAAGTTTTGATATTGTCTACACGACAATATTTGTATTAAAACTCACAGTATATGTGTTGTCGTATTTTGCACGACAATTGTAATAATAAAGTTTGTAGTTGTTATCTGTACCATATATTTGGGGACTCATAATGGGTTATGTGGACCTATTTTGGGGGCGTTACAGATACCATACGATTATGAGTCACAAACTTACCATAAGTATAAGTTTTAAGAACTCCCACCTAATCTTATATCCTCTACCTATCTGTTATAAACATGAGAAAAGAATCACATTCTCAACACGCATATAGCAAATAGCGCGACATAAACATTTCAATCATTATCACTACCAGAAGCTAAGTGGTTGTCGAACCAAATACAATCCCCTGCCCATACAAAGAATTGGTCAAATCGACCACTAATCAATATAGGATGCTAAGCGGTTTTTACACCAAGGATAATTCCTTACCCATACAAAGAATTGTTCAACTTAACCACTATATCTATATAGGAAGCTTAGTGGTTCTAAAACCAAGTAAAAATTCCCCGCCAATATAAGGAATCATACAACTTAGCTGCTGACATGAGTCCTCAATTGAAATCCCATATAATCCTCGCTTTTAATTACTCCATATAAATTTTGTTAAATCCATATTGCATAATCCACAACCCTTTTCTAAGTTTAAATAATACTAATTCATAGTACAACTGACACACAATAATTTTTCTATAAACTTTTAAATCATTCGATTGATCCTCCTCCTTATTATGACCTTATCAGATTACGGTGTGATCTCATCATATTATATTACGATTCATTTCAATGTTATGATCGTTTTATTTTATGATTTCCTTTCCCCTTTATACTTTTAGTCTTTTAGACTCTATCTATTCGTTATTACTGTTCATCTTTATTATCAGAGTTAGGTAACTCTGGATCTTTATTACTTGTCGAGATTCATCTTTGAATCTTATTGGCGCACTAACTCTATTTGAGTTATTCCTTATCCTCATCCTTACGGTTATTAGCCTAAGGTAACCCTACCTAAGGTTTGTAATCTACACCTTTGATACCAACTATGACGTCCCCAAATCCGGGTACTAATCACCACAAATTTGGTACATCAATTCTATAACTATTTCAGAAGATAAAAACATAAATTGTTTATACAAATACCTTTACACATAATCTTCAATGTTGATAACCTTAACTTAATACACACATACTCATATACTACAAGATTTACAATGTTATTTGCCTTCAATACTATTACAATTTTAACTGTACAATAATCCATTTCCTATAACTCTTCTTTACCTTTGGCTATGTCCGAAATATTCGTCCTAATCTGAAATGTTTATCATGATATAGCAAGGGTGAGCAACAAGTTTACCTAGCAAGTTTAAGTTCAAAAAAATATATATCATGATTGAAAGAATGAATAATAAGCTCACAAACTTTCAATAATATAATAATTATGAAAGAACATGAATCAATTTTCATAACTGAATGACCGAGATAATAAAAATTAATGGCAAACAATGAACACGAACAACTATAACTGAACCAAATGGTAATGAAGGTGATCAACCTTTTATACTTGATGAACATATGCAACATGCCCAACGTGCGAATCAATAAATAATAGATGTGGTAAATCAACAATGATTAACCACAAACATGCTTTACAATAACAACTCGAGTTCGAGCGAGGAACTTGTACAATATAAGTATAGTTCAAGAAACTTGCATGTACCGTCGACTACTGCTACACAATCTATTTAGCTTCAGTTGAAATACCTATTATTGATAATATCGAACTCCCAATTAGAATAATATCATCACATATACTACTGCTAATTACAGTTCTATTATAACTTAAACACAAAAACACATATTCCTAATAGTCACTATAACACATAAGACTCGGTATCAAGTCAAACTATTTCAGTCTGAGTTTAGTTCGGTACTATTTTGACATCCCGATTGCCTAATCGTATACTTAGCGAGCCTATTTTCAATAAAACTCTACTTAACTACTTTAATATTATCTTAAATAATTTACTTATTAATCATAACATTTTTCAAAAGCTCATAATAATTTTTAAATAATTATTATCATTTATAATGATTTTTAATCATTAATATCATTTTAAATGATTTAAATACCACATAATTCCATTATCATTAATATTTAATTAATTTCAAATATTAATGAAATACATCATCATAATATTATAATTTATTTATTATAACTAAGAATATTTTAATATCGTAATATCACATTTAAGTGATTTTAAAACATTTAAAACCATTATTTAACAAGCGCCATTAATATTAAAATATTAATATATTTCATGACAAAATATTTAAAGTTATGTTTTACAAACTAAAACATTTTTAAAACCTTTAAATCATTTTATATGATTTTAAAACATTAAAACTATTTTTCCATAATTTATTTAATATAATTATTAAATATATTATTATCATTAATATTAAATTATTAATGAAATTAATCCCAAAATATTAAAAGTCATTCAAAATAACTTAAAATATTTTCTAACACTTTAATATATTTTCAAATGATTTTTAAAATATTAAAATCATTTTTAAGTAATTTATTTAATAAAATTATTAAATAAATTAAATATCATTAATATTTAAATAAATTAAAATATTAATGAAATATATCTTAAATTATTAA
Organism: Panax quinquefolius; assembly: GCA_020205615.1. Classification (NCBI taxonomy): domain Eukaryota; kingdom Viridiplantae; phylum Streptophyta; class Magnoliopsida; order Apiales; family Araliaceae; genus Panax; species Panax quinquefolius. Next base: position 71,880,264 of record CM035153.1, on the reverse strand, counting down.
AAGTCAATTTTTATACCTTAAAATAATTTTTACAAATTAATTATGAATTTTTTATAATTATTTTCCATTTTATTCTAATTATTTAAATTAAATAATTCATTTTTAATAAAACCGTCGCTAAAGGGGCATATCGCGACAAAACTATCGCTATAGGTGTTCTTGAGCCTTCAAGAACATTCAAAGTCAGTGTCTAGGGTGCTTAGTTTGTCCACCTGTAGATCATTGATCTTGATATTTCTATGTAGGTCTACTAGCTATGTAGTATTGATGTAATACTACAAGCATAAATAAATTGCAGGTTAAACTACATCACAACAATAAGTTATAAGCTATCAAAGTGGTTGTCAGAAACTCAGGTAGTGTTAAAAGTCCACTTTTGGGCTTTAACTTAACGACATCATAGAAGATCTGGCTTGGTCAAAGTACCAGCCAGAAACTGTTCTTGATGAATTCTGGGTTTTCCAGAAATCATCCCAAGCTGTTGGTTAACCCAGTTTTGACCATTAATATCTTTGATCTTGTTGATCATCTAAGTGTTCTAGTGTCATGGTTTGGTAGTCCATATGTCAGACTATATCAATGATACACTCATAGCCTAACAACTTAACAACAACTAGATCTAAGCCCTGCAAAATGGCTTTCAGACCGATCTGGGTTTCTAGGTTTTCCAGATTTTCCAGATTTTGTGCTTGGTCAACCATGTTTAACCATTAATAACTTGAGATCTAGACAGGTATGGAATTGATTCCACTTCCAGTCTACTCTCCTCATGGCATAGAATATTAATGATACACTAAGCCATCATAACATCTAACATATTAAGATCTATAGGCTCTAACATATGGCTGTCAGACCTCAAATTAGGGTTCTTGATTATTTTGAAAATTCTAATTTTCTTGCACATAGATGTACTGGATCCATGATGTAACATCATAGATCACTAAATAATATCTTAAAATACTAATCTAAATATAAAAAAACATTATCTACAGAAATCATAAGGATCTAGATAGAATTAGGGTTTATTCCTTTTTGGTTTAAATCTTTGATTTCTGATCTTTGATTCTAATCTTGGAGAGCTAAGAGTTGATATTGGCTTAACTTTTGACTTAGTTCCTCTCAATATTTTGAAAATTAGATAGAGAGAATGAGTTGGCTAAGTTAGAAAAGAAAGTAGATATTTTCTTCACTTTTAACTTTCAATCTTTGATTCAATGTACACAAGTGATGCTAGGTGGTCAATGTTGGATGATTGGTGAAGATTTTATTACATGTGCAAAATCTTGGCTTGATGACTCATTAGATTTTCAATATCATGTACTTAACACATAAGTAAAAGGACATTTTGGTAATTTTGCACCTACTAATGGCATTTTGGTCATTTCCCCTACATTTTGAAGGGTAATTTTGTCTTTTCACATATATCACATAACTTTTAACCCTTAAGTTTTAATACTTAACATTAGGGTTCCCAAATTAGGGTTTTGAAATTCCCAATTAGGGTTTAGGGTTTTCAAAAATTAAATTAGGGTTTCCAAAGCTAGAATTAGGGTTTATAACCAATCATTACAGTTTTTTAACTAAACATTGATGTTCTTAATAAAATATTAGGGTTTTCCAATGTTATAACTTATCTGATTCGTACTTGACCCTTAACCACATATTTTACACACATAATCACTATACACAAAACATTATACATCGCTATCAGATATTCATTTACACCTTAAATCCTACAAGTCCTTCACAAAAATTTTTAAATCCATACTCCATTTCCAGTCATGGTCTTATCATTCAACCTTTATTCAATCTTTTATGATTTATTAAATCCTATAAATTCTTGGGTCCAGTACTCTAGGAAAAGTGTTTAGCTGAAACATTAACCCTTTACTATATAACCAGGGCTTCAATCCCTGCTCAAACTTTCTTGTTTTCCTCTCATCTGTGTGTACTTGATACTTGGCGAACCTAACCAACTCATTAAATTTTTCCGCATAGTCTAGTACGAACATATTGTCTTGCTTCAATTCCAAAAATCGTACCTCCAATTAGTTATGCGAGCTTGTCGGGAAATACATGTGACAACCCAAATTTTTAGAAGTTATTAAAATAAGACTTTCATATTTAAAATTCTTATTATGAGGTGTATATATTTTGAATTATGTGATTTGGTTTGAAGAGAATTATATATTCATATGTTGAAGAATGTGAGATTTAATAGTTAATTAAACTATTAAAGAAATTAAATAATATTAGTTAATTGAATTAAGTTAAAATTATGATAATATAATTTTAATTGTTATGCCTTATGTGCAATGAAAATTATTATGAGTTAAGTTTCATAAATAGTGTGACTAATTTACTTAATTAATATATTGCATGAAAATATAAATTTTAGTATAATGAGTAAAATATTTATTAAATACATTAAATATTTTAGTTGAAAACTTTATGGAATAAAATGAATATTTATGGTATTAAATAAATATTTGATGAAAAGCTGTTATGTGATTGTTTATTTAAGTGTGATAAAATAGATGAGATTTATCGTATTTTATTATGCGAAAGTATAATGGTGATATCTAATTTAATTAAATAAATAAATTAGAGGAGTGAGAATTTGTTAAATAATGTTATGATTATAATGGTTGAATAGAAATGATAATTTTCTTGATAAGGTTAATTTTATTTCTTAAGGAATTAAAGGTACATAATCTAGTTTATATTTCTAGTTTATGTGTTCTTGAGTTTCTTTTAAAATTGGTGTTTTGGTTAATGAATTTGTGGGTTATGATATTATATATGTTATTAGATTTTATAATTTCATAATGCTCATCTAAAAATGATTTTTCAGAAATCAAATTCATGTATTTCTGCTAAAGAAGAGGAATTTGAGTTTTGATGGTAATGTGTATTTTGGTGTACTTTGAGACTAAAATTGATGATGAATTCGTTATTGAAACTTTAAATTGATGGATGATTGTTGTTCTCCTCTATAAAACTAAAATAACGCAACTTGAACGGATCAAATTGGTTAAGAAATGAATTCGTGATGAATGAATACACTTAGCATGTTAAAAATAGGGTAAAATGCAAAGTAGACCACTGAACTTTAGAGGTTTTTGGGTATTGAGCCAATTTATTTTGGTCAACGCAAATTGAGCCTATTTTTATTAAAAAAATTGGACTTTGAGTCCCAGGCGCCACATGCGCGTTGACCTACCTACGTGGCGCATTTTTGAAAATTTTCCAAATTATGTAGATGCACGGATTTGAACACAGAACCTCTAACTTGAAATATTGGTCCAATGACCAACTGAGCTACATGGGTCTTATTGTTATTACTTTGCAAAGATTAATATTTATAACTAAACAATTAAATTTCGAAATTAAAAGACAACATATCCCAAGCAGTTCCTATAGCAAACCTTAAGGATATATTTACCGTGAATAACATATTTTAATTAAATATATTACCTAAAATATTACATAATTTAAGGTAAATATTTTTTAATAGTAATAATAATAATAATAATAATAATATTAATAATAATAATAGTAATAATAATAATAATAATAGTACTACTACTACTACTACTACTACTACTACTACTACTAATAATAATAATAATAATAATAATAATAATAGTTAGACTATCTAGCAGTTTACTCAATTCCCCGTTCAACTATTTAAGTCCATTGCTCTTGGACAATAGTGAGTGGTTTAGTAGAAATTGGAATAATACTAGTAATTCTATTTAAGCTCATGTCATTAATTGATTATATATATATATATATATATATATATATATATATATATATATATATATATATATATATATGACATACAGATTCCTTTTGCAAATGAATTGTACTCTATCTCTCTCTTATTATTTGCCTTTTTGAAATGATAATACTATTTTCTTAGTTAAAAATAATTATAATTATTTTGTATTGAAAAAAGAGGGTGATATATATTATACAAAAAATAGTTGAAAATCAAACTTATATTGAATACTAGGGATAATATTAAAAACTAAATAATTAATGTTTAATTAAAATTTCCAAACGATAAATATTAAAAGTTAAAATACTTGAGAATTAATAAAAATTTAATATCAATATTATTTTGTATTAGAAAAGAGAGTATTATTTATTATGCAAAAAATAATTGAAAAATCAAACTTATATTTAATATTTAGGATAATATTTAAAACTAAATAACTAATATTTAATTAAAATTCTCAAACGATAAATATACAAAAGTACTTGAACATTAATTAAAAATTTAATATCGAGAGAGGAACACACAATCCTTGACCTAAGTATGAACCTTCCTTCACACACAAATTTTTATTCATTAAGCAAATTTACCGTAGTAGTATATTTTAAACACATTATAAAAAATTGTTTAAACACATTATAAAAAATATATTACATTAAAATATATTTTTGATAATATCGCATACTACAAAATTTTATTATTAAGCAAATTTTTATTATTATTACTATCGGTGTTATTATTATTATTAGTACTATTATTATTATTATTAGTATTATTATTATTATTGTTGTTGTTGTTGTTATTATTATTATTATTATTATTATTATTATTATTATTATTATTATTATTATTATTATTATTATTATTATTATTACTATTACTATTAAAACAAATATTTATCAAAAATTTTGTAATATTTTAGGTAATATATTTAATTAAAATATGTTTTTCACTAAGTAAATATATCCTTAAGGTTTGTTATGGGAACTGGTTGGGATATGTTGTCTTTTAATTTGGGGATTTAATTGTTTAGTTATAAATATTTTATCTTTGCAAAATAATAACAATAAGATCCATGTAGCTCTGTTGGTCATTGGACCAATATTCCAAGTTAGAGGTTCTGTGCTCAAATCCGTTCATCTACATAATTTTGGAAAAATTTCAAAAACGCGCCACGTAGGCAGGTCCACTTGTAAAATAAAATAAAAAATATCCACGTCAGATCTGCCATGTGTGACACGTAGGCAGGTCAATGCACATGTGGCGCCTGGGGCTCAAAGTCCAAATTTTTTAATAAAAAGGGGCTCAATTTGCGTTGACCAAAAGAAAATGGCTCAATACCCAAAAACCCCTAAAATTCAGTGGTCTACTTTGCATTTTACCCGTTAAAAATATGATAAATTAGTATAATCTAATTAGAATTAGTATAAACCAAGTCCCACATCGACTAAATTGAGAACTTCACCCCTTTTCTAAACCTATAAATAGAAGGGTTTGGCTGTTTGTTTCATTCACCAACAATAAAGTCTCCAATTTTGAGAAATGCTTTGTTGTGGGAGGACTTTTTATAAAGATCTCCTTAATTAAATCTTGGTCGTGTACGTATTTAGTTTGTGGAATTCGTATTTTCGGGTATGTTTCTTATTTAATTTTTGGTAATGTTATTATTTTAAATATTGTATTTAGTTTGTTTGTTAAAGTTTGAATTTTGGAAGTTCAGTTAGTTTACTATGTTTATTTTGGCTTGGAATTGATTATGTAAATGAGTTCTAATGATTGTAATTAGAGATATGGAGCTGAGACCTTAGACGAGTCTGATTATGTTAAATAAAACTTATTTGTAAAGAAAGTTAGGTTGGAACGAGTCGAGGCAAGTTTTGGATGCCAAAATGAGAAGTCCAAAAAACTAGTGGACTGCTGATCCAAAAACAAACATTCGGGGTTAGCTAGATAATTTAGAAAATTCTGGGCTTTTGGTATTTTATAGTACACTGAATAAGCTTTCCATAGACTCCGGAACGGACTAATTCCGACTTCGGAGCAAAGAGTTTTGGACTGTCTATATTATCTGAAATGGGTGTCCAATAACTTTTAAAAATAGGTTAATATGATGTTTACAGCATATCCAAAGTTGGATGTATCAGACTTATGAGATATAGCGTAAAGTTTACATTACAACTACTATGCGTTGCTATCTGACTAATAGTTGATGTGTATGATTATATAATTATGTAGGGCACGTGAAGTGTAGGTAACTGTAAGTTGTTAAACTGTTATTGGTAAACAACGATCAAGGCAAGTCTTTCGGTTCCTATTTTCTACGTGGACTTGATGAACTGTTTTAAATTGCATGAAATGATATATGTGTTGTAAGCGAGCATGATATGTTATACATGTTGTAATCATGAAATGTTAAAGTCAATTTATGACTACATTGTTTTGGTTAAATAATGATGATTGAGTAAGGAACTCAATCTTTATATTTGCTATGTGAATTAAAGCATGTATGCTATGTTACTTTAATTATTAGGATATGTATGTTGAGCATATTGTTATGTGTTATGTGATGCATGTAAACTATTAGAGCTTGCTGATCTGTCGAGCTCACTCTTGCAAATAATAATTTTTGCATGTCAACATTTCAAGGTAAGGATATGTGTTAAGTGAATTATTGAGATCCATATTGAAGAAGATTACTTATATTTTATGAGAAATGTATTTAATATTTTGAATGTAACATGTTGTTCAATTGTAAGTTGGGCTATCTGGTGTATATGGATATCTATTTATGATGTAAGACTTTGTATAGTCATTTTGTTTTAACGATTCATGATATAAATTTGAATCGAAGAAATGTAATGTAAAGGTTTCTATTTAGGGCAATACAGAAGGAAATGTATAAAAGTTTTAAATATTTCGCATTTTTAGTGATTTGAATATCGAATAATGATGTAAAGATAGATTAAAGTTGTATTGTTAACGATCGAGAAACAGAATATTATTGTCTGAATTTTTGGGGTCGTTATAGTTAGTATCAAAGCTGTAGGTTATAAACCTTAGGTAAGAGGACCCTAGGCTATAACCTTAGAGAATAAAGGAGAAGATGATAAAGAATAAGCTCAGATAAAGTTTGAACAATAAGAAGTAATTTAAGAAATTTATAAAGATGGGATTAAAACATGCGTTAGAGGATTTAAAGAAGAATCTCGTAGAGTTATGAGGAATATGAATGTGGGGTTACCCAACTCCAATAATAAGGATGTAAGATGATAAAAAATAGACAATGTCTATAAGAAGAGAATGATAAAGAAGTTAAGAATAAAAAGTTATATTTAAGTATATTACAATCGTACTCTTTAATAGTTGATGTATGATATCTGGGCTAAACGATTCCTTCATAGAGTGAAGGTATATACGAATTAGCAACTTTGAACCTAGTTTATTGGTTGTTTGTGGGAAACCACTCAGTGTACTATATTGAAACTATTAGAGACTCGATGTGTACCAAGTGTAGAAAATGGATACATATGATGAAAATATGGAACCCGAATGAAATGTTGGGCAATGTAAATGAAGTTGAAAATTCTTAAAGGAAGAATTGTTATATAAACAAGAAAATTCAAAGAAGAATCTTGAAGAGATATAAAGATAAGAAATGAGAGTTACCTAACTCCAATAACCAAGATAACGAATAATGATGAATAGACAAAATCTGTAAGATTAAAAGTATAAATTAAATCGTAAATGATGAAAAAGGAAAGAAATAGGATCGTAAAATAAGATGATCACGAGTGAAGAAAAGAATTTTAAGGGAGATTATTATAGAATAAGATCAAGACGTGATCTGTTTAAGTTATAAAAGAAAGATGGTCTATAATGTTTGAATAATTATGGCTTGATGCTATGAAGATAATGTACCATGAAATAGTACGCGATAAACTCACGAGGAGTTATAAATGATGAGTGTCGACGTCGGGATTTTTTATTGTCCCTTTTCGTTACTTGTTCTTTGGTGTTCTCATGTTAATGTGAGATTTGTTTGAAAAAACAAGTGAAAAAGGTCCGACATGTATAATGTCGACTTTTTGACTTTAAGAGTTCTCCAGTTGGTGTATTTAACTGGTTGCACCAAATATGACGAAAAGGGTTGCACACATGACCCGATGATATGACAATGCTAAGCGAATTACGTGAAACCGAGATTCATTTGAATTTGGGGGCTTGATTATGTAGAGGGAAGGTGTTAGGCACCCCCCGACATTCGTGTTTCCACGGTGACCGCCACTTTTCAAGAAACTGTTGTATGAATGTGTGTGTGTGTGTGGATCAATGTGCAATTATTTTAAAGTTGTGTGAGGCCTCGTTCGCACCTATATACAAAGGATTTATAGAAAAATTTAGTTTTAAGCAAGATATAACAATGAAGTTTTATAAAAAGAGGTTTTTTCAAACCCTGTGCTCAATAGGAATTGAGACCTTTTCATACTTCCATTTTATTATTAAATGTTCGGCTTGTTTGCTTTTATTTTCGAGATGCGAAACATCTTCGAGAAAACAATATACAGCAGTGCCGAACTCCTTATGGGCATGATAGCCATCCAAGGATATTCAGACACTGTAAATAATGTACAAGCTGCTTATAGCTGAAAAATGTCCATCATGGGAACCGAATCTAGAATCAGTAGACTGAATCTGTAATCACATGATTCCTAAGCTCACATGATACTGCAGTTTGTATGGAAAGCAGTAAGCAGTTATATATATAAAAGTTGTAAATATATATATACGGACATGATCAACCACCACGAAGCAACTCCATGGGGGATCAAAAATATAAATATATGAAAGCGGTAAATATATATATATATATGGACATGATCAACCACCGTGAAGCAACTCCATGGGGGATCAAAAGAGTAAATATAGCAGCAAATGCAATCAAATGCCATGAAGTAAACTCCAGGCATGACGAAATATAAATAAAGCTGTAAAAGCGATCAACCGCCACGTAGTAAACTCAAAGGGATTGAAATGTGTGTGTATATATATATATATATATATATATATATATATATATATATATATATATATATATATATATATATATATAGCGATAAATGCACCGGATGTAAATCCGGGCTCATCGGATATGTCCGACAACAATATATATATATATATATATATATATATATATATATATATATATATATATATACAAAAGCGAGTAAATATAGGATATAAAATCCGAGGCACATCGAGATATGTCTTACAACAGTTATATATAGACTTCTATGACTCTATATGGATAAACACTCAGCTCCCACCGGAAAAAAATATAGCTATATATGAGCTAACAGATATTTAGACTGAGGAAACACTCAATATGGGTGTGTACAGAGTAAATTGGACAGGGCTTCCTCGCCTTTCTCTCTTTTTTTCTCCCTCAAAATGGCTGGCCCAAGGTCTATTTTTATAGACTGATGGTCGTAGCTTGATTACACCTTCTGGTGGTCGAGGTGTCCCGGGCTTCATGAGTCCTGTTATCAAAATCGTGCACCGCGTGCACCGTAATATCTGTTCGAACTTGCAGAACTTCAATCCGAGCATCCGAATGAGGTATATGTGACCTTCTTCGGACCGCTTGTGTCCAGAGTTACGCAATGACATGTATTAGAGGTTATACGAAGTCAGGAAGAGGGGACCATGCCCATGGTCTTCAAGCTTCAAATTATATCCGGTGTGTTTCCACGCGTAATAGTCACTCGGGATTATAACTCCTCGATTCTTGTGGGACATCGTTGCAGGTATGTATGTATGAAGTGTTGAGACGACGCGTAGGTGTTGAGGTGGCAAGATGACGTTTGACTCTTCATCGGGGTTATCGCCGATTTAAGTTGAAAGCAGATGTTACTCAGGGTTACATCTGAGATTGGACTACTTGTTTGTATGCCGCAATCTCATCTTGTCAGTGTGCCTGTCTGCCTGGTGTTAGCTCCGGGTTTGAGGTATGAGTGCCTCGGCAGGAGGTCTGAGATTGACGCTAATATCATGCATTTGAAATAATCATTTCCGGAGTTATCGCTGGAACTGCAACAGCATTCCTTGGGGTTATCGCCAAGGATGAAAGTCGGGGTTATCTCTAAGGTTGGAAATGATCCTTCCGGTGTGTGTTCCGGGGTTGGAAATGATGTTCCCGGTGTGTGTCCCGGGTTTGGAGCTTGAACTTCTGGTAGTATCCGAAATGGATGTGAGCCGTCTTCCAAGGTTATCTCTGAAAGATGAATCTGTTCTCCTGCAATGTCAATAACAGGCGTGTAGAAAATTTTGAGTGTCTACAATGAGGTATGAAAAATTTGTATCGACCAAAGATCAAGTTATACGCAAGATAGAGTTAGGTGGAATTTTAATTGAGGACTCATTTGATGGCTGAGTTGTACAAACCTTTGTATGGGCGAGGGTTTTGTGCTTACACTCAGTTTATCACATTGATAATCATTGGAATGTTGGTGTTGCACTATCAATGTTTATGTGGCAAAATGGTGATTCTTTTCTCATGTGTATATTTGATAGTTAGAAACCATTAAGATTACTTAGATATTATTAGGATTAGGTGCGGTTCATAAAACAAATACATACGGTAAGTTCGTAACTCATAATAATATGGTATGTTTTGAAACCTTCAGCGAATGGACGCCTATGGTCTGACTAGGATAAGTTCATAAACTCATATTATTGTGGAAAGTTCCTGAACTTCAAATGTGTGGTATGTTTGATGAACTATATTGGTGGTATAGGAAGATTGTAAGTTTAAATACAAGAATATTTAGTATAAGAGCATTAGTGGTGCTAGAAATAAAAAGAATTAGTCAGTAATGAGGTAATGAAGTAAAGATTGAAATTAATGGAGAAAATTAGATATTCCAAATCTTTTAGCTTTCCTAGATTTTTGAAATTTATTAACTTCGTACCGATGGTTGTACTTTTAATTTTTGAAAAATGTTGGATCACACTAGTGAACCAAAGAATTTTTAAAACAGTGCTATTATTCGCGTATCTATGTTGTTTGTTTAGGCTAGATAAAAAAATATGATTTTTAAAATTTCAAAATATATTTTAATTATATGTATCGGGTGATATAATAAACGATGGAGTCATCAATGCAATGGAACCTGGTGTTGGATGTGATCATATGATCGTCAGCCCACTATGGTGAGATGTAGTATGACAACGTCATAATCATGACGCCATTAAAGAATTTTTGAGATTTCTTTAAAATATGAGAATATATATGTATATGTATGTTTTGATTGATGTCCGAGTTGTTGTAGAAGTCTATGCTATTTGATTCAGCTAGACGAATATTGAGAGGTATTATGAAATTCAATCGTTCTTTGTCAAACTATACCAAACCATATTTTTTTGGTGCGGATTCAAATATTAAGAAGCTGAGGTGAACAACCCTATAAAAGGGGACATGTTATCGGAGACAATGGTTCCGAAAGTAACACATATAGTCGTTACGATGTTAAGATGTAATATGTTGTGCACGACTTAGTGGTACGATAGGCAGATCACCTAGAGTACTTGCAGAGGATGTTTTCAGTCTTTGTGATTGATAAAAATTCTGTTAAAAGGGTTTAAAGTGTAAAGAACCGGGGGTGAAGCACTATTAAACCTAAAGATGAGTTCATGGTCTTGTGACCCCTCAGCATGATTGGATAATCTTTTAAAATCCTAAGTTATTCATACTGCTTCCCAATTATAGAGAAATTATGGAGGATTCATGTTATTCTGAAATGAATATGGTAAGGATGATATTCCTTATAAAGAAGTAAGTCGTAGAATTCGACACTGAATGATGAATATATTGAATAAGTGAGAAAAGAAATTTTGAAATGAGAAGGAGATGAGTTATCAAAAAAAATAATGTAAAACTTTTAATAGAAAAGTTTAATAATTGTAGAAAGATCTTTGTGGAAAGAAGTGGTTATAGAACCCAATGAATGAATAAAGTATTAACATAAAATCTATTTTGATAGATTGATTGAATGAAGATTAATAAATAAAATTTCGAAGACAAAATTCTTAGAAGAATGAGTGAATCTAATATCCTGAGTGTTTATGATAACGATCCTTAGAAAAGGAAATGAATGGGCTAAAGAATATATAATACTCAAAATATAATTGAGTTCAAGTGAAAGTTATGAAATAAAACTTAGAATTTGTTGAAGTAATGAATGTAGTAGTAAATATAAAACCTATATTAAGGTAATGTGTTGAAGATATTCAACGATAAATTTTGAAAAGAAATTTGGTGAAAATCGAGTAAGGGAGGTTTCTTTGATTCCGAGGACGGAATCCTTATAAGGAGGGAATAATGTGACAACCTGAATTTTCATAAGTTATTAAAATAAAAATTTAATAATAAAAATTCTTATTATGAGGTGTATATATTTTGAATTATGTGATTTGGTGTAAAGAGAATTATATATTCATATGTTGAAGAATGTGAGATTTAATAGTTAATTAAACTATTAAGAATTAAATAATATTAGTTAATTGAATTAAGTAGAAATTATGTAATGAGATAATATAATTTTAATTGTTATGCCTTGTGGGCAATGGAACTTATTATGAGTTAAGTTTCATAAAGTGAGAAGGTAATATATTGCATGAAAATGTAAATGTTAGTATAATGCTGAGTAAAATATTTATTAAGTACATTAAATATTTTAGTTGGAAACTTTATGGAATAAAATGAATATTTATGGTATTAATTAAATATTTGATGAAAATTTTATGGGATAGTTTATTTAAGTGTGATAAAATAGATGAGATTTATCGTATTTTATTAGCGATTATAATGGTGATATTCTAATTTAATTAAATAATTAAATTAGAGAGTGAGAATTGGTTAAATAATGTTATGATTATAATGGTTGAATAGAAATTATAATTTTCTTGATAAGGTTAATTTTATTTCTTAAGGAATTAAAGGTACATAATCTAGTTTATATTTCTAGTTTATGTGTTCTTGAGTTTCTTTTAAAATTGGGGTTTTGGTTAATGAATTTGTGGGTTATGATGTTATATATGTTATTAGATTTTAGAATTTCATAATGGTCATCTAAAAACGATTTTTTAGAAATCAAATTCATGTATTTATGCTAAAGAAGAGGAATTTGGGTTTTGATGGTAATGTGTGTTTTGGTGTACTTTGAGACTAATATTGATGATGAATTCGTGATTGAAACTTTAAATTAATGGATGATTGTTGTTCTCTCTCTATAAAAGAAAAAACAACATGAACTTGAACGGATCGAATTGGTTAAGAAACGAATTCGTAATGAATGAATACACTTAGCATGTTAAAATATAAAAAATTAGTATAAACTAATTAGAATTAGTATAAACTAAGTCCCACATCGACTAAATTAAGAACTTCACCCGTTTTCTAAACCTATAAATAGAAGGGCTTGGCCCTTTGTTTCATTCACCAACAATAAGGCCTCCAATTTTGAGAATGACTTTGTTGTGGGAGGACTTTTTATAAAGATCTCCTTAATTAAATCTTGGTCGTGTACGTATTCAGTTTATGGAATTCGTATTTTCAGGTATGTTTCTTATTTAATTTTTGGTAATGTTATTATTTTAAATATTGTATTTACTTTGTTAGTTAAAGTTTGAATTTTGGAAGTTTAGTTAGTTTTGTTAGTACAATAGTTAGTTTACTATGTTTATTTTGGCTTGGAATTGATTGTGTAAATGAGTTCTAATGACTGTAATTAGAGATATGGAGCCAAGACCTTAGACGAGTTTTATTATGTTAAATAAGACTTATTTGTAAAGAAAGTTGGGTTGGAACGAGTCGAGGCGAGTTTTGGATGCCAAAATGAGAAGTCTGAAAAACTAGTGAATTGCTGATCTAAAAATGAAAATTAGGGGTTAGCTAGATTATTTAGAAAATTCTGGGCTTTTAGTATGTTATATTACACTGAATAAGCTTTCAATAGACTTCAGAATGGACTAATTCTGACTTCGGAGCAAAGAGTTATGACCATTCAAAGTATTCGTGTCAAAACTGTCTAACCAATTTAGGGCAGTCAGCTTGAACTGTTTTTCTAGAATTCTGTGTTTAGAATTCGGAAAAGGTCAAGGAATAAGAATTGTAGTCCCGGAAGTTAGCTTCGCGTGGACTCAAGAATCGCACAAAATTGTTTTATAACGAAAAAGTTATGATTGTTTTAACGAGAGAGAGTAAAGCTGGAAAAAATGAAAAATAATTTTGAATGCCCCTTTTTGAATACTGTTTTGGACTGTCTATCTTATCCAAAATGGATGTCCAATAACTTTTAAAAATAGGTTAATATGATGTTTACAGCATATCCAAAGTTGGATGTCATCGGACTTATGAGATACAGCGTAAAGTTGACATTACAACTACTATGCGTTGCTATCTGACTAATAGTTGATGTGTATGATTATATAATTGTGTAGGGCACGTGAAGTGCATGTAACTATAAGCTGTTAAACTGTTATTAGTAAACAATGATCAAGGCAAGTCTTTCGGTTTCTATTTTCTACGTGGACTTGATGAACTGTTTTAAATTACATGATATGATATACGTGTTGTAAGCGAGCATGATATGTTATACATGTTGTAATCATGAAATATTAAAATCAATTTATGACTACATTGTTTTGGCTAAATAATGATGATTGAGTAAGGAACTCAATCTTTATATTTGCTATGTGAATTAAAGCATGTATGCCATGTTACTTTAATTATTATGATATGTATGTTGAGCATATTGTTATGTGCTATGTGATGCATGAAAACTGTTAGAACTTGCTGAGCTGTCGAGCTCATTCTTGAAAATAATAATTTTTGCAGGTCAAGATTTCAAGGTAAGGATATGTGTTAAGTGAATTATAGAGATCCATATTCACGAATATTACTTATATTTTATGAGAAATGTATTTAATATTTTGAATGTAACATGTTGTTCAATTGTAAGTTGGGCTATCCGATGTATATGGATATCTATTTAAGATGTAAGACTTTGTATAGTCATTTTGTTGTAACGATTCATTATATAAATTTGAATCGAAGAGATGTAATGCAAAGGTTGAAATTTAGGGCAATAAAGAAGGAAATTTATAAAAGTTTTAAATATTCCGCATTTTTAGTTATTTTAATATCAAATAATGATGTAAAGATAGATTAAAGTTGTATTGTTAACGATCGAGAAGGAGAATATTATTGTCTGAATTTTTGGGGTCGCTATAATACATCTCGAAGAACATCTCCTTGAACCTCTCCCAGGTGATCACACCTTCTCCTTCATGGACCTTATTTGTTTGCCACCAATAACTGGCCTCTGATTCCTGCATGAACGTTGCGTAGGCGGTTTTCTGGTCCTCTCTGACTCTGGCAACGTCAAAAACTTTTTCCATCTCCATAACGCAAGTTTGAGCTTCTATTGGGTTCATGGAGCCTTTAAACACTAGCGGTCCCACAGCCTTGAAGTCCTTGAATGTTGTATATGGTGGAGTTTGAGGTTGATTGTTAATTGCTCTAACCAATATGTTCAACAACTGCTGAACGGGGTTAGCATTGGTGTTGTTGTTGTTGTTTGTCTACCCTTCTTGGGTCGGTTGACGGTTTGGTCTTCTTTTTGACGGCATATTTATGTTTAAGATATACGCTTATTACATCATTGCTCAATCTCTTAAGTTTTTAAGGCTTAACTTAAGCATTTTAAGATTATCACTTAACTCATAACATCTATAATAAACATTGACATTTTATTCATTAATAACTTTCAAAACATAAAGAGATAGCATCACTGCTATTTACGTCAACTATCCCGAGATAAAGAATCTTCAGGATTAAATCATCATATTCCATTACTTATATTTACACTGGAATTTACATCATTAACTACCATAGATATTCACATAATTCATATTGTTCCTATCACGGCCTATTAAGACATCGAACAAATTCTCTGTGCTCATCCTCCATGATATAAAATTTCGTTCTACGATCCTGCATGTACCAAGGTAAGTCCTCGAACTGAATTGGATAGTACATAACTCGATCCTGAGCTTTGTTCATTGTAATGTTGAATGCGCAATCCATCTCCACCATCTTGACCTTCTTTGTTTGCACCTCTTCCTAGGCTACATCTGCTCCCTAGGAAGCCTCCTCGTAAGCATCTTTAGCTCTAGTTCGCTTGGCAGACTCCTCTTTCAAATCATCCTTCAGCTTTGCAACCTCTGCCACCAGCTGCTCATTGTCACCCTCTAAGTGAACTAATTTCCACTCCACATTTCCAAGGCCTGTGTCAAGACCTTGGATTTCCTCATTCTTCTGACCTATAGTGGCTTGGCGTTCATCTGCCAACCCCTCCAATTCTCTGACTTTATTGTAAAGCTCAATGTTACGATCATACACTTCGTCATACATTTGAGTTGCAATAGAGTTCAGTGGGAACTCATCTTCCTCCTCAGGATCCTCCTTCGGATCAGTCTAAGACACATACTCCTGACCCACAACAGTGATCAATGGAGATGGCTCTCTCTGTACCAACTGCTCCCGAATGACATGAATGTCTCGAGGCTCCTCCTCTCTAGGTACTCGGGGTTTCCCTTCCCCAGCTCGACTAGATCCTCCAACATCCAAAATCCTGAAAACATGATTTGAAGTTTTAGTTACTAACCGATACTCGCGAGCGCATAAGTTTATCACATAAGCACATAAAGTCTTTTATTATCTTCAATGAATTAAGGAATTCATTTCTCAAAACGCGATAAAAGTTTATCACCATTATGTTCTCGATCTCCTATAAGGCTACTACCAAAGGTTTTTTCCCCACCTAAGGTTCATAACCTACAGCTCTGATACCAACCTGTGACACCCCCAAATTCAGGTACTTCAATTTCTACGGGATTTTGTGTTCACTGTACAAACAACATATGTCTATCTACCCATAATAATTGAAAACCAAAAAATAGATAGAAATAAATCCTCCCCTTATGGAGTTACAACATCTGAATGTAAATACATCAATCCCAAGTTTACTAAACTTAAATATCAAATGCGGAAGCGTATACAAATAATAAGTCTTACACAATTTCAACATAAGTCTGAAACATAAATATATCAAATAAACAACATGTCTTCATCACCTGTTGACCTTGCCCTTGCCTTTGCTAGTACAAGGCTCGTCAGACCTTTCATTCTTAACTGCAATGTTATTAATATGCAAGAGTGAGCACGATTGCCCACAAGTATAATAATATAACAACAATATAATAACATGCGAGTGAATCAAAGACTTCCGCAATAAGAAAACTCGACTTTTGAATAAAGAATGAATAACAAGAATCCACCTCCTTTCTTGGTCGGACTTCGTGATGACTTGTACAATCTTATTCATATTATTCATGAACTTAAAGGTAATGTACACAATAAGTTTGTATAAAAACTTACATTATAATTGATTTGAATCTTATTACAATACCTATGTTCTCACTTTCCATTACAAAAGAAGTTTTGACTTAATTTAATTACATAGAATTAAGATAATTATAATATATCTCTTTAACTTTCTCTTCATCGCTAGAAATTTCTAATATTTCTTCCTTAGATGTAATTTTAAAAGAAAATTGCAAGAATGAGCATAAGAATGGTCAACAAGTCTTACATACATATATATATATATATATATATATATAGAAAAAGATGATACAAGATTTCAACGATTATTAATATAGTAGACTGAGTGGTTCCTAACCCATAAACTAATGAATTAGTTCCCTGTCTTATCAATACTTCTACCCCGTCTTGTAGTTGCTAGCTTTACTTCCAATCGCGTAGCGCTTCGATTCTTTAAAAGTAATTTTTTTTTATCGCACAATATCTGTCAAAATATAAATATAGAGTATTTTTACTCTTAAATTACTTGTGAATTGGTAGGAAATGAATGAACTTAAAAAACATATTTTCACTAATTGTAGGTTAGGGGATTGGCTTATTACAGTTTCCACCCGGCTTATTACACTTTGGTAACTAGGTTAATTACACTTTAGTACATACGTTAATTACACTATTTACACTTTGCACCCGGCTTATTACACTTGGGTACCTAGGTTAATTATACTTTAGTACCTAACATTTGCCATCGTGTGTTATGCGTGTGCTTATAAGCACCACACATCATTTTGTAAGTGTAAGCACAACAAAGCATTTTGTCAGTGTAAGCACGACAGATAAACTTGTCATAAACAAATATACCAATAAGTTAATTGGTGAAAATTTTATTTTTCAAGCACGACGTGTCAAGCACGACGTGTCAAGCACGACATTTTTCTGGAAAAAAAAAATTATTGGACAATACAACTTTTCATGACGTATTACTGGTAGATTTGAAATGGAAAGTAAATACAATTTACAGATCTCTCAAAAGAACATAGGTTTAAAACCTAACTCATATCATTCTTTGCATGAATGGTGTTTTTACGCAAACTTTGTTGAAAATATTTTATTTTCATCTTCCAAATTCATAATTATTTATTCTTGCACGCAACAAAAATACTACAATATTATCACCATCCTAGGTCAAAAAATGACATTTAAACACACAATACTATTAGGAATATGCATGTGAATGACATTCCTTTATTCGTATAATGTGATGATGAAGATGATGAGGTAAATGAATGAATATGCAGATATGTTTGCATTGATAAAAGTTGTAAAGTCCTTAATAGATGATAGATAATATGGACACGGACTTAGATTGATATGGTCAAAATTGTTAGGTTGATCCATGCTTAATGTTTATCATTTTATAAATGAATGTATAGAAGAAAAGATCAAAGTTGTTAGGTTGATCTATTTTGAAGTGTAATAGATAGACATGTCTGATTATAGAGCTCTGCCAAGTCATGCTAGCCTACCAAGAAAGTAAAGCAGAATCGTAGTCTACACTCGGAATCGAAAAAGATGTCTACTGAGAGTTTGTCATGCTAGAATCGTAGACTTGACTCTGAATCATGTAGTCTGCCAGGAGAGACAAGGAACTCAAAGACTATAAAAAACATAGTTTGTCGAGCCAGCCGAGGGATTGTAGAAGCCAAGGCAGAATCGTTGAGTATCAAGAAAGTTGCTACATAATCATAGTCTGCTTTGGAGGGCCTCACTCAGAATCATAGAGTTGGTCCAAGCACCTGCCGAGCCAAGTTAAGAATCGTAGACCACACTTAGAGTCATAGAGTCTAATGATCATAACAGAGGCATAAATTGTAGTCTATTGTATAATCTGCTCTCGGAGTGGTAGTGTCTGCAGAACTAAAGCTAGATCGTAATCTATAGAATAAAGTCTTCAGCAAAGTCTATCAGTGCTCACAACACTAAGGAAGAATCGTAGTGATAACACGATTATCAACACATGAGCACTTCCAGAGCATCCAAAGAATGTAGCCTCTGGTCAGAACTATAAAGATGCAATCTACCTTAAGGAAGCCAGAGAAAACTCACGAAATGGCTTGCAAGGAAACAGTAGATCGAAGCACCAATTTAATCAGCATCCTGATTAAGAAGTGTAGTCATTCAAGGGAAGTCTTTCGCAAGCAACAGTAAGAAGACTTCAGATAACATAATTGACCAAAGGAAGTCAGCAATGCAGTAGCTGTCAAGATAAACAAAAGATGACAATCTTGGGTGTGACTATGATCGTAATGCTTGCCAGATAAGAAGAAGGAACTAATGCGGTTTATACAGAGATACTGGCCAACCTATAAATAATAGATAAAGAAGATTAAGCATGGTTCAGACCATTGATTATATGTGAACGGGAGATCACAATTAGAAAGAGAGCTGAGCATGACCAATCAGATGAGTCTTAAAATTCAGGAGGGCCAGAGCATTCAGACAAGTTGTCAGTGCCTAATGCAAGTCAAGGAAAGTAGAAGTGTTGAAGCACTGCACAAGTGAAGGAAGAAAAATTCTACATTGTAAATCCAAAGAACACTCTCAGAAACGTAGTGTTGTGTCAATCAGTCAACGAGCAATATTCAACAAACTAACTACGATCAAGTTCAAGGTCATATGCATCAGAATCGTAAAGTTCACTCATCTGAGTATTAAAGCCTTGGCAACGTCTCAATACAAAGACTAACATTCGAACGTTGTTAATTGAAAGCATCGATGTAGAAGGACAACTCCCGATGTTTTGATTGAGGAATAAGAAAGAAGAAATAAAGGTGACTATCATCCTGACACGTTAAAATGTAATCTCTGATGTGGTAGGTGAAATAGTAGACTGCAGTGTTAGGAAAGTCAAAAAGGAGTTGTCACACCAACTTTGCTTCAGTGCTCAGAAAAGTCCGGAGCATTTAATGCTTCAACTGAGATATTTCAAAGGCTGCTTCAGAAATAGAGATTAAAAAGGGAGCTCACTAATAGAAAAAAATTGATAATTGATAAATCTATATATAGCCAAAGCCTTAAAGAAGAAAGGGATGTTGTTGTTAACTTGAAGAGATGCAAGTCATATAGAGCATAACGGAGAAAAGGTCTTCATGAGAATAAGACCACCACAATAGAGTGAAGCACAACTGATGAGGGTTCTGCAATGATAAATCTTCACTCCATACAAAGGATTATGACAATGAGATGGCATCTGTACTTAGAGCCGGAAGGCTAAGAAGGCTACAACCTAAGAGGCATATCAGAAAGCAGAATACTTGAGCCACTTTATGTCTCATCTTGAACACATTGAGCTGAAGAGAAGAACATACAAAACTGAATCTGTGCACAAGATAACCAGTGTTCAAGGACTGCTAAGTACCCAAAGAAGCTAAGCTGATAAGCAAAGACTTAGCATTACCTCAATGATGATGGTGCACAATCCTGAATATCAGATGATGATGAGCGTCAACGGCAAAGAACAACAATACTAATGGATGAATCAAACTGCTAAGTAACAATAAGATGTCAAACTAAACTTACATCTTAGTATTCCAGAGGATGTGATCAAACACCAATGTTGAATGCCCAATGATCACAAGAAGCTACTAAGTACAAGAAGATGAACATGTTGAATGTCATCTAGCAGCTCAACAACAACAAACAACAAACAAACAACCAAGCAACCACGACCTGCATGGTTCTTTTCTTCATGACTAAATTAAAGTCAAGTCTGCTGGACTTGCTGAGTACCAGAGGGTACAAGATATTCTTAGTCTGTCGGGTATAGTCTACAGTTTCCAAGGTTGCTGGTATTTAAGAATTCTTAGTGAACTAGAGTTCCAAGACTACTGGTCTTGAAGGAATCTTTGTGATTCAGAGTTGATCAAATCCTTAGTGGAATCCCTTCTTATTGAAGGAGAAGAGAGGATTAGGAGCATTTAGTCTCTGAACCACTTAAAACCTCTGCTGTCATTTACTTTATGTCATTTACATTCAATACTATAACTGCTATATCTGCTTGCAATTAACTCTACATTAGAACTATGTTCAATGCTATATCTCTGAAGAGTATCTTAATATATTCCGCTGTGCATGAATTTATTCCCCTATTCATTGTCTATTAATCACTTAACATGATAAAAAAATAAATAAAAAGTTATAAAGGATCTATTCAACCCCCCTTCTAGATCTATTGTGTGCCTCTGGGAACTAAGAATTGGTATCTGAGTAGGTTCTCACAAATATGACAAAGCTCATGTTTTGAGTTTGATCCTTGACACAAATAAGTTCTAAATGTAGTATTAGTTTTTAGTCACTTCTAAATGTAGTCGAGCTCACTATGTGAAAATTGTATGTGCATATAAATGTGTATATCCATCGGATGTAATCAGATTGGCCCTCTTTCTTACATGATATTACGATTAAGGCCAATCTAGTAAATCTACAGTTAATCAGTAGTCAGCATCCCACAAACAAAAAATCTAGATATTGCAAGAACTGAGAACATTTTGTTCATAGCTCAAGAAGACAATGCACTTGGACAAACTATTACATCTCCAAGGAAGGAGTTAGAGAAAATCGTCAAATAAAAATTGACAAAGATCTATGAATCTAAACCTTGAGGTTCAAGAGCTTCAAAGAATTTGAGGTGTCAAGATCTTCATTTGATCATGATTGAAAGACTCTTCTTGAATAATCCAAAGCCACACTGATTAAAAAATGTTGTCAGTACTGATTATACAAAGATATATTCATCAATGCCTCACATCATTATGCAAATAAATAGAATAACTAATTTTCAAGAGACTGACAGTAGCAAGGTATGTATCCTCATCAAAATGCACTCTCATCACATTAAAATTGGACACCACTCGTTGAAAAACTCTAACCACCTACGGTTGAAGTTGAAAAATATTTCATTTGGTAGATATCTAATGTGTGCCTCAAGATAAGAATAATCTAGGCATTCCAAGTTGCTCGATATTTGCTAATGGGTTGGTGTGTATGGAAATTCATACAAATCAATGTTCTAAGATTTTGAAAAAATATAGAGTATGATCAAAATTACAGTTGTATATTGAAGGTTCTAGGAGACTGATCAACTCTATGAACCAACTAGATACAATCTATAGAACTGATCCTCACTCTATCAAAGTTCAAAATCTAGGAACATTATAAAAGCAAAAAGATGATTAAATCAAAAGAAAAATTTAACATGTCAAGATTGCTTAAATCATACACACACACACTCACAATCATGTTTAATAACTATAATCATTTAGATGTGTACATGCTTCATGACTATTAATGATAACTTCCATGAATATTGAAAATCCAAAAAGGTTTAAATGATTAAAGCTTTTGCCAAAACTAACCTATCAGGACCCAAATTGAAATTGTTACCAAAATAGAAAATCATCTAACCTGCAGGCACCTGATAATATCTGATCTTGACTAAGAAAGGATGAAGCTTAGCTACCAAGTTGCAACATTAAAATTCCTCAGCTTTGCTCCCATTCAAGATCATTCAAGGAAGCATAAAGTTTGTAACAAGAAATTGAAGACCGTACAAGCTCATCCATGCAAGGCACATCTGTAATCATCTACCAATAGTGACGAAGTATAAATCGTAGAGTAGAAACTCTATGAGTACGGGAGATGTTGGAAGTCTGATAAATGGAATATACGTTCATAGTGACTAATCTGCAAATCATAAAGTAATCAGTTCAAAATAAAGTACTCTACGGTCCAATGAAACTTATTTAATCATGGAGATATCAGATCAGTTCAGAAGATTCCAGCTAGAAGGAGAAGTACAAGGTGACCTTGTAAAGACCTGTTTACAGAAGCTAGTTCTTCCACGCTGGAGGCAGTTAAACTTGATACAAAGGCAAGAACAACTGAGGATATGAAGATCACGATGAAGAAACTTAAGGAAAAGCATAAGTGGAACTTATTTCTATACTCAGAGATGAGCTCAGATGATAGTTCAACCTTCTTTACATCTCTGATAACTATGTCACAAAGCACCAGTCCTCTACTATGAAGCCTTTTGAATTAGTAATGAACATTCAAAAGTGTTGGACCAAGAATTCTCTAGAAGCTGACCATTAGCTGCTCATCTTAAGTTTTTCTTTAAAAGAAGGCCGCTTCACCAGACAATACTACATAATGAACTATCCACCTACAATTCCTAAGGTATTGAGAAAAGCTTCAATGATTCTTGAAATGAAACTTTGGTTCATCCAAATAAATCCTCTCCCAGTAACAGTGTCCTAAAACTCTGTGATTGATGAACCAAATGAAGATCTATGTTCAGTAGTAACATCCCAAAATGTGCCACTAATAACCATATACACCAACCCCTCAAATCATGGAGTACTTTCGATCAGTTTCAGTGATCGTAGTGTAAGAACATGATAACACCATGCGTGACAACCCGATATTTTCTATATAAATAAATCATAAATTTTGTGTAAATTTTTTTTTTTTAAAATAAATATGGGTGATATGTACCAAGGTAATATGTATATGTTTATATGTGTGATAAATAAAATTTATTTATTACATTAATAATTGCAAATAAATTTAGTTTAGAATTATTGATTATTATCAATTATATTTTTATAATAATTAATTCCATATTGGAAATGTTTTTATTAATTATTTTTCAATGAAAATACAAGTATACATTATTTAAATAATATATGAAATGATTTTTAGAATAATTATAATGATTATTTTATTATATGAATTTTGTTCAGATTATTAAGTTAATTATTTTAACTTAATAAGGTTATTTATGGCAGATAAATCAAATATGAAATCCAAACCCTAATTGTGGGTTTTGATCAATGCATGAGAATAATATTATAATATTAGATATATTTTGATTTTTCAGTGTTATAAATATGTACTGTATATACGTATTGAGGATGGTTGGTCAATTATGGTGTATAATGACCAGACCCTTGTATTATTGTTAAACCCTAATTCTGAAGTCAAATGAGACTTGAAAAGTCTGTCAAGACACCGTAATATGTGTTATACGACTAGTATTTTTGGTTGAACTTTATTTTTATGGAAAACCATAACTGTTAATGAAAACCCTAATTGCAAAAATTAGAAACCCTAATTAGAAACCTAAATTGGAGATATTAATCAGTCAGAAATTGTGTTACTGTGTTTAAGAACACGTATGATAGATTTTATTTGCTAATTAAGGTAAACCTAATTAGTAAATTAAAACCCTAATGATTAGAACCCTAATTTTTTAATTATAAAACCCTATTGTATTTTTGAAGCCCTAATTATTAAAACCCTAAACCCTAATTACCATTTTGGCAATGTTAATTATGATTAGTGATGCTAAACCCTAATGTTCATGTATAATATAATTACTAACTTAATCTAATTAACAAATCTTAATTTTCAAATTTTAGAAACTAAAATTTTATTTTTATACAAACCCTAATTGCTAGATGTTGCAAGTGCTATGTGTTAAACCTTAGGGTTAAACCCTAAGGGTCAAACCCTAAGGGTTTATCAAGATTTCAAGATTGGCATTAATTTTTTGCATGGCTATGTACCAAAATACCCTTTTGTGCATTCTTTAATAGCTTGCTTGAAGAAATTGTCAAAACTTTAGTTGTTCACCAAACACAACAACTCCCTTGACTTAATTGCCAACAATCAGCTCATTTAATAGCCCATACATGCACCTTGTATGTCTATATAAAGATTGAAAGAAAGAGAATTGCATTTTTGCTAGCCATTTTTGTACACAATACACAAGCCTTTTCTCTCAAACCAAACCTCCGAAATTTTCAAGCATTTCAGTTCCAAAATTTAGCCCCACGAAATCCACCAACAAATCAGAAGCCTAAATACAAAATAGATCAAAGAAAAGGTACAAACCCTAGCCATGAAATCTGACCTTTGATCTATTGTTAAATGTTATGTTTGGGTGTTAGAATATGTTGTTTATAGTCTATATTGATGATCTGGGTTGCTAGTCTATTTTTTTTGTGTTCTGACAAGGAATGTCAGAGGCTATAAATCCATTTCTGTTTACGTTTTTGGTTCTTTTAATGTTTGAAATGGTAGCCTGCTATGAGATCTGTGCAATGGAACTTGAATCATGGTCATATCTGTTATAGAATTTATGTTATTAAGAGTCAAAGTAGGTTGACCGACATTGACCAGTTGTTTCTGAGCAGCCCAGAATTGCCCAGAACGCCTGACAATGATTTTGCAGGCGTTTGATCTTACTGTTGTTAAGTGTTTTGAACATGTTGATTTGTTTATACGTGTAGACTGACATGAATACTACGTAATAAAGTCTTTATATCTCTTAGATTCTTAACTGAAACGATTTGAGTGTTAGTCAAACATGGGTAGACGAAACTGCTCAAGAACATTTCTGGAAAACCTAGAAATGTTGAAGAACAGATCCTGACCGGCCAAATTCTCTTAGTTGTGATGTTGTTAATATGATATAGTACTTGATGTTTGTACCTTAACATCTCTTCTACAGGATAAAACTTTTATATTGCATTAAATAAGCTCAGAACCTTATAATAATCGGGCCTTAAAGTGACACCATGACACTGTCAGGTTTTCTAGGTTACCCAGAAAACCCAGATCAGCTCTGACGTTAACTTTGCCTGCTTAGATCTCGTTGGTTTTATGTTGTTTGATCGTGTTGTTTATTAGAACTTGTAGTATTACACTATGTCTACAAGATCTGACATTTGTATTTCCCAAAAACACAATACACTGAGATTTAATCTTGGTCAAAGTTGTTCGCTTGGTCTCTGACAAGGAGTTCTGGGTTTGCATGAAGAACACACCTATATGACAGTTACTCGCCGCTATAGGTAGTATTTATGACGATTTTGAATAAAATTAATTATTTTTATTAAATAATTAGTATTAATTAGTTTTAATTACGAAAAAATATAAAATAAATTATTAAAAATTATTTTAATGTCAGAAAATTATATTTTTATTATTTTGAATATATTTCATAAATATTTAATATTTTTAGAATATTAAAAGTATTTAATTTATTTAATTATAATATTAAATAAATTATTTAAAAATGATTTTAATACATGAAAAATCATTTAAAATTATATTATGGTATAAGAAAATATTTTAAGTTATTTTCTATACCTTTTAATATTTTATGTTGAATTTCATTAATTAATTATTATAAATGATATTAAATTTATTTAATAATTATATTAAATAATTTAGTTTTAAAATGATTTTAATATTCTAAAAATTATTTTAAATGAAAATAAAGTGTTTAAAGATATTTTAAGTTATAATGTATAACTTTTAACATTTAAAGGATAATTTCATTAATAATTTAATATTAATGATATTTATTTAACATTAATGATATGAAGTTTATTTAATAATTATATTAAATAAATAGTTTAAAAATGGTTTTATTTATTTAAAAATCGTTTAAAAAGGATATTAATGATTTAAAAATATTTTAAGTTATACTTAATGACTTTTAATATTTTGATAGATAATGCATTAATATTTTATTATTATTGGTAAGTATATTTAAAATGATTTTAATGTTTTAAAAATCATTTAAGGATAATATAAATGTTTTAAAAATATTTTGAGTTATTATAAGTAACTTTGATATTTTGGCAATAGTTTCATTAATAGTTTAATAGTAATTAAATACTAATGATAATAGAATTGTTTGATGTTTAAATCGTTTAATAATGATATCGGTGTTTGAAATTCATGATAATTATAATAATTGTTTATTAAGTCATTTAAAAATAATATGACTGATACTTACGGATATTGAGATACAGAATAGAGTCTTAGACTCGATAATTACCCGATAAGGCTGTCGGTACGTTGACATATTTCAGAAATTGATCTGAACTTAGATAGGTTGACTTGTTAATTGTTTATTTGTGATTCAATGGTTGTTAAAGTTGTGTGATAATGTGATTAGGTTATGTGCTGACTGCGAAATGCAGTACTATGTGTTATGGTATATGGTTTTAATCGAACGAATAATTTAATTAATGATAGGTCGTGATATAAAAGATAAATCTAAGTTGCGTAATTGTAAGCAGCGCATCAGGCAAGTATCCTACCTTTGAATTTTTTTATGCAATGGACAAGTGTAAGAATGTTTTAGAATTATATTATTACTGTACAGATTATTAACCCTATATTATGTATGCCCATTGATTATCAACATGTTAGTATATGATAATTCAGATATATATTCTGTTCGTTAATTTCTATAAATGGTTATACAAGTGTCCCCACTTGGATAATCATTGTATTTAATCACATGTTGATACACCTTTATCAATTACCCATATATATATATGTTGAATTATATATTATTGTTGAACAAGATTAAACCTTTGGTTTGGAACCCCGACAGATATAAACATCCCGTTCACGGTACAAATTTTTATGCGCTAAGGCGGACAAAGGATGAACGATAATATCGTTCTTGTAATGTAGTATTGATCAATACAGGGTACAACAGGCCGATCACCCTCCGTGCCCGTATGTTATGACTGTTTGCGGATGAAGTTCTGCTAAACCTTTTCGAAAATGAAAATAATGTCCATAGTATGTCACTTTAACCCTATATATAGTCAATACGTAGTTTCAAGAATTTGAAAGAGGGTTGTTTTGTTATTATTATCCTTGGTACAGATTATTTCAAAACTATTGACTTGTTGTAGAAGGGTATTAAAAAGAAAACATTTAAATTCTTTCAGCTAATATATATATAATTGTTATTACTTGTTGGGCACTCAAATGCTCATCCTTGCTTAATTTAAATGTTTTCAGATAAGTGTGAACAATCAGAAGGATCGGACAAAAACATGTGAAAAGGAAAGAAAACAGAATATGTTTATGGTATCTTTTGGAATTGTTAAGTTGTATTAAGATAATGATATGTATTATATATCATGTAAAGAATTATAGTAAATGTTGCGTACTTGGGATTATACTCTGATAAATGTAAGTTAAGTTTGAAATTCTTATTATTGTTATTATTATTAGTATTATTCCGCTCATAGAAATGGTATCGTGAAGCACCGAGTTCGGGTTTCAAGTATCCAAATTTGGGGGCTTTACAGGTTGGTATCAGAGCTTTAGGGTTAGAAACCTTAGGTGAGTTAGACCTTAGGCTATAACCTTAGAACAGAGGGAAACACATAACTCATATA
Organism: Panax quinquefolius; assembly: GCA_020205615.1. Taxonomy (NCBI): domain Eukaryota; kingdom Viridiplantae; phylum Streptophyta; class Magnoliopsida; order Apiales; family Araliaceae; genus Panax; species Panax quinquefolius. The sequence goes on along the minus strand of CM035153.1, from coordinate 71,851,760 downwards.
GAGTTTAATATGAGATGAATTGGATAAATTCATCGTCAAACAAAATAAAAGATAACTTAAATAAAACTATTATTTGTTATGTGTATATACTATATGCTAGTTTAGATAAACTATGTGTAGGTGTCAGATAGAAAAGAATTAGGATACCCTCAGATAGGAAGAAGGAGTCTACCGTCATAACCGAGCCAATATCAAAGCCAATAGCTGAAATAGAGGCTCACATTGAAAGCTACCTCGATGAGGTGGTTATTTTGGAAAGTATAGTACCAGACCCAGAAACGATAGTATAGCTGATAGTTAAATTATAGTTAAGAAATATGTGGTCATGATTGAGTTCTTAAACTCATATGTTGGTGGTGAGTTCTTAAACTCATAATGTGTTATAAGTTGGATGAACAGACTATAGTTAGTTGTGAATGGATTATTGAGGATGATGGGAATAGATAAAATACTAAGCAATTGATCTTTAGTGAAGGCGAAAGAAATAGGTAGTATTAGTATTAGTTGAATATGTATAATTCTGTGTGGTGTATATGATAATTATGTCGTTGTAATGTAATATTTTGTATAAGTTGTGGCAGCGATTCCCGACTTTTGAGTCACAAAGGGATAACAAATGTTTAAAGCAGAATGTGTTATGGTATGTCAAGTGCTATGAATATGAGTCAATGTTGGATTAATGAAATAAGTTGGTATAAAGATAGTAATTATTTATGTGAGCATTGGTTAATGCAGTTTTCAAAATCTAATATTTTGAATACGTGATTATTTGAGTAAAAAATTTCTTGTGATATGATAAACGTATACGATAAGGCTTAGAATGTAAGGAATAATTTATGATAATACCGTCAAGATGAAAGCAAAACCAAAGGGCAGAAGAATCTGTTAACAAAGCTGGAGGACAACCAAACCCGATACAAAATATTGCGAATATGGACGATCAAGCTATGCAGAACGGAATACCAGCCGCAGGGAACCAGCCGAGTAATCACTTGGCCAATTTCAAAGACTTTAAGGCTGTAGGACCGCCAAAATTCAAAGGTACAACTGACCTTGTAGAAGCCCAAACTTGGGTTAAGGAGATTGAGAAGGCATTTGTGATAGCTAGGGTAATTGAGGGGCAAAAGACCGCTTTTGCCACCTACATGATGAAGGGTGAGGCAAATTTTTGGTGGGAAGCGAATCAGACGATGGCAGAAGCAGGTGTGGTAACATGGGATAGGTTTAAGACTTTATTTTTTTTTTGAAAATAATTTTTCTGCTAGTATGCAGGCTAGAATGGAGGTGAAATTTCTGGAGTTGAAGCAAGGGGATATGTCAGTGGCGGAATATGCCGCAAAAATTTATTGAGTTGGCTAGGTTTGCTCCGCATCAAGTTGATACGGAGGCTAGAAAAGCACGAAGATTTGAGCTGGGATTAAAACCCTGGCTCTACAACAAGGTTTCAGTGTTGCAGATCCCTATATTTGCATCACTCATGGAGAAAGCAATTATTGATGAGGAGGGGAGTGAGGCCATGAGCCTCTTTAACAAGGTAAGAAGGAACAAGGGTAAGGTTGAGGGAGCTGGAAAGGTGGAAACAAACAAAGGGAATAAGAGTGAAAAGAGGAAGGCGAACAACTTTGGGAGTGTGCAGGTGAAGCAAGGAGGTGTGAAGAAGAAGCAGGTGGTGTAATGTGCAAGACTTGTGGAAAGAACCACTCTGGGGAATGTTTAAAAGGAAAGATTGTTTGTTATAAGTATGGGCAGAAGGGACATATCTCTCCCGACTGTCTCAATCCAAGAATGTATAGTAGGTGTTTTAAGTGTGGATCAATGGAGCATAAGGTGAAAGACTGTCCAAGAAAGATAAGGGAGGTAAGGAATGCGTATACGGGAAAAGGCAGCAGGACATTAGCGACAACGGGACCAACATCAACGAATGAACCAACAGAATCATCCGCAAGCGTCTTCAACATATCCGTTCAAGAAACTGTAGCAGCCGGGGATGCAACTCCAGTTATTATTCTAATCAAATTATTTTCTTATAAATGATTTTCTTATATATATAGTATATTATTTTATAAAAAAATTTTGAAGGAGGAATTTGAGTTCTTTTAGAAATCAAATTTCTGTTTAAGAAGATAGACAAGCTTTATGTGATTAGTTAAAGATCAGTTCGATCATTTATGATCAAGATCTACTTGCGAAAATTGTGTATGCTATGTACCCTATATGTGTAGGTTTTAAAGCGGTGATTCCGGGGACGGAATCCTTATAAGGGAGGGTGAATGTGACAACCCGATATTTTCTATATAAATAAATCATAAATTTTACGTATAATTTTTTTTTATTTAAAATAAATATGGGTGATATATGCCAAGGTAATATGTATATGTTTATATGTGTGATAAATAAAATTTATTTATTACATTAATAATTGCAAATAAATTTAGTTTAGAATTATTGATTATTATCAATTATATTTTTATAATAATTAATTCCATATTGGAAATGTTTTTATTAATTATTTTCAATAAAATACAAGTATACATTATTTAAATAATATATGAAATGATTTTTAGAATAATTATAATGATTATTTTATTATATGAATTTTGTTCAGATTATTAAGTTAATTATTTTAACTTAATAAGGTTATTTATGGCGAGATAAATCGGATATGGAATCCAAACCCTAATTTCGGGTTTTGATCAATGCATGAGAATAATATTATAATATTAGATATATTTGCTTTTTTCAAGGTGTTATAAATATGCATTTGTATATGCGTATTGATGATGGTTAGTCAATTATGGTGTATAATGACCGGACCTTGTATTCATTATTAAACCCTAATTACGAAGTCAAATAAGACTTGAAAAGTCCATCGAACAATCGTAATATGTGTTATCTATTTGGTATTTTTGGTTGAACCTTATTTTTATGGAAAACCATAACTGTTAATAAAAACCCTAATTACAAAAATTAGAAACCCTAATTGGAAACCTAAACTGGAGATTTTAATCAGTCAAAAATAGTGTTATTGTGTTTAATAACACGTATGTTAGATTTTATTTGGTAATTAAGGTAAACCTTGTTAGTAAATTAAAACCCTAATAATTAGAACCCTAATTTTTAATTATAAAACCCTATTGTATTTTTGAAGCCCTAATTATTAAAACCCTAAACCCTAATTACCATTTTGGCAAGGTTAATTATGATTAGTGATGCTAAACCCTAATGTTCATGTATAATATAACTACTAACTTAATCTAATTAAAAAATCTTAATTTTCAAATTTTAGAAACTAAAATTTTATTTTTATACAAACCCTAATTGCTAGATATTGCAAGTGCTATGTGCTAAACCTTAGGGTTTGACCCTTACCTAAGGGTCAAACCCTAAGGGTTTATCAAGATATCAAGATTGGCATTAATTTTTTGCATGGCTATGTATCAAAATACCTTTTTGTGCATTCTTTAATAGCTTGCTTGAAGAAATTGACAAAACTTTAGTTGTTCACCAAACACAACAACTCCCTTGACTTAATTGCGAATCACTCAGCCTCCTTGACCCATACATGCACCTTGTATGTCTATATAAAGATTGAAAGAAAGAGAATTGCATTTTTGCTAGCCATTTTTGTACACAATACACAAGCCTTTTCTCTCAACCCAAACCTCCGAAATTTTCAAGCATTTCAGTTCCAAAATTTAGCCCCATGAAATCCACCAACAAATTAGAAGCCTAAATACAAAATAGATCAAAGAAAAGGTATAAACCCTAGCCATGAAATCTGACCTTTGATCTGTTGTTAAATGTTATGTTTGGGTGTTAGAATATGTTGTTTATAGTCTATATTGATGATCTGGGTTGCTAGGTGTTAGATCCATAACATCTAGAAGCTCGAGTTGAAGATTTTCATAAATCTGGAAAAATTTATTTTGTGTTACGACGAGGAATGTCGAGGCTATAAATCCTTTTTTACATTTACGTTTTTTGGTTATTTTAATGTTTGAAATGGTAGCCTGCTATGAGATCTGTGCAATGGAACTGGAATCATGGTCATATCTGTTATAGAATTAAAGTTATTAAGAGTCAAAGTAGGTTGACCAAGCATTGACCCATTTGCTTTAAGGCGACTAGAATCGCTAGAAACGTCTCGACAATGATGATTTTGCAGGCGTTTGATCTTACTGTTGTTAAGTGTTTTGAACATGTTGATGTTTTATACGTGTAGACTAACATGAATACTACGTAATAAAGTCTTTATATCCCTTAGATTCTTAACTGAAACGATTTGACTGTTGGTCAAACATGGGTAGACGAAACTGCTCAAGAACATTTCTGGAAAACCCTGAAATATTCAAGAATAGATCCTGACCGGCTCTTTAACCGGCCAAATTCTCTTAGTTGTGATGTTGTTAATATGATATAGTACTTGATGTTTGTACCTTAACATCTCTTCTACAGGATAGAACTTTTATATTGCATTAAATAAGCTCAAAACCTTATAATAATCGGGCCTCAAAGTGACACCATGACACTCTCGGGTTTTACGGGTTACCTAGAAAACCCGGATCGCCCTCGACATTAACTTTGCCTGCTTAGATCTCGTTGGTTTTATGTTGTTTGATCGTGTTGTTTATTAGAACTTGTAGTATTACACTATATATACAAGATCGACCTTTGTATTTCTAGAAACACAATACTTTGAGATTTAATCTTGGTCAAAGTTGTTCTCTTGGTCTTTGTGAGGAGTTACGGGTTTGTATGAAGAACATGAAGAACACCTATAGCGACGGTTTTGTCGCTATAGGTGGTCCTTAGCGACAGTTTTGAATAAAATTAATTATTTTTATTAAATAATTAGTATTAATTAATTTTTAATTCTGAAAAATATAAAATAAATTATTAAAAATTATTTTAATAAAAGAAAATTATATTTTTATTATTTTGAATATATTTCATAAATATTTAATATTTTGGAATATTAAAAGTATTTAATTTATTTAATTATAATATTAAATAAATTATTTAAAAATGATTTTAATACATGAAAAATCATTTAAAATTATATTATGGTATAAGAAAATATTTTAAGTTATTTTCTATAACTTTTAATATTTTGTGGTGAATTTCATTAATTAATTATTATTAATGATATTAAAGTTATTTAATAATTATATTAAATAATTTAGTTTTAAAATGATTTTAATATTCTAAAAATTATTTTAAATGAAAATAAAGTGTTTAAAGATATTTTAAGTTATAATGTATAACTTTTAACATTTAAAGGATAATTTCATTAATAATTTAATATTAATGATATTTATTTAACATTAATGATATGAAGTTTATTTAATAATTATATTAAATAAATAGTTTAAAAATGGTTTTAATTATTTAAAATCATTTAAAAAGGATATTAAAGATTTAAAATATTTTAAGTTATACTTAATGACTTTTAATATTTTGATAGATAATGCATTAATATTTTATTATTATTGGTAAGTATTTAAAATGATTTTTAATGTTTTAAAAATCATTTAAGGATAATATAAATGTTTTTAAAATATTTTGAGTTATTATAAATAACTTTGATATTTTGTCAATAGTTTCATTAATAGTTTAATAGTAATTAAATACTAATGATAATAGAATTGTTTGATGTTTAAATCGTTTAATAATGATATCGGTGTTTGAAATTCATGATAATTATAATAATTGTTTATTAAGTCATTTAAAAATAATATGTCTGATACTTACGGATATTGAGATACAGAATAGAGTCTTAGACTCGATAATTACCGATAAAAAATTTGTCGATGCTGTAAGCATATTTCGTAAATTGATCCGAACTTAGATAGGTTGACTTGTTAATTGTTTATTTGTGATTCGATTGTTGTTAAAGTTGTGTGACAATGTGATTAGGTTATGTGCTGACTGCGAAATGCAGTACTATGTGTTATGGTATATGGTTCTAAATGAACGAATAATTTGATTAATGATAGGTCGTGATATAAAAGATAAATCTAAGTTGCGTAATTGTAAGCAGCGCATCAGGCAAGTATCCTACCTTTGCATTTTATTTATGCAATGGACAAGTGGAAGAATGTTTTAATTTATATTATTCTTGTATAGATTATTAACCCTATATTATATATGCCCATTGATTATCAACATGTTAGTATATGATAATTTGGATATATATTACTTTCGTTAATTTCTATAAATGGTTATACAAGTGTCCCCACTTGGATAATCATTATATTTAATCACATGTTGATACACCTTTATATAATTACATATATATATATATGTTGAATTATATATTATTGTTGAACAAGATAAAACCTTTGGTTTGGAACCCGAAAAAATTTAACATCCCCTTCAACGGACCAATTTTTTTTGGCCTAAGGCGGACAAAGGATGAACGATAATATCGTTCTTGTAATGTAGTATTGATCAATACAGGGTACAACGGGCTGATCACCCTCCGTGCCCGTAAGTTATGATGGTTTGCGGATGAAGTTCTGCTAAACCTTTTTGAAAATGAAAACAATGTTGATAGTATGTCACTTTAACCCTATATATAGTCAATATGTATTTTCCAGAATTTGAAAGAGGGTTGTTATGTTATTATTATCCTTGGTACAAATTACTTCCCAACTATTGACTTGTTGTAGAAGGGTATTATAAAGAAAACATTTAAATTCTTTCAGCTAATATATATATAATTGCTATTACTTGCTGGGCACTCAAATGCTCATCCTTGCTTAATTTAAATATTTTCAGATAAGTGTGAACAATCAGAAGGATCAGACAAGAACAAGTGAAAAGGAAAGCAAATAGAATATGTTTATGGTATCTTTTGTAATAGTTAAGTTGTATTAAGATAATGATATATATTATATATCATGTAAAGATTTATAGTAAAGGTTGCGTACTTGGGATTAGACTCTAATAAATGTAAGTTATGTTTGAAATTCATATTATTGTTATTATTATTAGTATTATTTCTCTCATAGAAATGGTATCGTGAAGCACCGAGTTCGAGTTGCAAGTATCCGAATTTGGGGGCTTTACACCATGATTGCAGACTAAACAAATACCAACACCAAAGAGTATCTAGAGTTGGTAAGTAAACTCTCAAGCAAAAAAGACCAATGTGATGTCATTATAGCTACCATTTTATAAAGCTCTGCATCTGATTAGCGCCTTAGGGACAAACCTGATCCTTAGTCTTGAACTAAGAGGTTGGCCCTTCTTGAGCTTCCTTAACCCAGAAGAAGAATTGAAATATAATGCATCACAAAGACGCATACGAAGTACATATACAAAAAATTACTCAAAAGAGATCAAGTCTGACTGATAAATCATGCAACTTTTAGTTAGAGATTAATGACGAGTCATTCAGTGAAGCATAGTCACAGAAGACGATCATTGAGTTGACAAAGAAAAACATAGAACTTATAACTATCTCATCAAGCTACTCTATGCACTAAAGAAGTCAACGGTCAACCAACTTCCATAACGCTTATTTTCTTGAAAAAATCAAAACCCGAATAATTTATCGGTTTATGGGGAGTTCTGATTTCTTATTGGGCATCGTCCAACCAATAGCTTTTAACATGTCACGACTTTGCAGAGAGTTAGAAGGAACTATCATAAAGACAAATTCAAAAACATCCGAACAATTATCAAAGGCTATCGACTTCCTCTCCCTCCCTTTTTCAAATCCTAAATCTTTTTAAAGCCAAAATCCACCAAACCTCGAGCTACACCCAAATTGCCTTCAAATAACTCTAGTATGATTCTTGAGATCGAATACCCATACACTTTAAATCCTCAGAATGGAAGATTTACGTGTTATAATGTGCAATAGATAACTATTGTGCCTCTGGGAACTAACAATTGGTATTAGAGCAGGTTCTCTTAATTAGCCTACAAAGCTTGAGTAGATCAAATGGTACAACTGATAAGCGAGTCCAAGAGTAGAGGAGGCAGCAAGCCACCAATGTGCAATAGAGACAAATTTGCTAACCGAAAAGTTCGCAAGCAAGCCTACATGGATTCAATAGATGAAAAGCTATTTAAAACTGTTATAAATGGGCCCTACATTCCAACAAAGCTTGCACCAACTCCAGATGATCAAAACAGAGTTCAGATCAAGATCAAATCAAAATGGACTGATAACGAGAAGAAAGCATTCCAACTAGAAAAAGAGGCCAAGAACATTTTGTTGCGGTCTTTAGAAGATAATCTTTTTGAGAATGTGGTCAATAGCAAATCTACCAAGGAAGTCTAGGAAGAATTGATGATTATGCGTGAAGGAACTAAAGAAGTCAGAGAAAACAAGCAATCTCTTCTGACTCAACAATAAGAAATGTTCGCCCATGTTCAATATGCTGCTCAACTCTCTACGAGCTTTTGGAAAGATCTATACAAACAAAGTTTTGATCATAAAAATCATGAGAGCTTTACCAAGCAAGTGGGATGCCAAAACTGCCATTAGAGAATCAAAGAATCTCCATAAAATGACTGTTCAACAACTTTATGGAAACCTTCTCAACTACGAACTGGTGCTGACTCAACGAGCAGAGACTCTATCTAAAGGAAGAAAAAAGGACAAAGGAGTTGCTCTCAAAGCAACAAAAGCCATCTCCAAAGCTTATACTGAGAATGACTCTGACTCTGAGGAAGATGATGACGAGGATGTTGTAATGCTGGTAAGAAGACTCAAAAGGTTCATGCGTAAAGGCAGAAGCAACAAACCTAAGATATCTAACAACAACAACAGCCAGGAGCATATCAATGACTTATGCTACAACTGCAAGAAGCTTGACCATTTCATTGCAAACTGCAACAAACCTCTTAGAGAAGAACTAAAGAGGAAAACAAATCCAAAGAAAGAGTTCAAAGGCAACAAGAGGCTCCAAAATAAAGACAAAGGTATTGTGGCTAGAGGATCATGGAGTGACTTAGACAACGACACAACTCCTGAGTCTGGAGATGATGAAGATTCTCAAGTAGAAAATCTGTGTCTAATGGCCAAAAATGAAAAGGATAAGAAAAGCACGGACCATCATGAAGTAAGTATCGATGAGGTATTTGACTTTAACTCTCCTGATATATATATATATATATATATATATATATATTGATGATTTAAGAAGTGTACTACATGGCATAACACCTGATCTGCATCAATACATGAAATGGTTCAGAGTTCTATCCAAAGATTACTCTATCCTTCAAAAACAAAAAGAGAAAGTTCAAGAAGAACTGGAAACAACTCTTCTAAGTGCTAACTCTCTCTCTCTCTCTCTCTAAATTTGAGGCTGAGAATAAACTCCTAAGACAGACAAATGAAATTAATGCACAAAGAGAGTGATCTCCCTGACGAGGCAAAGTTAAACTTTCCCGAAGACGAGACAAAGTTTGCGAGTTATCCGAGTTTACACCTCATTTGGTGGAGAATGAGGAGCGATGACGCATGAGATGTTTCGAGAGGTTTGAAACCCGACATACATCGGTATCTCATTTCTCATAATTTTTTCTCTCTATTCGGATGTTGTCGATAGGGCTCAATTATTAGAGTGAGATAACGAGTACGTTTAACCGAGGGACCATAACCAGGATCATACCAGAGATAGCAGTCAACAAAATAATGATAACCAGCGGAGAAAGAAAAAGTCGGACAAAAATGGTAACCACTCTGGTGGTAGTCATGGCCATGAGAATAGAAGAAGCGAGTCGGGAGGAGATTTTAAAAAGAGAAGATTTAACAATGACCATGTGAAGACGTCAACACCGATGGAATACCGGTTCTAAGGGAGGAGAACGACCACCGGTCATATGCTATAAGTGCGGGAAAGAAGGACATATCAGTCCAAATTGCCCACAACAGTTCAAGGTATGTTATAATTGTGGAAAGGAAGGACATATCGCTCGAGATTATACGATTGCGAAACCAAGTTCAGGGGGGACAGTGACTCAAAAGGTTGTCCCAGAAAAGTCAAAGTCAACGATTCCTGGAAGAGCGTTTATCGTGACTGGTCAAAATACGAGGAACCCAAACGAGGTGATCACGAGTAAGCTAATCATTAATTCTTGCAAAGTTTATACCTTACTTGATACCGGTGCTACCCATTCATTTATCTCTCCTGCTTGTGCTCAACGTTTAAACTTGACTCCGGAGAAATTAGACTTTGATTTATCCGTGGAGACTCCGTTAGGAGAAACTTTCATCACATCCACTGTTTATAAATCTTGTTTGATTCAAGTTGGCACCATCACCTTACCTGTTGACCTTATCTCTTTAAAGATACTTGCTTTTGATGTGATTTTAGGGATTGATTGGTTAACTACTCATCATGCCAAAATTGATTGTTTTTGTAAGGTTGTTAGTTTTCATATTCCTAACCAACTTGTTGTACGAATTCAAGCAACTAAGCCACTAAAATCAATTGCTGTCATATCTAGTCATAAAGCTATTCATTTATTAAAAAATGGATGTCAAGCTTTCTAAACCCATGTTATGGATTTGAATAAAGACAAGTCAGATTTGAATAATATTCCTGTTGTTAGTAAATTTCCTGACGTGTTTCCTGAAGAACTTCCCGGTCTACCCCCTGAACGTGAAGTTGAATTCTTTATTGATCTTGAACCTGGTACAAAGCCCATTTCTTAAACCCCATATCGAATGGCTCCTATTGAACTTCAGGAGTTAAAGGTCCAACTACAGGAGTTGTTGGACATCGGTTTCATTCGTCCTAGTACATCTCCTTGGGGTGCTCCTGTTTTATTTGTAAAGAATAAAGACGAGAGTATACAACTTTGTATTGACTATCGGGAATTGAACCATGTCACCATCAAGAATAGGTATCCATTACCTCGTATTGATGACCTGTTTGTCCAGTTACAAGGAGAACAATTCTTTTCAAAGATCGATCTTCGATTCGGATATCATCATTGAGATTAGAACCGAGGATATTCAAAGGCGCCTTGAGAACTTAGTGCGGGCATTATAAATTCTTAGTCATGTCTTTTGGATTGACTAATGCTCCTATGACTTTCATGGATATGATGAACCGAGTATTCAAGGACTATTTAGATCGGTTCGTTGTTGTCTTTATTGATGACATTCTCATATATTCCAAAAGTCAGTGATGATCATGAGCACCATTTGAAGTTGGTACTCAAAGGCTTCGTGAAAACAAGCTATATGCCAAGTTGAAGAAATGCGAGTTCGCTTGAGGAAGTAGCATTCCTTGGGCATGTGGTGTCTAAACATGGAGTATCTCGTCGACCCGGCGAAGATTGAAGCAATAAAAAGTTGGGAGCAACCGAAGTTGGTGACCGAAGTACGTAGCTTTCTGGGCCTAGCTGGTTATTATCGGAGATTCGTGGAAGTGTTTTCTCGAATCGCTACTCCATTAACTCAGCTAACTCGGAAGGATACAAAATTCGTTTGGAGGGAGGAATGCGAGAAGAGTTTCCAAGAGCTTAAGAGGAGACTTATTTCGGCACCTGTTCTAACAATACCATCTGGTTTGGATGGATTTGTAATCTACATCGATGCTTCGGGCAAAGGGTTAGGATGTGTTCTCATGCAACGTGGGAAAGTCATAGCCTATGCCTCCTGACAACTTAAAGAATATGAGAGGAATTATCCTACTCATGATCTAGTGTTGGCAGCAGTCATCTTTGCGCTAAAGATCTGGAGGCACTATCTATATAGGGAGAAAGTGGAGATATATTCAGACCATAAAAGCCTCAAATATTTCAAAGACTTTAAGGCTGTAGGACCGCCAAAATTCAAAGGTACAACTGACCTTGTAGAAGCCCAAACTTGGGTTTAGGAGATTGAGAAGGCATTTGTGATCGCTAGGGTAGTTGAGGGGCAAAAGACCGCTTTTGCCACCTACATGATGAAGGGTGAGGCAAATTTTTGGTGGGAAATGAATCAGACGAGGGCAGAAGCAGGTGTGGTAACATGGGATAGGTTTAAGACTTTATTTTTTTTTTCGAAAATAATTTTTCTGCTAGTATGCAGGCTAGAATGGAGGTGAAATTTCTGGAGTTGAAGCAAGGGGATATGTCAGTGGCGGAATATGTCGTAAAAATTTATTGAGTTGGCTAGGTTTGCTCCGCATCAAGTTGATACGGAGGCTAGAAAAGCACAAAGATTTGAGTTGGGATTAAAACCCTGGCTCTACAACAAGGTTTCAGTGTTGCAGATCCCTATATTTGCATCACTCATGGAGAAAGCAATTATTGATGAGGAGGGGAGTGAGGCCATGAGCCTCTTTAACAAGGTAAGAAGGAACAAGGGTAAGGTTGAGGGAGCTGGAAAGGTGGAAACAAACAAAGGGAATAAGAGTGAAAAGAGGAAGGCGAACAACTTTGGGAGTGTGCAGGTGAAGCAAGGAGGTGTGAAGAAGAAGCAGTGGTGTAATGTGCAAGACTTGTGGAAAGAACCACTCTGGGGAATGTTTGAAAGGAAAGACTGTTTGTTATAAGTATGGGCAGAAGGGACATATCTCTCCCGACTGTCTCAATCCAAGAATGTATAGTAGGTGTTTTAAGTGTGGATCAATGGAGCATAAGGTGAAAGACTGTCCAAGAAAGATAAGGGAGGTAAGGAATGCGTATACGGGAAAAGGCAGCAGGACATTAGCGACAACGGGACCAACATCAACGAATGAACCAATGTAATCATCCGCAAGCGTCTTCAACATATCAGATTCAAGCTGTAGCGGTAGGGATGCTGACTCCGATTATTATTCTAATCAAATTATTTTCTTATAAATGATTTTCTTATATATATAGTATATTATTTTATAAAGAAATTTTGAAGGAGGAATTTGAGTTCTTTTAGAAATCCAATTTCTGTTTAAGAAGATAGACAAGCTTTATGTGATTAGTTAAAGATCAGTTCGATCATTTATGATCAAGATCTACTTGCGAAAATTGTGTATGCTATGTACCCTGTATGTGTAGGTTTTAAAGCGGTGATTCCGGGGACGGAATCCTTATAAGGGAGGGTGAATGTGACAACCAGATATTTTATATATAAATAAATCATAAATTTTACGTATAATTTTTTTTTTATTTAAAATAAATATGGGTGATATATGCCAAGGTAATATGTATATGTTTATATGTGTGATAAATAAAATTTATTTATTACATTAATAATTGCAAATAAATTTAGTTTAGAATTATTGATTATTATCAATTATATTTTTATAATAATTAATTCCATATTGGAAATGTTTTTATTAATTATTTTTCAATAAAAATACAAGTATACATTATTTAAATAATATATGAAATGATTTTAGAATAATTATAATGATTATTTTATTATATGAATTTTGTTCAGATTATTAAGTTAATTATTTTAACTTAATAAGGTTATTTATGGCAGATAAATCAGATATGGAATCCAAACTCTAATTCTGGGTTTTGATCAATGCATGATAATAATATTATAATATTAGATATATTTTGATTTTTCAGTGTTATAAATATGTACTGTATGTACGTATTGATGATGGCTGGTCAATTATGGTGTATAATGACCAGACCCTTGTATTACTGTTAAACCCTAATTGTGAAGTCAAATAAGACTTGAAAAGTCTGTCAAGACACCGTAATATGTGTTATACGACTGGTATTTTTGGTTGAACCTTATTTTTATGGAAAACCATAACTGTTAATGAAAACCCTAATTACAAAAATTAGAAACCCTAATTGGAAACCTAAACTGGAGATTTTAATCAGTCAAAAATAGTGTTATTGTGTTTAATAACACGTATGTTAGATTTTATTTGGTAATTAAGGTAAACCTAGTTAGTAAATTAAAACCCTAATAATTAGAACCCTCATTTTTAATTATAAAACCCTATTGTATTTTTGAAGCCCTAATTATTAAAACCCTAAACCCTAATTGCCATTTTGGCAAGGTTAATTATGATTAGTGATGCTAAATCCTAATGTTCATGTATAATATAACTACTAACTTAATCTAATTAAAAAATCTTAATTTTCAAATTTTAGAAACTAAAATTTTATTTTTATACAAACCCTAATTGCTAGATATTGCAAGTGCTATGTGCTAAACCTTAGGGTTTGACCCTTACCTAAGGGTCAAACCCTAAGGGTTTATCAAGATATCAAGATTGGCATTAATTTTTTGCATGGCTATGTACCAAAATACCTTTTTGTGCATTCTTTAATAGCTTGCTTGAAGAAATTGACAAAACTTTAGTTGTTCACCAAACACAACAACTCCCTTGACTTAATCACGATAATCAGCTCATTTAATGTACCCCATACATGCACCTTGTATATACATATAAAGATTGAAAGAAAGAGAATTGCATTTTTGCTAGCCATTTTTGTACACAATACACAAGCCTTTTCTCTCAACCCAAACCTCCAAAATTTTCAAGCATTTCAGTTCCAAAATTTAGCCCCACGAAATCCACCAACAAATTAGAAGCCTAAATACAAAATAGATCAAAGAAAAGGTATAAACCCTAGCCATGAAATCTGAGCTTTGATCTGTTGTTAAATGTTATGTTTGGGTGTTAGAATATGTTGTTTATAGTCTATATTGATGATCTGGGTTGCTAGGTGTTAGATCTATAACATCTAGAAGCTCAGATTTGAAGATTTCATAAATCTGGAAAAAATTTATTTTGTGTTCTGACAAGGAATGTCAGAGGCTATAAATCCTTTTCTGTTTACGTTTTTGGTTATTTTAATGTTTGAAATGGTAGCCTGCTATGAGATCTGTGCAATGGAACTGGAATCATGGTCATATCTGTTATAGAATTAAAGTTATTAAGAGTCAAAGTAGGTTGATTGAGCATTGACCAAATTGTTTCAAGGCGACTAGAATCACTAGAAACGCTCGACAATGATTTTTGAGCGTTTGATCTTACTGTTGTTAAGTGTTTTGAACATGTTGATGTTTTATACGTGTAGACTAACATGAATACTACGTAATAAAGTCTTTATATCCCTTAGATTCTTAATCAAACGATTTGTTAATTGGTCAAACATGGGTGTAAACGAGCTCGCCAAGAACATTTCTGGAAAACCCTGAAATATTCAAGAATAGATCCTGACCGGCTCTTTAACCAGCCAAATTCTCTTAGTTGTGATGTTGTTAATATGATATAGTACTTGATGTTTGTACCTTAACATCTCTTCTACAGGATAGAACTTTTATATTGCATTAAATAAGCTCAAAACCTTATAATAATCGGGCCTCAAAGTGACACCATGACACTCTCAGGTTTTCTGGGTTACCTAGAAAACCCAGATCAGCTCTGACATTAACTTTGCCTGCTTAGATCTCGTTGGTTTTATGTTGTTTGATCGTGTTGTTTATTAGAACTTGTAGTATTACACTATGTCTACAAGATCTGACCTTTGTATTTCCTAGAAACACAATACACTGAGATTTAATCTTGGTCAAAGTTGTTCGCTTGGTCTTTGACAAAGAGTTCTGGGTTTGTATGAAGAACATGAAGAACACCTATAGCGACGGTTTTGTCGGTATAGGTGGTCCTTAGCGACAGTTTTGAATAAAATTAATTATTTTTATTAAATAATTAGTATTAATTAATTTTTAATTCTGAAAAATATAAAATAAATTATTAAAAATTATTTTAATGTCCAAAAATTATATTTTTATTATTTTGAATATATTTCATAAATATTTAATATTTTTGGAATATTAAAAGTATTTAATTTATTTAATTATAATATTAAATAAATTATTTAAAAATGATTTTAATACATGAAAAATCTTTTAAAATTATATTATGGTATAAGAAAATATTTTAAGTTATTTTCTATAACTTTTAATATTTTGTGGTGAATTTTATTAATTAATTATTATTAATGATATTAAAGTTTTTAATAATTATATTAAATAATTTAGTTTTAAAATGATTTTAATATTCTAAAAATTATTTTAAATGAAAATAAAGTGTTTAAAGATATTTTAAGTTATAATGTATAACATTTAACATTTAAGGATAATTTCATTAATAATTTAATATTAATGATATTTATTTAACATTAATGATATGAAGTTTATTTAATAATTATATTAAATAAATAGTTTAAAAATGGTTTTATTTATTTAAAAGGATATTAATGATTTAAAAATATTTTAAGTTATACTTAATGACTTTTAATATTTTGATAGATAATGCATTAATATTTTATTATTATTAGTAAGTATTTAAAATGATTTTTAATGTTTTGAAAATCATTTAAGGATAATATAAATGTTTTTAAAAATATTTTGAGTTATTATAAATAACTTTGATATTTTGTCAATAGTTTCATTAATAGTTTAATAGTAATTAAATACTAATGATAATAGAATTGTTTGATGTTTAAATCGTTTAATAATGATATCGGTGTTTGAAATTCATGATAATTATAATAATTGTTTATTAAGTCATTTAAAAATAATATGACTGATACTTACGGATATTGAGATACAGAATAGAGTCTTAGACTCGATAATTACCCGATAAGGCTGTCGGTACGCCGACATATTTCAGAAATTGATCTGAACTTAGATAGGTTGACTTGTTAATTGTTTATTTGTGATTCAATTGTTGTTAAAGTTGTGTGACAATGTGATTAGGTTATGTGCTAACTGCGAAATGCAGTACTATGTGTTATGGTATATGGTTCTAAATGAACGAATAATTTGATTAATGATAGGTCGTGATATAAAAGATAAATCAAAGTTGCGTAATTGTAAGCAGCGCATCAGGCAAGTATCCTACCTTTGCATTTTATTTATGCAATGGACAAGTGGAAGAATGTTTCAGAATTATATTATTACTGTATAGATTATTAACCCTATATTATATATGCCCATTGATTATCAACATGTTAGTATATGATAATTCAGATATATATTCTGTTTGTTAATTTTTATAAATGGTTATACAAGTGTCCCCACTTGGATAATCATTGTATTTAATCACATGTTGATACACCTTTGTCAATTACCCGTATATATATATGTTGAATTATATATTATTGTTGAACAAGATAAAACCTTTGGTTTGGAACCCCGACAGATATGAACATCCCGTTCACAGGACAAATTTTTATGCGCTAAGGCGGACAAAGGATGAACGATAATATCGTTCTTGTAATGTAGTATTGATCAATACAGGGTACAACGGGCTGATCACCCTCCGTGCCCGTAAGTTATGATGGTTTACGGATGAAGTTCTGCTAAACCTTTTCGAAAATGAAAACAATGTTGATAGTATGTCACTTTAACCCTATATATAGTCAATATGTATTTTCCAGAATTTTTAAGAGGGTTGTTATGTTATTATTATCCTTGGTACAAATTACTTCCCAACTATTGACTTGTTGTAGAAGGGTATTATAAAGAAAACATTTAAATTCTTTCAGCTAATATATATATAATTGCTATTACTTGCTGGGCACTCAAATGCTCATCCTTGCTTAATTTAAATGTTTTCAGATAAGTGTGAACAATCAGAAGGATCAGACAAGAACAAGTGAAAAGGAAAGCAAATAGAATATGTTTATGGTATCTTTTGTAATAGTTAAGTTGTATTAAGATAATGATATATATTATATATCATGTAAAGAATTATAGTAAAGGTTGCGTACTTGGGATTAGACTCTGATAAATGTAAGTTATGTTTGAAATTCATATTATTGTTATTATTATTAGTATTATTTCTCTCATAGAAATGGTATCGTGAAGCACCGAGTTCGAGTTGCAAGTATCCGAATTTGGGGGCTTTACACCATGATTGCAGACTAAACAAATACCAACACCAAAGAGTATCTAGAGTTGGTAAGTAAACTCTCAAGCAAAAAAGACCAATGTGATGTCATTATAGCTACCATTTTATAAAGCTCTGCATCTGATTAGCGCCTCAGGGACAAACCTGATCCTTAGTCTTGAACTAAGAGGTTGGCCCTTCCTGAGCTTCCTTAACCCAGAAGAAGAATTGAAATATAATGCATCACAAAGACGCATACGAAGTACATGTACAAAAAATTACTCAAAAGAGATCAAGTCTGACTGATAAATCATGCAACTTTTAGTTAGAGATTAATGACGAGTCATTCAGTGAAGCATAGTCACAGAAGACGATCATTGAGTTGACAAAGAAAAACATAGAACTTATAACTATCTCATCAAGCTACTCTATGCACTAAAGAAGTCAACGGTCAACCAACTTCCATAACGCTTATTTTCTTGAAAAAATTCAAAACTGAATAATTTATCAGTTTATGGGGAGTTACAGTTTCTTATTGGGCATCGTCCAACCAATAGCTTTTTAACATGTCACAGCTTTTGTAGAGTTAGAAGGAACTATCATAAAGACAAATTCAAAAACATCCGAACAATTATCAAAGGCTATCGACTTCCTCTCCCTCCCTTTTTCAAATCCTAAATCTTTTTAAAGCCGAAATCCACCAAACCTCGAGCTACACCCAAATTGCCTTCAAATAACTCTAGTATGATTCTTGAGATCGAATACCCATACACTTTAAATCCTCAGAATGGAAGATTTACGTGTTATAATGTGCAATAGATAACTATTGTGCCTCTGGGAACTAACAATTGGTATTAGAGCAGGTTCTCTTAATTAGCCTACAAAGTTTGAGTAGATCAAATGGTACAACTGATAAGCGAGTCCAAGAGTAGAGGAGGCAGCAAGCCACCAATGTGCAATAGAGACAAATTTGCTAACCGAAAAGTTCGCAAGCAAGCCTACATGGATTCAATAGATGAAAAGCTATTTAAAACTGTTATAAATGGGCCCTACATTCCAACAAAGCTTGCACCAACTCCAGATGATCAAAACAGAGTTCAGATCAAGATCAAATCAAAATGGACTGATAACGAGAAGAAAGCATTCCAACTAGAAAAAGAGGCCAAGAACATTTTGTTGCGGTCTTTAGAAGATAATCTTTTTGAGAATGTGGTCAATAGCAAATCTACCAAGGAAGTCTAGGAAGAATTGATGATTATGCGTGAAGGAACTAAAGAAGTCAGAGAAAACAAGCAATCTCTTCTGACTCAACAATAAGAAATGTTCGCCCATGTTCAATATTCTGCTGCTCAACTCTCTACGAGCTTTTGGAAAGATCTATACAAACAAAGTTTTGATCATAAAAATCATGAGAGCTTTACCAAGCAAGTGGGATGCCAAAACTGCCATTAGAGAATCAAAGAATCTCCATGAAATGACTGTTCAACAACTTTATGGAAACCTTCTCAACTACGAACTGGTCTTTGACTCAACGAAAGCGAGAGACTCTATCTAAAGGAAGAAAAAAGGACAAAGGAGTTGCTCTCAAAGCAACAAAAGCCATCTCCAAAGCTTATACTGAGAATGACTCTGACTCTGAGGAAGATGATGACGAGGATGTTGTAATGCTGGTAAGAAGACTCAAAAGGTTCATGCGTAAAGGCAGAAGCAACAAACCTAAGATATCTAACAACAACAACAGCCAGGAGCATATCAATGACTTATGCTACAACTGCAAGAAGCTTGACCATTTCATTGCAAACTGCAATAAACCTCTTAGAGAAGAACTAAAGAGAAAACAAATCCAAAGAAAGAGTTCAAAGGCAACAAGAGGCTCCAAAATAAAGACAAAGGTATTGTGGCTAGAGGATCATGGAGTGACTTAGACAACGACACAACTCCTGAGTCTGGAGATGATGAAGATTCTCAAGTAGAAAATCTGTGTCTAATGGCCAAAAATGAAAAGGATAAGAAAAGCACGGACCATCATGAAGTAAGTATCGATGAGGTATTTGACTTTAACTCTCCTGATATATATATATATATATATATATATATATATATATATATTGATGATTTAAGAAGTGTACTACATGGCATAACACCTGATCTGCATCAATACATGAAATGGTTCAGAGTTCTATCCAAAGATTACTCTATCCTTCAAAAACAAAAAGAGAAAGTTCAAGAAGAACTGGAAACAACTCTTCTAAGTGCTAACTCTCTCTCTCTCTCTCTCTAAATTTGAGGCTGAGAATAAACTCCTAAGACAGACAAATGAAATTAATGCACAAAGAGAGTGATCTCCCTGACGAGGCAAAGTTAAACTTTCCCAGTACGAGACAAAGTTTGCAGAGTTATCCAGGTTTGCACCTCATTTGGTGGAGAATGAGGAACGTATGACGCAGATGTTTCTGAGAGGTTTGAAACCCGACATACATCAGTATCTCATTTCTCATAAATTTTCTCTCTATTCAGATGTTGTCAATAGGGCTCAATTATTAGAGTGAGATAACGAGTACGTTCAACCGAGGGACCATAACCAGGATCATACCAGAGATAGCAGTCAATAGAATAATGATAACCAGCGGAGAAAGAAAAAGTTGGACAAAAATGGTAACCACTCTGGTGGTAGTCATGGCCATGAGAATAGAAGAAGCGAGTCGGGAGGAGATTTTAAAAATAGAAGATTTAACAATGACCATGTGAAGACGTCAACACCAGTAGCGACTGGTTCTAAGGGAGGAGAACGACCACCGGTCATATGCTATAAGTGCGGGAAAGAAGGACATATCAGTCCAAATTGCCCACAACAGTTCAAGGTATGTTATAATTGTGGAAAGGAAGGACATATCGCTCGAGATTATACGATAGCGAAACCAAGTCCAGGGGGGACAGTGACTCAAAAGGTTGTCCCAGAAAAGTTAAAGTCAACGATTCCTGGAAGAGCGTTTATCGTGACTGGTCAAAATACGAGGAACCCAAACGAGGTGATCACGGGTAAGCTAATCATTAATTCTTGCAAAGTTTATACCTTACTTGATCTGGGGTGCTACCCATTCATTTATCTCTCCGCTTGTGCTCAACGCGTTTAAACTTGACTCAGGAGAAATTAGACTTTGATTTATCTGTGGAGACTCAGTTAGGAGAAACTTTCATCACATCCCATTGTTTATAAATCTTGTTTGATTCAAGTTGGCACCATCACCTACACATTGACCTTATCTCTTTAAAGATACTTGTTTTTTATGTGATTTTAGGGATTGATTGGTTAACTACTCATCATGCCAAAATTGATTGTTTTCGTAAGGTTGTTAGTTTTCATATTCCTATCCAACTTGTTGTACGAATTCAAGCAACTAAGCCACTAAAATCAATTGCTGTCATATCTAGTCATAAAGCTATTCATTTATTGAAAAATGGATGTCAAGCTTTCTAAGCCCATGTTCTGGATTTGAATAAAGACAAGTCAGATTTGAATAATATTTCTATTGTTAGTAAATTTCGGCGTGTTTCTCAAGAACTTCGGCCTACCCCTGAACGTGAAGTTGAATTCTTTATTGATCTTGAACCTGGTACAAAGCCCATTTCTAAAACCCCATATCGAATGGCTCCTATTGAACTTCAAGAGTTAAAGGTCCAACTACAGGAGTTGTTGGACATCGGTTTCATACGTCCTAGTACATCTCCTTGGGGTGCTCCTGTTTTATTTGTAAAGAATAAAGACGGGAGTATGCAACTTTGTATTTACTATCGGGAATTGAACCATGTCACCATCAAGAATAGGTATCCATTACCTCGTATTGATGACCTGTTTGACCAGTTACAAGGAGAACAATTATTTTCAAAGATCGATCTTCGTTCTGGATATCATCAGCTGAAGATTAGAACTGAGGATATTCCAAAAACTGCCTTCAGAACTTGGTACGAGCATTATAAATTCTTAGTCATGTCTTTTGGATTGACTAATGCTCCTGCAGCTTTCATGGATATGATGAACCGAGTATTCAAGGACTATTTAGATCGGTTCGTTGTTGTCTTTATTGATGACATTCTCATATATTCCAAAAGCCGTGATGATCATGAGCACCATTTGAAGCTGGTACTCCAAAGGCTTCGTGAAAATAAGCTATATGCCAAGTTGAAGAAATACGAGTTTCGGCTTGAGGAAGTAGCATTCCTTGGGCATGTGGTGTCTAAACATGGAGTATCTCATCGATCGGTGAAGATTGAAGCAATAAAAGTTGGGAGCAACCAAGTCGGTGGATCAAGCACGTAGCTTACGGGCCTCAGTTGGTTATTATCGGAGATTCGTGGAAGGTTTTCTCGAATCGCTACTCCATTAACTCAAACTAACTTTCGGAAGGATACAAAATTCGTTTGGAGGGAGGAATGCGAGAAGAGTTTCCAAGAGCTTAAGAGGAGACTTATTTCAAGACTGTTCTAACAATACCATCTGGTTCGGATGGATTTGTAATCTACATCGATGCTTCGGGCAAAGGGTTAGGATGTGTTCTCATGCAACGTGGGAAAGTCATAGCCTATGCCTCCTGACAACTTAAAGAATATGAGAGGAATTATCCTACTCATGATCTAGTGTTGGCAGCAGTCGTCTTCGCGCTAAAGATCTGGAGGCACTATCTATATAGGGAGAAAGTGGAGATATATTCAGACCATAAAAGCCTCAAATATTTCTTCACTCGAAAGGAACTCAACATGCGTCAACGACGTTGGCTCTAGTTGTTGAAAGATTACGACCACACTATTCAATACCATCCTGGAAAAGGGTAATGTGGTAGCTGACGCATTGAGTAGAAGATCATATGCAGGAACGAGTGCGATGATGTCAAGTATACGCATAGAGCCAACTTTAATAGAAAAAGTTAAGGTTGCTCAAGCCACCGACCAATCGGAGTCGATGCGTATGAAAAGAAAGTACAAGAAGGTGCTATTATTAAGCGAGAATCGATGAAGAAGGAATACTTCGAGTCCACTCTAGACTTTGTGTTCCTAACGACTCTGATTTGAAGTACAAGATTATGATGGAGGCACACAATACACCATTTGTGATCTATCCTGGAAGTACCAAAATATATCGTGATCTTCGACATACATTTTGGTGGAACAATATGAAGAGAGAGATTGCAAAGTTTATCTCAACGTGTTTAACTTGTCAACGTCTAAAGGCGGAGCATCAAGTACCTAAGGGTCCATTTAAACCACTTGAGATTCCGAAATAGAAGTGGGAACACATTACCATGGATTTTGTTACGCGTCTTCCTACGGTTTCTCAAGGCATCGATGCTATTTGGGTTATTGTTGATAGATTAACCAAGTCTGCTCATTTCTTGCTGATACGGGAGACTTATTCCCTTGAACGTCTTGCTCATATGTATGTAAATGAGATTGTGAGATTGCATGGCATGCCAGTATCCATAGTTTCGGATCGTGACCCAAGATTTACTTCAAGATTTTGGGTTAGCTTGCAAAAAGCTATGGGCACGGTTGGTGGAATTCTCCTACAACAACAGTTCTCAGACAAGCATTGGTGTGGCCCCATTTGAAGCATTGTATGGACGAAATTGTCGTTCTCCAGTATGTTGGGACGAGGTGGGTGAAGCAACATTGTTGGGACCCGAGTTGGTACGTATGACTACGAAAAAGATCCAAATGATTCGACAATGTATACAAACGGCACAAGATCGACAAAAGAGTTATGCGGATCTTCATCGAAAGGACGTGGAATTTATTATTGGGGATCATGTATTGTTGCGTGTTGCCCCATGGAAGGGAGTTACAAGATTCGGGAAGAGAGGAAAGCTCAATCCATGATTTATTGGTCCATTTCAAATTCTTAACCGAGTAGGTAATGTAGCTTATAGACTCGCATTACCTCCGAGTATGTCTCGTGTTCATAATGTGTTTCACATATCTGTACTTCGTAAATATGTGAAAGACCCGAACCACGTTATCGAGTTAAAACCAGACGAGATAGCCGAAGACTTAACGTACGAAGAGGTACCTATCAAGATCTAGGATAGGAAGGAGCATGTCCAACACACAAAAGGTCATACCACAAGTTAAAGTTTTGTGGAGGAACCATGCTATAGAGGAAATGACCTGGGAGTTGGAAACAGAAATGAAAGCGAAGTATCCTCACCTTTTCGAAACACCAGGTACGTACGTCAATTTCGAGGATGAAATTTCATAAGGAGGGGAGGTTGTAAGACCCCAACTTATTATTAATTAAAATTAAATTTCCTCTATTTATTATCTTGAAATAGTAAGGGTTGATTTGATTAGTGTGGTAAGTTATGGGTAAAATGCGCAATTATTTCAAACAAGCAAGTGGTTTTAAAATATTCATTGTTGATGGGGAATATTCGTTTGGTTGTGGAATATTCTTACTGTCGGGGAATATTCGTACGACGGCGCAACCTTATGTGGGCCCCATAACGAAAATCGATTGATGAAGAAAACGACAAGAATAAGTTGGTTATAAATAACGGCGTAATTGTTACCATTAATACTGTTGGAATACCTGGTGGTTAAAACACAGTAGCACACGGTATTACACCAATTATTGATTCTTACGTAAGAAGGCACTACTCAATAATTGTTACAGTAATTACTATTCAGTATTTTATTTTATTGATTCAATAATTGTTGCGTTGATATTTTATATTACTATTGTTTTAATAATTGTCTCTACACAGTATTTTCTATTATCGGAGCAATAATTCATATTATCTGAATAATATTATTAGATAACATTATTGGCAATGTCTAGAAAGTTCTGTCTAAGGAGAGGTTTGGTCATCTAATTACGCGCCAGTAAGGAGAGATCCTTATTGGAAAGCCCCCTTTTTCCTAGGAACTACCTGGTTGTCAGTAATGTGATTCTGTAATATTATTTGTGAATAATTAATTATTGATTTATATGATGAGAAAAATATTGATTTTATGTGGATATAGATGGAGAAAATTTTTTAATGTGACAATTGTTGAAAATTAATATTTTATCTTTTTCTGATAAAATAATTTAATTAAATATATTATTTTAATAATATATTGATGGTGATATTTTTACAATGAATGTGAGATATATGAGTATATGAAGAGGAAGAGTATTTTGTGGCATTAAATGATTAACACATGTTTTTGTGTGTCAGAGACCCCAATTCTTGATAGAAATTTGATTATAGATCATAAAATCGAATAGTTTGTGGATTTCGGTCAATTTTTGTTTGGAATTTGGAAAAACTTTCTTCTGTAAAGTTGTAGAGAATGAAATTTCCTATGGAAAGTACACGTGGTTTGAATTTTTCTGACAAAAGGGCTATTTATTGTGAATTATTGAAGTTCCGAAGTTCCGAAATAATTGATTTTTGGAAGTTTTATTTATTTTTATCAAGGAAAACGTTTTTTTCCATTTGAGTGGCATATGTTAATGGTTGAATCAGCTGGTGAGGTGTGCTAAGGAAATTAAGAAAAGTATATTATTATTTTATTAAATTTTCTGCTTTGGTGTTCTAAGCATTTTCCTATAAATAGGGTGCTTAGGTTAGAATTGAAAATCACATTTAAGCTGAAATCTCTCTCTTCTCTCGATATATTGAGCGTATTCTTGTGAGTATTTTAATACTTTGAGTGTTGATATACTGATTGCAAGTTCAAGTCATAGCCTATATCCGGTGTTTCAACTATAAGTACTATCTTTTTCGAGGTAAGGGATGTTATTTTCTTTTTAAATGATATTATTTTCTTCAATATCATTATGCCGAAATATTGGTTTGAACTTTTAATCAAATTTGGAACTTTTTGTGTCGGGATTACTATTCACGATATCAAGACTATTCACTTAAATACTCAAGACTATTCATCGAAAAATGAAATTTTTTCCTTTTCGTCCAAAATATCTATTATGGATACTAGCTTTGATTGTATCTATGCTTTGATCATTCTTGAATTTTACTTCACTATGATTATTTATGAGGTATTTTTGGAAATGAAATAGCTAAAATACGAATCCTTGATATTTATTCTTTTGTTTCACTGGATTCGTTTCCTTTAAAATATTTTTCATCATCCTCAGTCCTAAATGATGATATTATTGAATATCTTTGGCCTGTAGTGCAAAGATAAATGATTTTATAATGAATATCTTTATCCTGTAGTGCAAAGATGAACAGGTGTTGAGATGAACATGACCGACTATTGAATATCTTTGGCCTGTAGTGCAAAGATGAATATTTGATTCAAAATGAATATTGATTGATGTTATAGGGATAAAATATTGATGATGGACTTTTAAATTCATAGATAATAGTAGAATTCATTCTCTACGTAACTCTTCTATGAATTATTATTTCTGCTGCGAATATTGATCTGAAACTTGTTGTCTATTATATTCTATCAGATTTTTCCCTATTGAAAACTAACAATAATTTGTTCTATATTATCTTAGTCATAATATTCTTTACTGGGCTAGTTGAGCTCACCTTTTTCCTTGTTGTTCCATTTTTCTTCTTAGGAGGCGAGAATAATGAAATGCAGTCTGGGGGTGTGGAATGATGGTTCTAGAAGTTATTTTAGTAGTCCTCACCATTTTTGTAAAATAATGTATCAATAATTGTATTGAGGACATAGTTGGGTATAGATATTGTCTAGATGACAATATTTGTATTTAAACTCACAGTTTATTTGTTGTATTAATAAAGTTGTAGTTGTTTCTGTACCATGTTATTGACGACTCAGGATGGGTGAAGTATACCTATTTTGGGGGCGTCACAAAGGGAGTAAGTTTGAAGATAAGAGCATCAGACATCAACCAATGGCTAGGGTTTCCTAACCAAGGTTTGATGAATCTCGAGAATGTCAACATTGAAGAAGGCAAGTGGTTAATGCGCTACAAAAGGAATGTAAATCTGGAATACATGAAGAAGAAAGAGTTTCCTAAGGAGTTTGAATTCCTAGATGAGATTACTGGAAAATGTTTCTTATGAAAAGATACTACACACGATACTGTGAGTGATTTGCAACTAAGAATCATGACTACAATTGTCATGAAACTGCAGATGAACTTCAGAGCCCTTCTAATTGATTGGTTGTCCAAATGGCTGGAAAAAGCTGAGATGAAGAAGTCTACAGATAAACCCCCCACAATGATTTTTCATGGAAGATTCTTGAGCATTATACTGAAGAAGAAATTGAAGAGTAAGATAAGGGATGATGAGGGAGAACCCCTAAATGTTCATAAAGTGATGTCTCCACAACTGTTTAAAAATTGGAAGAAAAACCCCATGGAGAATAAGAGGCTAAAGACATCTGGCAGCAACAACAAGGGTACTACAAAGAAGAGAAAGGCAAGAGCAATGGAAAGTGAGTCATCTCTATCTGATGATTCTGCATCTCCAATGGCTACTCCTACAAAGCCAATCAAGAAGAAAGCCAAGTTTGTGAATAAGTCAACAGAGGTTCCACCCAACAGTCTCTCTATTGATAGAAAGGGATCTGAATCACGAAAGGAAAAAGCACCCACTGTTGCACCCCCAAAGAGAAGAAAGAGTAACCGAGTACTTCTAAGAATAAACCTAAAGAAAGAAGGATGATCTTTATCAAAAGTGATTGATCTCAATGATGATGATGAAGATGATAAACTTGAGTCCATAAGAGAAGACATGAAGGGCAAAAGGAAGATGATTTCTGACTCCAGTTTTACAGATCAGGAATCAACAGACTATTATGTTCCCTTTCCAGCAAGAGTTCACAGAGAAGATTAGTGGTGGAAGTATTTGATGAACTACAAGATGTGCTACCAGGAAGATGGATAAACCATAGAAATGAACAACTCAAAGTAGTACCAAAGTTTACAAAAGATCTGTTTAACAATTGGAAAGACATGGATTTAGATCGTACTACAATACTGTACAATCCTCACAATCCTTTGATAAAATGATTCTACCCATGGATGCCCTGACTAAAGGCATATATTGCTGAAGATGATTGTTACATCAGCTGGTGTTATTCATATTTTCCCAATTTGGAGCTGGTCTCTCAGAACTTCCCAAGGGTCAAGACATTTCATACCAAACTGATCGTCCCTCATTTCAAAGTTTATCGACATGCTGGAAACATTTACATTCCCTACTATCTCTTAGAAAAATTGGATAGTGGTAAGGCCACACCGAAGCCCACAATCATAGAGGTCTCATACTTTACGATTGTAAATAGTCAAGCTCATCCTGTTACCCAAGCATCAAACCCTATTCTCAGTACTCCAAGTCTCAATCCCAGCATATCTTCCGATATCCCCTCTTCATCCAATAAAAATTTCTTTGACATTATCACTACCTTTAAAAACATATACAAAAGTGAGAAACTCAAACAAACTGCCCAAATCTCTCAAGAATTTGAGTTATTAAAAAACTCTAAAGAATTGGCTGAGAAATTTTCCTATATTACTAAGGAAGCCAAGAGCCTATCAGAAGGAGAGGAAAATATGTTCCACAAGAAGCTTCAAGAAAACCATTTTTGATATTTCTAATAAGCTTCATCAGAGATATCAGATTCATTTGGAATCTATCGAGAAACAGGGGAAAGAAGCCTTGCTACTGTAGAAAAAGAATAAAGAATCTATTGTGTCTCTCTCTGAGAAAATAAATACACTCCATCAGTCTCTTTCCAAAAAACTAGAGCTTAGCCAGTAGGAGCTAAAGACTAAAGTTGGAAATTCTTCTTACCTATTGGAGCAGCTTATATCCAATGTTCAACATCTCTCTCAAGTTATTGATAACAAAAAAATGGGAGAGAAAGAGAAGGCACTCAAATGGACAAAAGAAGAAATGAATGAAGACAAAGAAAAAGATGCAGAAAGGGGAGCAGGAGCTTAAAGAAGATGAAGCAATGAAGCCATCATCTCAAGGGGAGCATGAGCTCAAAGAAGATGAAGAAATGAAGCCATCATCTCAGGGGAGCAGGAACCGGGATCCAGAGAGAAGATCAGGAGCTTAATGAAGATGAAGCAATGAAGCCATTATCTTAGGGGGAGCAGGAGCTCAAAGAAGATGAAGAAATGAAGCCATCATCTCAGGGGGAATAGGAACCGGGAAAACACGCAGATGAATAGCAACAACAGAAAGAAGATCCAGAAGACACACACATGAAAAAGAAGGTACATCTCTAATTGTAATAGTTAGCTCTGGATCCAGTATTTAGATTTGTTCTACCATCCGTAATCAAATGTTTTTTTTTATCATTTATATTACCTGTTCTATCAATACAGCAGCTCACTGTAGCTTAAGATTCATTCATTTCATACATATGCATTCAGTATTTTTGTCATCATCAAATAGGGGGAGATAGTTAGGAATATGCATGTGAATAGTATTCCTTTATTCGTATAATTTGATGATGAAGATGATGAGGTAAAGGAATGAATATGCAGATGTGTCTGCTTTGATAAAAGTTGTAAAGTCCTTAATAGATGATAGATAATATGGAAAAAGACTTATATTTATATAGTACAAATTGTTAGGTTGATCTATGCTTAATGTTTATCTTTTTGTAAATGAATGTGTAGAAGAAAAGATCAAAGCTGTTAGGTTGATCTATTTTGAAGTGTAATAGATATGTATGCCTGATCGTAGAGCTCTGCACAAGTCATGCTAGCCTTCCAAGAAAGTAAAGTAAAATTGTAGTCTACACTCTGAATCAAAAAAGATGTTTGCTGAGAGCCTGTCATAATAGAATCGTAGACTTGACTCTGAATCGTGTAGTCTGCCATGAGAGATAAGGAACTCGGAGACTATCAAGACAGAATCGTAGTTTGTCGAGCTAGCCGAGGGATTGTAGAAGCCAAGGCAGAATCGTAGATTATAGAGAAAGTTGCTAAAAAATTGTAGTCTGCTTTGCAGGTCCTCACTCAGAATCGTAAAGTTGGTCCAAGCACCTGCCGAGCCAAGTCAAGAATCGTAGACCACACTTGAAGTCGTAAAGTCTAATGATCATAACAGAGGCATAAATCATAGTCTGTTGTATAATCTGCTCTCAGAGTCGTAGTGTCTATAGAACCAAAGATAGATCGTAGTCTACAGAACAAAGTTTTCGACAAAGCTTATCAGTGCTTACAATGCCAAGGAAGAATCGTAGTGATAACGTGATTCTCAACATATGAGCACTTCCAAGGTATCTAAAGAATGTAGCCTTTGATCAGAACTTTCAAGATGCAATCTACCTTAAGGTCGCCAGAGAGCACTCACTAAATGGCTTGCAAGTAATCAGGAGATCGAAGCACCAATTCAATCAACATCCTGATTGAGAAGTGAAGCCATTCAAGGGAAGTCTTTCACAAGCAACAGTACGAAGACTTCAGATAACATGACTGACAAAAAGAAGTCAGCAATGCAGTAGCTGTCAAGATATACAAAAGATGACGATCCTAGGTGTAACTATGATCGTAATGCTTTCCAGATAAGAAGAACGAACTGATGCAGTTTATACAGAGATACTAGCCAACCTATAAAGAATAGACAAAGAAAATTAAGCATGGGTCAGACCATTGATGATATGTGAACGAGATATCACAAGGAGAAAGAGAACTGAGCATGACCAATTAGATGAGTTTTAAAATTTAGGAGGTCCAGAGCTTTCAAATAAGTTGTTAGTGCCTAATGCAAGTCAAGGTAAGAAGAAGTGTTGAAGCACTACACGAGTGAAGGAAGAAATGTTCTACATTTCAAATCCAAAGAACACTCTTAGAATCGTAGTGTTGTCTCAATCAGTCAACGAGCAATATTCAATAGACTAACTAGGATCAAGTTCAAGGTCACATGCATCATAATCATAGAGTTCAGTCATCTGAGTATTGAAGCCTTGGCAACGTCTCAATACAAAGATTGACATTCGAACATTGTTAATTGAAAGCATCGATGCAGAAGGACAAATCCTGATGTTCTGATCAAGGAATCAGAAAGAAGAAATATAGGTGACTACCAGCCTGACACGTTAAAATGAAATCTCTGATGTGGTAGGTGAAATAGTATACTACAGTGTCCGAAAAGTCAAAAAGGAGTTGTCACACCAACTCTATATTAGTACTCAAAAAATTTTGGAGCATTTAATGCTTTAACTAAGACATTTCAAAGGCTGCTTCACAAATAGAGATAAAAAAGGGAGCTCGCTAATAGAAGACTTACAAAGGCTACATTCCAATGGGAAGATACTTGATAAATCTATATATATATATATATATATATATAGCAAAAGCTTCAAAGAAGAAAGTGTTGTTGTTGTTGACTTGAAGAGATGCAAGTTATATAGAGCATAGCAGAGAAAAGGTCTTCATGAGAATAAGACCACCACAGTAGAGTAAAGCACAACTGATGAGTGTTTTGCAATGATAAAGCTTTACTCCATACAAAGAAGCATGACAATGAGATGGCATCTGTACTTAGAGTCGGAAGGCCAAGAAGGATACAACCTAAGTGGTAAATCAGAAAGTAGAATACTTGAGCCACTTTATGTCTCATCTTGAACATATTGAGCTGAAGAGAAGAAGATACAGAACTAAATCTGTGCACAAGACAACCAGTATTCATGGACTACTAAGTACTCAAAGAAGCTAAGCTAATAAGCAAAGGCTTAGCAGTACCTCAACGATGATGGTTCACAATGTTGAATATCAGATGATGATAAACATCAAAGACAAAAAATAGCAACACCAATGGATGAGTCAAACTGCCAAGTACCAATAAGATGTCAAACTGAAAGTACATCTTAGCAGTCTAGATGATATGATCAAACACCAATGTTGAATGCCCAATGATCACAAGACGCTGCTAAGTACCAGAAGATGAACAAGTTTAATGTCATCTTAGCATCACAACAACAACAAACAACAAACAACAAACAAATAACCAAGCAACTAAAGGGTACAAGAGATTTTAAGTCTGTTGGGCTTACTCTACAATTTCCAAGGCTGCTGGTCTTGAAGAATTCTTAGTGAACTAGAGTTCCAAGGCTACTGGTCTTGAAGGAATATTAGTGTTTTAGAGTTGATCAATTCCAGTGGAATCCCTACTTGTTGAAGCAGAAAAGTGGATTAGGAGCATTCAGTCTCTGAACCACTTAAAGAAAAGATTATATGGGATTTCAATTGAGGACTTATGTTAGCAGCTGAGTTATATGATTCCTTGTATGGGTGGGGAATTTGTACTTGGTTTTAGAATCACTTAGCTTCCTGGTCGATATAGTGGTTAGGTTGACCAATTCTTTGTATGGGCGGGGAATTGTCCGCTTAGCTTCCTATATTAATTAGTGGTCGAGTTTGGTTTAACCACCACTTAGCTTCTTACATTGATAATCATTGAAACCTGATGTTGCGCTATTTGCTATATGCATGTTGAGAAGGTGATTATTTTCTTATGTGTATAACGAATAGGTTGAGAATATAAGGTTAATTGTGAGTTCTTAAAACTCATACTTATGGTAAGTTCATATCTCCTAATTATATGGTCTGTTTTGAACCCCACAGCGAATGGATGCCTATGGTCTGACTAGGATAAGTTCTTAAACCCATATGATTGTGGCAAGTTACTGAACTCATAATGTGTGGTAAGTTTGATGAACTGGGTATAGGAAAGTTGTGAATGGAGCATTGAGGATTATAGGAATAGATAGATTTATTAAGAAATGGATCATTAGAGAAAGTGAAGTTGATGATGGAAGCATAGGTATTCCTAATCTTCTAGCTATGCTAGACTTCGAAGTTTTTGACATCAAGCTAAATTCTCACTAATGTGCCTTTAAAAATGAATTTTTGTTATCCTCAACACATGGTGACAAGTGTGTAGGTGTGGACTTCGGGCCACTAACACATCATTACCTGTTGTGGCAGGATGACACCAAAGATGATTTTCAAGTGTTTTTGAACGATTTTAAGAAGAGTCTATGCTAATTGATTCAGCTAGATGAAAATGATTTGAATGATCAAAATGTATTTTTATATCATTAATGCATCATGCAACCTGGTGTAGAGATGATAAAAATGATGGAGTTATCAATGCAGAATTACTTAGTGACGGATGTGATCTAAAGATCGTCAGCCACTATAGTATGATGTAGTATGACAAAGTCACAAAATGGCGGAATCCTCGAACGAACTTTAAATATAGTGCGGTATCATGACGTTAAAATAATTTTAAGAATTTTTAAGATAATTTATTGCCAAATGAATTTGGCCAGAAATGTTTCAATTAAAATTTGAATTATTTATATGCGTCTAAGCTCTTTGATTCAGCTAGACAAATGTTTATAAATTCAAAGTATTCTTTGAAAGCTTATGCCGAACCAAATTGTTTTGGTGAGGAATCTTATGATAAGTCTGAGATGAACAACCCTAAATATGGGGATATACTAATTGGATAAAATATTCCAATCTAAGAAGGCATATAGTCATTCTGATTACTAAGGTATAATAGACTGATCATCTAAAGTACTTGCATCGGTAGTTTACCTTCTTCGTGATTGTAAACATACCTATTAAAGAAATATTTCAGAGGAAGAGTACCGTTCTTTCGTAATTGAAAGAGGTAGCAGGTAGAAATACCCAATGATAAGTGGGTTTTACACCTACTTATTGGATATTAATTCACGCGAACTATGCCCATCTCAAGTACATTTTAGTGTGTTTTTAGTTGCATTTCATGTTATTTTGCATTGCATTAACTTAAAACTCCTTTGGTGTAAAAGTGTAGGATATTGCATAACTAGACGATGGTGAAGGGCATGTGAGCAATGAAGGCACAACATGAGGATCAAGTAGAGCATGGAGACTAAGCATGGATGGACAAAGGAATGAGCAGCAGAACAGATCAGTTGTAGCAGCAGAACTAGAACTCAAAGTTGTAGAAGCCGCGCGGCTATCTGAGACAAAGACACGCAGCGCCACATGACCACGGTTGGTTGGGAATTGAATGATATGGCGCTACCGCATGAGAGTTACTAGAGGCAAACATGTGTGATCGATTCTCATTGATGTTATTTATTTTAATTTTTAATTTTAAGAGATGTAATCAATTAAAAATGATTCTAACTTGTGTTAGACGTATCATTCATTAGTTTTTACATATTTTTATATTGGTAACTAGGGTTTACACTCGGAGGGAGATTCCAACGTAGAACGAAGCCTAAACTCCATCTTTTCTAATTCTTCTTGGGATTTTCTATCATTGTAGATAATTATTAGTATTTTGCTGGATTTATATGAGGATTTGAACGTTACTAGTGGATTATAATCAACAATTGGGTTTGATCGTTTCTATCCTTTCTCTTTAAATTGTTTGCTTATTAGCCATGTTTAGCTTTGATCCCATGATAGCTTTTGGTTCAGTCATGAACTAAACTCCATTATGGGATTCTAATGGATTTTAATATATAGTTTAGTTGCATGCTTGACAGCTGGACTATTTTACATATCATAAGGAATTTCTATCATGGTTGTTTTAAATGCATGAATGCTTGATCACCATTCGTTTTAAGTGCTTATATGGAATTGAAAATGAACATGCGAGTATGGATTGTAATAATGATAGCATACGTATATGGAGCTGTTTTGCATGGCTTGTGTATTTCGTGAACCAGATAGACATATACTGTTTCACCGTATGAGTTAAAATAAGGGTTTGTGCTTAAATTCAATATGGTTGCAATTTCACATAGACATATAGTGATTTTTGTTATATTATTGATTACACGGTGTCTGTCACTTGTAGATACTGTGTGAGTAGGTTATACTGCATTGAAAAATGGCTATGACTATTTTAGTGCTCTTGGCTACTTTTCTGTGATATGTAAACAATCTTGTATTATGGTGGTAATTAGATGAAGTATTAAATGAAGTTAGGAACCCATTATTTCCAAATTTGATATATTTCGTTATTATTCTTATTTTAGTTATTATTTACATTTAGAGTAATTCACAATTATAATATTTAGTTTAAGCATATAAAAATAGTGATGTAAAAATAAATTCACAATTGTTTCTTATTTCTATTTTTTTTTTGTTTTTGGCTTCAGGTACTTGTAGATTTTTATGCACATGCGATTATCCAACTCAAAATTAACACCAGAACAGGATAACATTAATGGAAAAGGTTGGAAAGCAAGTGTGCGGAGAAATTTACAAGCTCAGTTAGAAGGTACTATACTAGATATGGCAGAAGATCAAAGAGTAGAGCAAAGAGAGGAGCACAGGGCTCTAAGTGACTATTCCATGCCAAATATTAATGGACTACTGTCTAGCATAGTTAGACCAGCGATAGCAGCGAATACTTTCGAGATTAAATCGGGCACTATTAAGATGGTGCAAAATTCGGTATAGTTTGGGGGTGCTGCTACGGATGATCCGAATGAACACCTGTTGAGTTTTATCGAAATTTGTGATACATTTAGATACAACGGTGTGATGGAGGATGCTATCAGACTTAGGCTATTCCCATTCTCATTAAGGGATAAGGCGAGAAGTTGGCTACATTCTTTGCCATCAGGGTCAATCACTACATGGGAGGACATAGCACAGAAATTCTTAGCCAAATTTTTCCCAATGGCTAAGACTGCAAAGATGAGGATGGCTATCTCTCAGTTTGAGCAACAACAGGGTGAGTCCTTATATAAAGCATGGGAGAGATATAAAGAGATACTGAGGAAGTGAACACATCACGGTATGCCAGATTGGATAGTGATCAACACATTTTACAATGGATTGGGATGGCACTCGAGACCTATTGTAGATGCAGCTGCAGGAGGGGCATTATGGGCAAAGAGCTATGACGAAGCCTATACACTTATCGAGACTATGGATGCAAATGATTTTCAGAATCCTACATCTCGGATGCCACAACCCAAGGTTGCAGGTGTGTTGGAGGTAGATGCTATTACTCAGTTGTCGGCACAGATGGCAGCGATGGTAAAGAAAATAGATACACTTGCAAAGAGCAAAGTGAAAATAGTTGCCTTCATATGTGAGATTTGTGCGGGGTCGCACTCCACGGATTAATGTGTTATCAGCTCGGAGTCGGTACAGTATGTGGGAAATTATAGGAAATACCAAGGACAGTTTCAGAACACATACTACCCCAACAACCGTAATCATCCAAACTTCAGTTGGTCTAATAACCAAGGGAATTAGCAGAATCAGATTCAGCCGAATCAACAATTTCAATCACAACCATCTCAGTCACATTTTACACCAAAACCACCATTTCTGCCAGGATTTTCTCAACAACAACAACATCATACTCCAACTGCACCTCAGCAAGAAAAGAAATCAGAAATGGAGGAGATCATGTTGAAGTACATGGCAAACACGAAAGTTATGATCAAAAGCCAAGCAGTGGCTATCAAGAATTTGGAGGTTCAGATGGGCAAATGGCGAGCATGCTTAACAATAGTCCCCAAGGTTCATTGCCAAGTAATACAGAGACAAATCCACGAAGAGACGGGAACGAATAGTGCCAAGCGATCACATTGAGGTCTGGGAAAAATATTGCAGACAATGACAACAAGCGCTACCGCGCCTAATTGTACTAAGGAAGCGCCTTGCCAAGACGAGGAGTAGTAGTTATCTTGATGAAGAAAATCTAGAAAATTCTGTGGTACAGTATGAAGAGAAAGATAAAACAAGTTCGGAGGAGAATCTTAAGAGTGTAGTACCACCAGTTCACCCTCGGGTTCCGTATCCGCAGAGATTAAATAAGTAGAGGGAAGATAAGCAATTCAGCAAGTTTCTGGAGGTATTTAAAAAGCTGCAAATCAACATACCTTTCACCGAGGCATTGGAACAAATGCCAAGTTATGCAAAGTTTATGAAGGGTATATTGTCAAGGAAGAGGAGATTAGATGAGTTTGAGACGGTAGCCTTGACAGAGGAATGCAGTGTAGTGCTTCAGCAAAAATTACCTCCAAAGCTGAAGGATCCAGGCAGTTTCACAATTCCGTGCACAATCGGGAAGATGAGTTTCAGTAAGTGTTTATGTGATCTCGGGGAAAGTATAAATTTGATGCCCTTGTCAGTACTCAATCAGTTGGGATTGCCGGCTCCAAGGCCGACAAATATTTCATTGCAGTTAGCTAACAGATCCATCACATATCCACGAGGAATTGTTGAAGATGTCTTGGTAAAGGTGGACAAATTTATCTTTTTGGTTGACTTCATCATTTTGGATTACGAGGAAGATAAAAATATACCAATCATACTGGGGAGACCATTCTTAGCCATAGGAAAGAATTTAATAGAAGTCCAGAAAGGGGAACTCACTATGCGTGTTCATGATCAAGAGGTCACCTTTAATGTCTTCAAAGCCATGAAGTTCCCAATAGATGAAGAAGAATGTTTCCTAGTTGATTTGGTGGATCGGGTTCTAAATGATGAAGTACAGAGTCTAGTGGATTATGAACCTTTGCGAAATATCATTGATGAGAATTCAGATTTGGAGGACGAGGAATTTGACGAACTTGTGCAATATCTGGATACCACTCCACAATTCATGAAATTCAGACCACCTGCCGAGCTATTGACAAAAACTGGAGAGTCATCGGTAAAATTGATGCCCTCTCTTGAGACACCTCTAGAACTTGAATTAAAACCACTTCCAGAACATCTCAGGCACGCATTTTTAAATAAAGATTCAAAATTACCTGTGATTATTTCTTTTGCACTAACATCTTTTCAGGAAGAAAAACTGCTACGAGTGCTTCGAGAGTTCAAATCAGCTATTGGATGGACCATAGTAGATATAAAAGGGATCTGCCCTTCGTATTGCATGCACAAGATCCTAATGGAAGATGGTAGTAAGCCTTCAGTTGAGCAACAAAGAAGGCTTAACCCGATAATGAAAGAAGTGGTCAAGAAAGAGGTACTGAAATGGTTGGATGCAGGAATAATTTATCAGATCTCAGACAGCTCATGGGTGAGCCCAGTGCAGTGTGTTCCGAAAAAGGGTGGCATGACAGTCGTGACTAATGAGAATAATGAGTTAATTTCAACACGAACAGTAACAGGGTGGAGAGTCTGCATGGACTACCGCAAGCTCAAAAAAGCTACAAGGATGGATCATTTTCCACTTCCATTCATTGATCAAATGTTGGACAGATTAGCAGGTCATGAGTACTATTACCTTCTGGATGGGTATTCAGGCTACAATCAGATCATGATAGCTCTAGAAGACTAGGAAAAAAATACCTTCACATGTCCATACGACACTTTTGCTTTCAGGAGGATGTCTTTCGGGTTGTGCAATACTCCAGCCACCTTTCAGAGATGCATGATGGCTATATTTTTAGACATGGTGGAGCAGAATGTGGAGGTATGTATGGATGATTTCTCAGTCTTCGGGGACTCATTTGATTTATGCCTTGAGAATCTGGTTCTGGTTTTGAAGAGATGTGTTGAAACAAACTTAGTGGTGAGCTGGGAA
This sequence comes from Panax quinquefolius, assembly GCA_020205615.1. Lineage (NCBI taxonomy): Eukaryota > Viridiplantae > Streptophyta > Magnoliopsida > Apiales > Araliaceae > Panax > Panax quinquefolius. Next base: position 71,813,443 of record CM035153.1, on the reverse strand, counting down.
AAATGTTGATTCATGGTACAAGAAGGAATCATATTGGGACACAAGGTTTCGAAGAAGTGACTTGTGGTGGATAGGGCGAAGCAGGAAACTATAGAGAATTTGCCATCACCTACTTTAGTAAAAGGTGTTCGCAGTTTTCTAGGGAATGCAGGTTTCTACCGTAGAATCATCAAGGACTTCTCCAAGATAACTAAACCACTATGAAGTCTATTGGAGAAGGTTGCACAGTTTGATTTTGATGAGGCTTGCGTGTCTGTATTTGAGCATTTAAAGAGGAAACTAACTTCAGCACTAGTGATTACTGCACCAGACTGGGATTTGCCATTTGAGCTGATGTGTGATGTCAGTGATTACGCCGTAGGGGCTGTTTTGGGGCAGAGGAAAGAGAATTTTTTTCATGTGATTTATTATACCAGCAAGACCCTTACAGATGCACAGTTGAATTACACCACCACAAAGGAGTTATTGGCAGTGGTGTATGCTTTTGACAAATTCTGAGCATATTTGATTGGCACGAAGGTGATTGTGTACACGGATCACGCGTCAATTTGACATTTAGTGGCAAAGAAGGATGCTAAGCCCCAGTTGATCAGATGGATTTTATTACTGCAGGAATTTGATTTGGAAATCAAGGACAAAAAGGGCACTGAAAATCAAGTGGCGGACCACTTATCGCGACTAGAGAATCCGGAGAGGAAAGCCGAAAATAATGTTATGCTTAATGAATCCTTTCCAGATGAGCAGTTGTTTGTGGTGAAAGGGGAAGTGCCATGGTTCACAGACTACGCGAATTATCTGGTGAGTAAGATGGTACCTTCTCACTTGGTGGGTTAGCAAAAGAAGAAATTTCTGCATGATGTCAAATGGTATATATGGGATGAGCCTTATTTGTTTAAACAGTGTTCTGATCAAGTGATAAGAAGGTGTATCCCATATAGCGAGACTAAGGGGATTTTGCAGGATTGTCATTCTACTGTGTATGGAGGCCACTATGGTGGAGAAAGAACAATGGCTAGAGTACTACAAGCAGGATTTTACTGACCGATAATTTTCAAGGATGCCTACAGTTTTGTCCAGTGGTGTGATAAATGTCAGAGAGTGGGAAACATCTCAAAAAGAAATGAAATGCCATTGAACACTATCCTCGAACTAGAAATTTTTGATGTGTGGGGGATTAATTTCATGGGACCTTTTGTTTCTTCCTGCGATAATCTCTACATCTTGCTCGCAATGGATTATGTGTCAAAATGGGTAGAAGCGGTAGCTCTTCCGACAAATGATGCTAAGGTAGTTCTCAAGTTTTTACACAGAAGTATATTCACGAGATTTGGGACTCCAAGGGCCATCATCAATAACGAGGGCAGTCATTTCTGTAATAGGCAGTTCACTGCTTTGTTGGCTAAGTATGGGGTGAACCATCGTATTGCTACAACTTATCAACCCCAAACTAATGGCCAAGCTGAAGTATCGAATCGAGAAGTCAAGAGAATCCTTGAAAAAGTTATGAATCCCACGAGGAAAGACTGGTTGTTAAAGTTAGATGATGTAGTATGGGCCTATAGAACTGCATACAAAACTCCATTGGGCATGTCACCTTTTTAGCTGGTATATGGAAAAGCCTGTCACCTTCCTATGGAGCTAGAGCATAAGCCATATTAGGCAATTTGGAAGCTCAATTTTGATTTGAAAGCTGCAGGGGAGAAACGCCTACTCCAACTCAATGAGTTAGATGAATTCAGATTATAGGCCTATGAGAATTCGAAGCTGTACAAGGAGAAGGTGAAGAAGTGGCACGACCGAATGATCATTGAGAGAACATTTAAATCGGGACAAAAGGTTTTGCTGTATAATTCCAGACTTAAACTTTTTCCCGGAAAGCTGAAATCGAGATGGTCTGGGCCATTTACAGTGCAGACTGTCTTTCCGCATGGTGCGATTGAAGTATATGACCAGTGTCCGGACAAGCCCTTTAAAGTGAATGGACAACGATTAAAGCATTACTTTGGCGGTGAAGTGGACAAATAGAAATTCACCTCACTTCTTTCGTCGGCATGTGCTTTAGAGACAGTCAAGCTAATTGACTATAACTTAGCGCTTGATGGGAGGCAACCCATTATTTCTATCTCTATATTTTTTAGTCAGTAGGGTACTTAGCTAGATCATCTTTATTTCATTTTTGAGAGATTGCTATATTATGCATAAGTGAGTGTGTATTTGAATCTGCATTGGACTGTGTTTTAGTATTATATAGAAGTTACTTAGTCATTTATGCTTATTCCAGAGTTCACATATTGATATGGGTAATTGGTGTGATGCAAGTGAATGGAGAAGCAGACATCATTGTTTTGCAGATTGAGAGTTAAAAATTGGAAGTACAGGGATCTGTATCGCGCGGCCGCAAATGAATAAGCTTGAGAACTCACGCGCCCACACTTGAAAGTCGGTAGCTCAAATTTTTTTAACAGCTTAGGCGGTTCAAAACAAGCGCCTCAACACTCCACTCGCCCGCACGCGTATAGAACCCAGTGAACACCCGCGCGGCTGCGCACGATACAGGAACTTGAAATTTTTTAAAGTCTTAAAAGCAAGTTGGGGTTTATTTAGACTCTCATTGGAAATCAAAACAGAAGTCGTGTTCATAGTGCTCTCTCCAACACGCACATCTCTTCCTCTCTATCAGTTAAATAAATTGAAGCCCTAACTACCCTCTACATTAAGTTCTTGTCACTGCAATACTTCCACCCATTAGTACACCCACGTCTTATCTGTGCAATACAACTCTAGGGTTTCTACTTGGGGTGTGCAGCAACGAGTTTGGGGGTATTCTCATCAACAGCTCTCAGTATCAAGCAAATCATTTGCATTCTCTCTATCATCTACAAATGGGTCCAAAAAGAGTACGTTCCATCTCCATCTCTTTATCATCAGCATCTTCCTCCAATAACCAAGAAGAGGATATCGTGGACCACCAAAAATTTATCAGTTTGGAAGCCCATCAAGAATATTATCGAATCGTGGCCAAATCATTCGTGAAGGAACGAGGATTTAAACCTGAGAAGCAAGATGGCCAACTATGGAATATGATACGACAAAGAGGCTGGCTTGGCTTGGCTGCAACTCTTATGCCTATTCCCATAGGGGTTGTTCGAGAGTTTTACGTGAATGCTAAGGACGTAAAAAGAGGGATAACACTGGTTCGAGGAGTACAAGTGGATTTTTGACCTCCAGCCATCAGAGCAGTGTTTAGGATTACTGACACACCATAAATTGGGTCTGCTAATTTGGTCACAGGTACACATTTGGAGACGGACTTGGAATTGGTGATTGCTAAATTGTGCATTCCGGGCACCAAATGGAATTATAAGGCAAGGACGACTGAGCCAAAATCTTTTCCAGCGTCCGCCTTGAATCAGTATGCCAAAGCATGGAATCTGTTTATATGTGCCAAATTAATTCCGTCAGCTCACCAGCATGAAATAACCACTGAGTGGGCTATCATTTTATGGGGCATCATCAAAGGCAAGTACATTGACATAGGCTACCTAATTCATCAAAAAATGTTGCGGTATTTATGGGGGAGCACTATTGGGAGTATTCCCCATGCGTATGTGGAAGCCATGCATTGTACCCAACAATGAGTCCTATGGAATAACGAGCAACTACATAACCTGAGCCACGACATCACTCATGCAACTATTGCCAAGCTTAAGGATTGGACGGGTGGTGAACCGCATCTGAGAGGACTAGGTTTTATTATCCAGCCCACTCTCCCAGAGCCACCACAGCAGCCCTCTCGGACAAATAAGGTAGGCCAGTAAACCCAAGTTCCCTTTGCTACTGGGGATCGACAACTTCGAAGGTTGGAGCACAAAGTCGACGCCATGCACGATAATTTTTTAGCGTTTACAACGGGGTTGATGAGGTCATTGTCAGGGGCTTCTGCGCAGCAAGGAACGATGCTCGAGTGGCCTCAGTTCAGGACAGCAGTGCCATATCCACCACCAGATTCACCACCCGAGGAGGATGGTGCCACTGATCATTAGGGGAGTTTTCTTTATCCTTTACCTTCATTCACTGGGACATTGAATATTATATGTTTGGGGGTATTGGGGTAGTAATATAGTTTCATGTAGTATTTGCATGATTAGTTTAAATTTTGCATGTTCATGTTTAGTTTATTTGTTTATGTTCATGTTTAGTTTATTTATTTATGTGTTAGAATTTTTTTAGTTTGCATGTCTCACAGTTCTAGCTGTATGGAAATTTTTGTCTAGCCAATGATGATAGTGAATTTGGAAAGATTTTTGAGTATTTTGGATAACATGAACGTAGCTATAATGTTTTACTCGATGAAATTCATGTTGCTGTTTAAATGCTTTCGGTTTGCACGGGTGTGTTCACAATTGCTTGGAAGTATAAGAATTATGTGTTGCATTGCTTGATAGAAAATGTAGTTTTAAAAAGAGAAATATGTAGAAAGTGAACTTAGATTGTATAAAGCATTGATATTCAAACTGTGGGAAAACATGGGTGTATGCTATGTATAAAAAATATATATATAGCAATAATGTGACTAGTCTTATTTCGGGGCCCTGGCTACTTGAGTAAGTACGCCCGAGGGGATTGTCTCTACACCTAGCGCCCTAAGGTCTTTCATGGTCTGGGAGTCGTTGGTTAAAAGCTCGCTAAGGTGTAGCAGTGTTGCCTAATGGAATAAGGCATTGCACAGTCATGTGAAAAAATAAAAATAAAAATATAGCAATAAACACCGCGGGAAAGTGCAAAAATCACCCTCGTGAGTAACAATAAAGTAGTTAAACCCATTGTAGAACTTCAGTTTGTTTTGATATGTTGGAACAGTCTTCATTGTATAAGTATACATGAGTCTTGATTTAGACTATAATTTTCTATTTTGAGCAGTTTAGCATGTGTATTCTTTGCTTAATTCAAGTTTTGGTGAATACACCACACACACACAGCATCTCTATAGCATTTACGAATTATCTGAGTGTATGATATTATGCCTATGGTTTGGTTTGAATTTGTATTCTTGAATCTGGATAATTCACTGAGGTATTTTGGACTAAAATTCTGTTAGAGTTGGAACAATGTGAGACAAGTTTGCATATTAATTTAGTTGCATAGTAATGCTTGTGCATTTTCATTATTATTTAACATGAATTGCTTGAGGGCAAGCAAATGTTCAAGTTTGGGTGTATTTGATAAGTGGGTTTTAAATCTACTTATTGGATATTAATTCACGCAAACTATGCCCATCTCAAGTACATTTTAGTGTGTTTTTAGTTGCATTTCATGTTATTTAGCATTGCATTAACTTAAAACTCCTTTGGTGAAAAAGTGTAGGATATGGCATAGCTAGATGATGGAGAAGGGCATGTGAGCAATGAAGGCACAACATGAGGATCAAGTGGAGCAAGGAGACTAAGCATGGATGAACAAAGGAATGAAGCAAGAGAAACGGATCGATTGCAAGTGATAAAAAACAAGAACTCAAAAGTTGCGAGAGCCGCAGCGAGCGGCTGGCAGCTTATACCAAGACAAAGACACGCTACGGCATACACCTAACCGCACGGTTGGACCAAAATTGACATATGCGCGCCCGTGCGAGAATTACCAAGGGGCAACATGCGGCCGCACGCGTAGACTGATGTTGCTGATGTTGTTTATTTTAATTTTTAATTTTAAGAGATGTAATCAATTAAAAACGATTCTGACTGGTGTCAGACGTATCATTCATTAGTTTTTACGTATTTTCATATTGGTAACTAGGGTTTACACTCGGAAGGAGATTCCAACGTAGAACGAAGCCTAAACTTCATTTTTTCTAATTTTTCTTGGGATTTTCTATCATTGTAGATAATTATTAGTATTTTGCTGGATTTATAAGAGGATTTGAACGTTACTAGTGGATTATAATCAACAATTGGGTTTGATCATTTCTATCCTTTCTCTTTTAATTGTTTGCTTCTTTGCCATGTTTAGCTTTGATCTCATGATAGCTTTTGGTTCAGTCATGAACTAAACTCCATTATGGGATTCTAATAGATTTTAATATGTAGTTTAGTTTCATGATTGACTGGTGGACTATTTCACATATCATAAGGAATTTCTATCATGGTTGTTTTACACGCATGAATGCTTGATCACCATTCGTTTTAAGTGCTTGTATGGAATTGAAAATGAATATGCGAGTATGGATTGTAATCATGATAGCATACGTATACGGAGCTGTTTTGCATGGCTTGTGTATTTCGTGAACCAGATAGACATATACTGTTTCACCGTATGAGTTAAAATAAGGGCTTGCGCTTAAATTCAATATGGTTGCAATATCACATAAACATATAGTGATTTTGGTTATATTATTGATTACATGGTGTCTGTCGCTTGTGGGTACTGTATGAGTAGGTCATAGTGCATTGAAAAATGGGTGTGACTATTTTAGTGCTCTTGGCTACTTTTCTGTGACATGTAAAAAATCTTGCATGATGGTGGTAATTAGATGAAGTATTAAATGAAGTTAGGATCCCATTATTTCCATATTTGATATATTTCGTTATTATCCTTATTTTAGTTATTATTTGCATTTAGAGTAATTCACAATTATAATATTTATTTTAAGCATATAAAAATAGTTATTTAGTTGATGCATAGTGGTTTAAATTAAACAACTTTCTCTGTGGGACGATACTCTACTTACTCTGTATTACTTGTTGACACATGTATGCTTGCATGAGTTAGAGCTCTTTTGTTAGAACTGAAAATGAGGCAACAAGTTTTTGGCGCCATTGGCCATCTCATCCATCAGAATACCCCTAAACCTAAAAGTTCATAGTTTTTATGATCCCTCAGGCAAATATGAAAATATTTTAAACTCTTTAGAGTAATGTTGTTGTAGAATGTGATGATGGATATGAAATAGTGTGAACTCGTCGTGTACGAGTAGAATCTGAGATGATTGAATAAATGTTATTATGACAACCTAGTTTTGAGGAATGTTTAGAAGATGTAAACTCCTAGTGAGTAGTTATGGTGAAATGTGATAATAGATGAGAAATCCTTAAAGGAGGAAATTGTATAGGTTAAGTTAACAACCTAGTTTGATCAAGAGAATAAGCAGAGATTAGTATGCTTTAATTTAGAGGACGAAATTCTTAGAAGAAGGGGTGAATGTGATAACCCGAAAATTCATAAAATCTTGAATGATTAGAATAAAGTTTAAAGATTAAAACCTAGATGAGAATTTGAGGATTTATTTAAAATTTTCAAGTAAAACCTATATGGTTTGCTATTCGAATGAGAATAGAAAAAATATGGGATACAAAATTCCAAAACCCTAAAAATGAATTAATATGTACTTGAAGGAATATCAAGAATAAGGTATTACGATACCTGTAAATTCGATGTGGACTAAATAGTCTAAGAAATGTTATATAAGTACATACGAAAATTTTCTTAAGGAGATAAGATTTCACATGAAGAGATGCTATGAGGTTAAACGAAGATGAGTATATGTATATATATATATATATATATATATATATATATATATATACTAAGGTGCTATATATATTTTAGTAGGAGGAATGATGAATTAAGTTAATGATATAAGGATCAAGATAAAACTATGTTAGTAATTAACATAGTTTGAATGTTGGCCTTGACTGGCAAATAAGAATTTGAATAAGTATAAATTCATTAGTTAATACGATTAGCAATAAGAAGGGAGTAATTTAAAACTCAAAATTTGAGTTAAAAATAGAATTTTGAAGCATGGACTGCTCGGATGCGTCCGGGATGTCAAGTTTAGTCAGAATGGATAGTAAATACAAAATGTGTAAAGGTTGACTTTTGGTCAAAGTTAACAGTTGACTTTTTATGGAGAAAAGTCAAAATTAGTGTGAGAAGTGAAATATGTTATGATTATGTGAATTATGTATATGATTAAATAAATATACATTATATAATGTGAATACATTTATTTTGTATATAAAAGTGAATTAAGAATTAAGTTCTGTAACCTAATATATATATATTAGGTGTGATAATTAAATAACCTAAGAGGTTATAATATGAGAGAATATTAGTATATAAATATATATACTAACATTAAGAAATTTATTTTATATATCTCAAATAATTAATGTTAAAACCAAACTTTAATTGGGTTATGGAATTAAAGATATATGAGTGAGGAATTTATTCACAAAGGTGTAGTGGAACCCTAATTAAATGAGAAGGGTAGAATGGAATAGAATTAAAAGTAATGGACTATAATAATGTCATAGCCGAAGAATTTAAATAGAGTCCAAGAGAATTAGATTTAATGGACTAAGGATGTTATATTATTTAAACAAGTCCAATTAATTAATTATGTGTGTGACTTGTGGATAAAGTGATTAAGGGTGATTTAATTGTTAATCTAGCCCACTATATTATGTATGGGGCAAGTATTATAATGATCCAATTTAATTAGGGTTGAAGGCCCAAGTTAGTTTTTGTTAGTAAGTAAAATAAGTAAACTTGCTAGCTCAATGGAATAAAATAAGGGCCCAAACTAAGCCCACTTGTGGGAGAATAATAATATTAAAAATTATATTAAGTTAACAGGTATATTTTTATTATCTCAAGTTATTAATTTTATAACTTAATTAAAACAAGTTTAATTGGGTTATAAAATTTAATGTACAAGAGTAATGTTTTAAATTCTAAATATTTGGAATGGACACCCTAATTAAATATTTAGGGTGGGATAAGATGAAAATGATTGGACTATGTATATATTACATGGCCCAAAGGATTAAGTGCAAGCCCAATAGAATTTAATTAATAAGTGACCCAATTTTTTTGACCCACTTAAGGAGGGGCAATTTAGTTATTTGTTAAGTAAATTAACAATTAAAATAAAATAAGGATTTGGAAGATATAAGGTCAAGTGTCTGGATTAGATAAGGATAAGAAAAGAGAAATAAGAAGAAAAGAGATAAGGAAAGAAGAAAGAGAAAAGGGGAAAGAGAAAAGAAAGAGAAAGAGAGAAGAACGGGAAAAAGAAGAAAGAGGGAGAGAAAGAGAAGAGTGGCCGAAGCCATCGAAGAAGGAATGAGGAGAAAGATCCTCCATGATAGAAGAAGAAGAAGAAGAAACAAAGGTATAAAAGTAATTTTTTTTCTCCTAAGCTTTATTCTCTTTCTTTTTGTAATTTGATGGAATGGGGTTTTTATTTGGAAGTTCAAACCTCTATAATCTATATGTTTTCCATGGATTCAAGTATGGATTTACCCATTTTGGGTGTTGATTTGGTTAGAAACCAAAGGAAAAGAAAAATAATTTTTCTAGTTATGAAACCTAAATTTCTTTGTACTTTTAAAAATCCACCGATTTAAATCTATAACTCCTTTTTGCGATCCGTTAAATAGGGGTGCTAGATATATGTGTTTACTAGTTAACCCAAGTGATAGCACTCAAAAATGTTGAGTTTTCATGGTGTAGTGACTGATTAAGCCAAAACAGTCCCGTTTTCTAACAAAAATACAAACTGTTTTGGATCAGTCAGCAATGGGGGTATTTTCGTCCACTTTTTATGTTTTAAAAATTCTAGAAACATTTGGAGAAATAATATCAGAAGATATGAAGGTTGTGTAAATATTTGAGAATTTTTGGCCATACAGGTTGAGAGATATAGATTTTACGATGAAGGGATACTTTTATGAAGCCACCCGAATAACTCTCTGTGTATAAGTTCAAAAATTACAAAATATTTACTAGAAGTATATGTGTATAACAGGAACATACTGAAAAAAGTTCAGAATTTTTGGAGTTAATCTCGATTTATGAAAAATCTTAGAAGATTTGGATATTATGGACTATTTAAATATAGTAAATGTATTTTAAAAATTTTGAGAAAAATATATGTTCAATATGGAACTATATTCTGTCAAATCTCAGAAAAGAAATATTTTTGGGACTGATTTGGTATTTTTCATCTAAATGATGATAAATGGATAAATGGACTTAATTAAATATATGATGTCCAAAAATATGAAAAATATGATTTATGACTTGAGACCCTTGACAATGGCTTATGCAGATTTTTGATGAAGTTTTGGGTCGGGTGTGAAGTGTTGTGATATTTATGGCATTTTAGAATGTTTAATGAGTTAATTAAGGAAATGAAAACAATTGAACTAAATTGTTTATTAATGTGATTAATGACTTAAATTATTTTTTTACATGACTAATAATATTGGATTAAGATATTATTAGTAGTATTTGACTGGAATGTTATTAAAAGGTAATAACCTTAGCGTAAAATATTATTACATAATTAATAATATTCGACGGGAGATTAAAATAAGAGATTTATGTTATTTTTCAATATAATTGTTGAATTTGGTATTCAATGAACTATGTTATGCTTGTAATAGACTAAAATGAGAATTTAGAGTGCTGAATTGGATTTTGGATTGCTGAAATGGTTTCAGTCTACTAAAATATTTTGTGGTATGCTGAAATAGTAATTTCATGATGCTGAAATGTAATCCGGTTTACTGAAATGATATTTCAGTTTACTAAAAGGTTATATAGCTTACTAAGATAACATATAAAGGGAAAACTTATAAGTATAAGTTATAAGTGATGAAAAGATTATCAAAGTATAATAATAATACTAAGACTAAGGTGTAATGTCTAATACTTAACTTTGTGAGTGAAGGTTAGACAAGTTAATATAAAATGATGAGATTATAAGTAAGTAAATGAATATGGTGGTAAGATTATATAATATGTGACTATGTGATTAAGTGTTAGATAGTATTATGGAATAAGGTATGATATGCTAATTGAAAGATCAATCTTATACCTGATAGGTCTTTTCAATAAAGAGAATAAATTAAATTGCGTAGCGATAATCGACTATGCAAGCAAGTTTCTCTAACTCAAACTTGAGTTGTATGTTCAAAGCATGTTAGTGAATAATTGTTGTTGATTATTCACGTCTATACTGATTATTGATTCGCACTTAGTGCATGTTGCATATGTTCATCAGGTATGAAAGGCTGATCACCTTCATTACCATAAGCTTCAGTTAAATTGTTCATGGTCATTGTTGACTTTCAAACATTATTGATTTAGTCATGCAATTATTGAAACTTGATGTATGTTATTTCACAATTATTATATTGTTGAAAACTTTAAAGCTTATTCATTCTTTTCAATCATGATATATCTCCATTGTATTTAAAACTTGCTGGGCAAATTTGTTGCTCACCCTTGCTATATCATGATAAAAATTTCAGATTAAGATGAAAGCTTGAATAAGGACAGAGGCAAAGGCAAAGTGCAAGATTTAATTATGATACAATTAGATCTATTAAATTTTCTATCAAAAATAGCATTGAATTTTTTTTTTAATTATTGAAGGTATGTATTTAGTTAAGGTTGTAGACCTTGGGAATGATGTGTAAAAGTCTAATGCATAAACAATTTATGTTTATATTTTCCACAATAGTTATAGAAATGATGTACAAGATCTGAGGTAAAAAGTACCCAGATTTGGCGATGCTACAACATTCATTAGTTACATTCATATTAACCTTATAGGTTTATTTCCCTCTTTTAGTACAACTTGTTAACTTATTTTAAGTTATGCCCATTATCATCAGTCTCATATACTAGACTGAAGTCTCACATCTTAAGTTTGAACATCATTAAATCTTCTCACGAACATACGTTTAGCCCTTATACAACTTATCAAATTACCATACAATTTCATCATATGTATGTTAACAATATGATATAACATTCTATTACATGTCCAACACATTATTATGTTCATTAGACTAGGTTAAACTAGCATGTAAGGGACTGTACACGACAAAAACTGAACTGTTTAACTCTGATATCCCCGCTGGGGTAGGGCTTTTTGTTGAAGGAATGCCCGCCAAGGCTGGGTGCCAGTCGGGGTGGGGTAAAATGGCTTGGTAATGCCCGTCGGGGCGGGGTCACCCAGGTTTGGTTTCTACAATTCGCGACTGGACTATTCATCAGACCAAAATTCACAAATTATACATGAAATCAATAAAATTAACAAACCCATAAGATATAGACTTCACATAATTATTACCAAGCATGCATAAATTGATTTTAAACAACAATATTCATCAGATTTAACCGCTTTAATTTCATTTTCTTACTAAAAACTTCATTTTTGACATTCTTATCGAATCATCACACCATAGATTCATTTCTTGACCAAATCAATCTTTTTTTTTACTTTTATAACAAAACTCAAACTCCTATTTGAAAATATGGTTTCATGAATCAATTCATACCAAAAAATCATTTTCAACCCACATATAACAGATTATATCTATTTAACAACATAAACATCTATTGTTCTAACAAATCATCAACCAAAACTCATATTTTGACTTCAAAATCATATATTGTAACTATAAACCTAAAAACCCCTTTTTTAAACCAAAGGTCATTGAATAATTCACCCAAAATCGTTTATAAACATTATATATTAGATTATTCATGCATATAAACAATTTATAACAACTTTTTAGCAATTACTCATGAAAATTTCAATTACAAAAAACTATAATATGTTTTCATGGGAAAACTCAAGAATATAGAAAACAAAGATTGTAAATTGAATTCTCAGCCTTAGATTCTTGTTTAGATGATAAGAAGCCTTCCTATGATTCTTCAAATATTCTTCCCCAAACTCAATTCTCCCAAACTCTCGATATTCTCTCTGTTTTCTCAAAGTTTAGGTTTCATGAACGTAAAGTACGTAAATACAGAATTAAGATTGATATATGCGCATACTGATAACTAACATAACATGGGTATCAGTTAAGCGCATCATGGCTTAAGTGATCCCATGTTCTTAAGGCCGTGTTTGGTTTTAGCTTTTCAAAACTCCTTTTTATTTATTTTAATTAACTTGTTTATTATATAGTTTATTTGTCACACTTTAAATAATCAAATAATATTATTTCAACTCAATTAAATAAAAGGAAAATTACTTATTAATTCAAATCATCACATAATTAACATTCTCATTTATTAAATATAGCACATAATTTATATTCTAAATAAATCCCTAATTAATTATTTATTTAATTAGAATAATAAAATTATTTAACAACTCATTTAATTTAATAATCTCAATTAAATTCACACTTTGAATTATAATATTATTCCTCATTAATTTAATTAATGTAACACATTTAATTAAATTAATCTACAACAATTCCATCAAATATTTATATATCTCAATAAATAAATTAATAAAAATATTTATTCAGTTCAATAATTATTTAAAAATATTTACAAAAATCTTGTTCGTCATAGCTGACATCTTTTGCATGATCTTTTTATATGTTCTTGTTGGCTGATTCAACAACATCGTTCATCTTAGGACGATAGATGACGAAATGAAGATGTTTAATGTGGAACTTATTGCATAATTCCTTCATCATCTAGTTATTCAGATTCTTAGCATTGTCTAATACGATCACCTCTGGTTGTCCATATCGACATATCACATTATTTCTAATGAAACCTATGACTACCTCCTTTAGCGACTCTGAGAAAAGAGGCAACTTCAACCCATTTGGTGAAGTAGTAAATCATGGTGAAGATAAACTGATGACCATTACTGTTTTTGGGCTCGATTGGCCCGATCACGTCCATCCCCCACATGGAAAACGGCCATGGAAAACTCATATTATATCATTTGGAGGAGTGTGGATGGTATTTCCATGTATTTGACATTAATAATATCTTCTGACATGGTAGTCACATTCAACTTGGAGAGATATCCAGTAATGCTCTATTCCTAATATTTTCTTTGCAAGTAAAGGACCGTTCATGTGTGGACCACAAACTCCACCATAGACTTCATCCATAAGTCTTTGGGCTTGATCTTTGTATAGGCATCTCAGTAAGCCTATTCCTGCATCTCTTTTGTAGAGTGCATCTCCGCTTAGATAGAATTTTATAGCCATTTTATGGATTCACTTTCTTTTAGCTTGACTTGCCCCAGTGGGCGTAAATCTATCTCATAGATATTCTTTTAAATCCTGATACCAAGTCTTTTTGATGGGAGTTTGTTCCTCTGATACTTCTCGATTATAATTCCCATAGGCTGGTGCCTTCTGGCTTGCAAATTTGATTTCAAGAATTTTTCTCCTATTTGATAGGCGAATCAAGGAAGCCAATGTTATTAATACATCCGCAAAATCATTCCTATTTCGACGGATGTGGATGAAGGTTCTTCGAACTCCATAGCCATCTTGATGACTTGCTGATGGTAGCGAAACAAATGCAATTCTTTAGTGTGATATGCACCGGTGGTTTTCTTGATAACCAACTCAAAATCTCTAAAAAATGCTAACCGTTGGACACCCATGGATTGGGCCAGTTTCAAACTGCAGTTTGATGGACATGAGATACTATTCTCTGTGATAGATACAAGAACTGCTCCTGCTCCCGCACCTTCCATGTTTATAACCCCTTCAAAGTACAATTTCCAGAATTGGCCTGTATCTTCTCAATTGTTTTGCTTAATTATCATTATCCCATCATCGAGGAAATAAGTTTCCAAGGGTTCATAATTCCCTGATGGTGCTTTGGCTAATTGATCTGCAATTCCTTGACCTTTGATGAACTTTTACATCACGTAGATGATGTTGAATTGCTGAAGGATTAATTTTCATTTTAATAATCGATAATTTAATATGGGCTTGCTGAATATGTATTTTAGAGGATCCATGCGGGATATGAGATAGGTTGTGTGACCATGGAGATAATGTTGTAATCTCATGGCAGCCCACGCTAAAACACAATAGGTCTTTTCAATCGAGGTGTCTTTCTGTTCAGCGCTGCTGAATCTCTTGCTGAGGTAATAGATAACTCTTTCATTTCCTCTATCATCTTTCTGTCCCAACATACTACCCATAACATTGGCATTGACTAATATGTACATGAACAAAGGAACTTTGTCTCTTGGTGGTACCAAAACAAGAGCTTCCACTAGTTGCTTCTTGATAGCGAGGAATGTTTTTTGACATTCTTTATTCCATTCTCCGGAGGAATTTTTCGTCAATAGTTCGAAGATGGGATCACAAGTTGCAGTGAGTTGGGAGACGAATCTGCTTATGAAATTGATTCTCCCAAGGAGTCCTCGTATTTATTTTTCTATTTGGGGTGCTGACATCTCAGTGATGGCTTTAATCTTGGTGGGATCCAGCTCAATGCCCTTGTTACTTACTAGGAATCTTAATAATTTTCTAGATTTGACATCGAAGGCACAGTTGTCTGGATTTAGCTTTAAGTTATATTTGCGATGCCAATTAAATAGCTCTCTAAGATGGTCGACATGGTCATCTTCCTTTTTGGACTTGATGATGATATCATCCACATAAACTTGTATCTCCTTGTACATTATATCATGAAAAAGGGACAACATGGCTCGTTAATAGGTAGCCCCATCATTAATAAGGCCGAAAGACAAACGCCTATAGTAAATGTTCCATAGGGGGTGATAACGGCTATTTTCTCTTTATCTTCTTTGGTAACCATGATTTGCTGATACTCGGAAAAATAGTCTACAAAGAGTACATTTCATAATGCGCCGTGTTGTCTATCAGTATGTGGATGAAAGGTAACAAAAAGTTTTCTTTAAGACAAGCCTTGTTTAAATCCCGGTAATCCACGTATACTCGTACCTTTCCCTCCGGGCTTAGGCACATGAACTATATTGGACAACCATTCAGGGTAGGTTGATTCCATGATGGTGCCTGCTTTGAATTGCTTGACAACTTCTTTGACCTTTAAATTCCATTTAAGTTTTAGTCTTCTGAGTTTTTGTTTGACGGGCTTTAATCCCTCTTTAATGGGCAGTTCGTAGATGACAATATCAGTAGACAGGCCGACCATGTCTTTATGTAACCATGAAAATACATCTTCGAACTTAGTTAGGAGTTTAATTAGGTCGATTTTTTGGCTTGGGGTATGGTCGTTGCCCTTTGTATATAAGTGGAAAAGAGGTAGAGCACTACTTCCAAATAAAGCACATAGGCCCAATTAACTACAATGCGCGCGCGCGTACACACACATATACACAAATTAGGGAATTGAAAAAATGCAGTAACTGTATTTTTAGGGAAGTCGGGGGGTGCTTAACACCTTCCTCCCACTTAAACAAGCCTCCAAACTCTATGAATCTCGGTTTCAAAGGCCTATTTAGCATAGTCAAATAAATGGGCCTTTTGTAAAACTTTTTCATGATTCGGTTGAGTTGGTACGACCATTTCACTTCTACTAACTGGCGACTCTGTAAAATCAAATCTTTTCAAAATTTTCGACATTTCATGTTGGATTCTTTTATCAAAACTCACCTTGTAAATAAGATTCAAAATCACATAGAAAATATAAGACGTAAGAAACATACAAAAAAGGAAATTCCAAAAGAGAAATTTTTCCCGACGTCGATAGTTCCCAACGGAACTCAAATTCCTCCTTCAAAATCCTTTTATGAACGAGTTATTATTATAATATATATACCTTTTCCTAAAATTATCTTTCATATATCTATATTCAAGGGTCTTAGGGTTTACAAGGGTAAACGTACTTATCCTAACAAACTCATGGTAAGGAAAATAAGTTAAATCTAAATCAAATATATAAATATTGATATAATTGGTTGGAATCATACCTGAAACTCCATCTTCAGCTGTTACTATATCTTGGATCATCATATTAAAGGTTCTTGAGGTTGGTTTATTTGGTTAAGTTGGACCAGCTATTGCTAATATTCTGCTGCTTTTCCTTGCATTAACATTTCCCCTATAGGCTCTCCTTTTTGAACAATCCCTCACCATATGATATGTTGATCCACAAATAAAACACCCACTATTTTTCCTTGGATTGAGGTAGTTAAAGGAGATTTGTCCCTCCTACTTGCATTTAAAACAAACAAATTTTCCTTTTAGACACTCACCCGAATGAGTTTTCCCACAATTACCACACTGCTTAACCTTCTTCTTTATACCTCCTTGCCTATTATCAGTATATCTAGAATTGTTCCACTTCCTTTTTCCACTTCCACTACTTCCCACAACCTTGAAAGCTCCCTATATTTTAACCTTATCCTTCTATTCCTTATTGTAGAGACTCATGGCCTCACTCCCACCTTTGCCTATAATAGCCTTTTCCAAGAGTGCTCCGAAAGAATCTGTTGGGTATTGCATATTTAAATTGGATGTTGAGAGTAAATATTCATGCTTATATGTAAAGTCCTTCAAAGAACATATGTACAAGGACTTAGATCATAGATCAAAATTGTTAGGTTGATCTGTGCTTTATGTGTATCATTCTGTAATTGAATGTATAGAAGAAAAGATCAAAGTTGTTAGGATCATCTATTTTGAGATGTAATAGATAGGCATCAACAGAATCATAGTCTGTCGAGCCAGTTGAGGGATTGCAGAAGCCAAGGTAGAATCGTAGAGTTTCAAAAAAGTTGCTACAAAATCGTAGTCTGCTTCGGAGGGCCTCACTCAAAATCGTAGAGTTGGTCCAAACTCCCACCGATCCAAATCAAGAATCGTAGTCTGTTCTCGAAAGCGTAGAGTCTATAATCAAGTAAGCAAAGATCGTAGTCTACCAGTGCTTAAGAAAAATCGTAGTGGTCTCCTCTATCAGTTCGAATCAAGCACGAATGTGACAAGACACCATGATCATGATCGTAGTGCATCATTTGTCTGCATCATAAGCATCGAGCTTTGTCCATTTGTTGAAGAATAAAATACAATAAATGAGGAACGTATTATAGATGATGAGACTCTCGGGAATCCCAATGACCCAACACTAATCCTTAGTATATAACGAAGAAACATATTGAAGAAGCTAAGGAAAGTACTATATCTCAGCTGAAAACAACTTTTTAGGTGTTAGGTGAGATAGCAGTCTGCTGTGTCAGTGGGTCAGATGGCTGGACAGAAGATTTCCAAGAAGTCACCATCAGTGCTCAGAAATGTCAAATCCAATTAATGCTTTAATGGATGCCTTCAAACAGACATATTTCAAAGGCACATTATATACAAATTAGATGCAGATGTAAGAGATAAAGCAAGCACACAACAAAAAGCTGAAGAACACTCAAATGCCAAACTCTACAATCTACAAAGAAAGCTTGCTCAGCTACTCAGTTCTTTCAAACATATGCTTAATGGCAACTGAGTAGCACAACTCAAGAACTAAACTCTCATAAAGTGAAGTAAGAAGTTCCAAGTCTGCTAGACTTGAAGAGTTCTAAGTGAACTAAGAAGTTCCAAGACTGGTGGTCTTGAAGGAATCTAAGTGATTCAAAGATTGTACAGACATCCTTAGTGGATTTCCTACTCGAGGAGTAGAAGAGTGGACTAGGAACCTTGAGTGCTCTGAACCACTTAAAAACACCGTGTCTTTTATATTCTTGCTATTACTTCTATATCTGTTAAAACTGCTTATCACCTATTAACTTGGTTTATCTTAAAGGGAAACAAACAAATCTCAAATTCCGCTGTGATTAAATCATTAACAAATCTGACAAGTATTTTGCAAAAGAAAATTTTAAAATATCTATCCAATCCCCCTTCTAGATAATTATTGTGCCTCTGGGAACTAACAATTGGTATTAGAGCAGGTTCTCTCAATTAGCCTACAAAGCTTGAGTAGATCAAATGGTACAACTGATAAGCGAGTCCAAGAGTGGAGGAGGCAGCAAGCCACCAATGTGCAATAGAGATAAATTTGCTAAACGAAAAGTTCGCAAGCAAGCCTACATGGATTCAATAGATGAAAAGCTATTTGAAACTGTTATAAATGGGCCCTATGTTCCAGCAAAGCTTGTACCAACTCCAGATGATCAAAACAGAGTTCGGATCAAGATCAAATCATAATGGACTGATAACGAGAAGAAAGCATTCCAACTAGAAAAAAAGGCCAAGAACATTTTGTTACAGTCTTTAGAAGATAATCTATTTGAGAATGTGGTCAATAACAAATCTACCAAGGAAGTCTGGGAAGAATTGATGATTATGCATGAAGGAACTAAAGAAGTCGGAGAAAACACTACAAGAAAAAGGCCTATCAGCGACCAAGGATATCAGCGACCGCATATTCGGTCGCAGATAATACTTATAGCGACCAACATCAGCGACCGTAATTGAATCTGGTCGCAATTTACTATCAGCGACCGTATGCGGTCGCTGATCGGTCGCTGACATTAGTTTCCCTCCCAAAAATTGGTGCGAAAAGGTGGCGCGTTTATTTGTTATGAATGAATATATATCAATGACCGCAATGCGGTCGCTAAAAAGGGCCACGTCATAAAAAAATCAACATCGCAATGGTCGGCCGGACGCCAATCACCGATTAACTAAAACTTATTCGCACTCAGTTCGCGATATCAAGAGAAGAAAAAAAAAAAGAAAGAGATACATGAGGGAGAAGAGGGAGTAGGGGGAAGAGAGGACTCAGACCGCCGCACCACCCACAAGACTACCCGCTTCACCACCTGCACTCACCACCACTTCACCACAAGGTAAACTAATTTTGGGTTTAATTTGTTTGTTTAATATGCTAGAATTTGTGTTTAATTTAGGGTTTTAATTTATTTTGTTATAAAAATGATGAATCATTGAATGAATTAGTGTTCAATTTGAGTTTTGAAATTTAATCTAGGGTTTAATTTGTTATATATTAATCGAGGTTAATTCAACTTGGGTTTGATATATTGGAAATTTGGATTTGATATGTATTGTATTGTATATCGCAATTAGTGTTTGATTTGTGTAAATACATATTCTACAATTAAGTTTTAATTTGTATAAATTTGAGTTTGATATGTAATGTATGTAATGTAAAAGAATGTATCAATTTTTGTTTGTTTATGCATGTTTAGGTATAGTGTGTATATTTGATATATTTGATATATATATGGAATAGTAACTTGGGTTTGATATATTGGAAATTAAGTTTCATGCCCTGACACGTATATCCCTAAACTTTTAGTTTCCTTATTCTGTTTTGCAATAGCAAATTTTGTAGGATTATTTTTGATTTTATTTTAGTGTCTTCGATTCTTGGTGGTTCCCCGCTTAATCTTCCTATAAATTCCATTCCTAAAACCCCGTAGACTGCTTTGGTTTATCTAGTCTTGATACTGTTTTACCCATTGATAGACACAAACCTAGATTGGATCTAGAGCTGTAATTTGGTTAATTAATGTGTTTTCTAGAGCTGTAATTTGGTTTATCTAGTCTTGATACTGATTTATCGTTATTGTTTTGGTCTTATTATATTGGGAATTTGTATATTTCTCTTGGTTTGTGTCTTGGGTGCCTAGAAATGACTTTATATGCATGCTGTCGTGCATGTGGCTAGTCCATATTATAGGGGAGACTCTGGCGAATTTTTTTTATTAGTCGGGTAGTTGCGAATATTTATACTATTAACGAGCCTATTGTTGATCCACTAGAGCCTATTAAGGGGCTATTGGAGTTGATGGGCTGGGCTTGGGGCAACGAGGCCACACGAGGCCACGCCAAGCTTAACCAAGCCTCACGGGGCCAAGCCAAGCTTGGTTGTTAGCATGGTAAGCTATTGAAGAACATTAAGCCAAAATAAGGCGATCTTTGGGGCTGTTAGTGCAACAGAGAAGGTAACTAGACACACATGGTCAATAAAGAGATTATTTATCTTTTTAACAAGGGTATTTAACACTTATGTATATAAGAATAAAGCTACAAAATGTTATAGAAGCTATAAATTGCTCAACCAAGTTATGCATGCTTACAAGTATGCTCAAGTCATATGGTTACAAGTATGCTCAAGTCATATGTTAATTAACATTTATAATGTTGTCGTAGTAGTGCTAGTGGAATCATGGACCTCTATTGAGATCAGTAGTTGGATGGCATGACGAAAGTAAAGTGCTTAGAGATAAATCTTCTGATTGAATTTAAATTTGGTTGCCAAGTGTTTTGGAGTATGCGTATAGTCACCCGAATGTATGAATGGTAAGTCGCATGAATCGATGTCCATGTTTAAAGTGTAAGAATGTAAATTATATGGATGAGACATGGTAAACTATCATTTACTTGTTTCGTGTTCATGAGAAATTACGAAGAATCTTTGGTTGGCACATGGGCGAGAGAAGAGATGGTGGCATCACACAAGTACACAATTGAGGCGAGTAGTACTCATCGTATGAATGAAATGGTCCATGATATTGCAGGGCGATTTTGATTGGGAGCAAGGCGAGAGAGCAACCTATGAATTTCGATGCCAAAGACTTCTTTAAGTTGTTGTTAGACGAGGGTAGCAAGCCATTATGGCATGGTTGCACCAAACACACTACATTGTCTGCAGTGGCGACATTACTTAACATCAAGGCTGATCACAACATGAGCCATGAGTGTTTTGAGTCACTCTTGAAGGCAATTAAGAGTATGTTGCCTGACGGTGAGAAATTACCAAGTAACTATTACTTTTGTAAGAAAATGGTGAAGAAGTTGGGTCTTGGATACCAAAAGATCGATGCATGTCCCAACGACTGCATGTTGTTTTATAAGGAAAATGAACAGATGACAAGGTGCACATTTTGCAGTCATGATCGGTTTAGGCCTAATAAAGAGGGTGTGACTACAAAAAATCAAGTATACCGAATTTAAGATTCTAAGGTATTTTCCAATAACACATCGACTAAAAAGATTGTACATGTCTTCAAGATCATTTGAACATATGAGTTGGCATGCGAAATCTCCACTAAAGATGGAGAACTAAATCATCCATGAGATGGGGTGCTTGGAAAGATTTCAACTTAGCACATCACGAATTTGCATTGGAACCTAGAAATGTGAGGCTTGGATTGTCCACCGATGGTTTCAATCCGTTTGGCCACTCAATGTTCCAGTACTCTTGTTGGCTGTGTGATTGTTACTCCGCATAACTTGCCTCCTTGGATGTGTATGAAAACAGCCATACTTATTTCTTTCACTCATGATTCACGGTCCTAAGAGTCCCGGAAAGAACTTAGATGTTTACTTGAGACCTCTTATAGACGAGTTAAAGGTATTGTGGGAGGATGGAGTATGAGACTTGGGATGTTGCAACGAAAACAAATTTCAACCTTAGGCGGCGGTTATGTGGACTATAAGTGACTTCCGACTTATGGTATGTTAAATGGATGGAGTACTACGGGAAGTTGACTTGTCCGTATTGTATGGAGCATACAAAGTCGTTTAATCTATCAAAAGGTCGAAAGCCTTGTTGGTTTGATTTCACATCGTAAATCGGTTCTACTCTAGGTAGATCACCCGTTTGAAGAAATAGAGAACACTTCGAGAAAAGGAAAGTAGATAATGATATGCCCTTGCACCGCGATTATCGGGGAACGGAGATGCGAGATCGTGTGATGAGATTGCGGTTATCCCATTTGGTAAGGTTGATGCGACAAACATAATCAATGGGTTTGGTGAATCTCATAACTTGGGTTCGGAGAAGCATCTTTTGGGAATTGTCTTATTGGTCTACAAATTTGATTAAATCATAATCTAGATGTGATGCATATTGAGAAGAATGTGTTTGACAATGTGTTTAACTGCTTGTGATGAATGTTACGGGGAAGACAAAAGATAACGATAAGGCGTTTGGACATGAAAGATATTTGTAAGCGTCCTGGATTAGAACTTTATGAATCTCCTAATGGTAAGATTGTCAAACCACATGCAAGGTACACATTGTCCAAAAAGCAAGTTGAAGATGTGTGCACATGGGTTAAGTCTCTGAAACTACCAGATGGATATGCGTCAAACATTGCAAGGTGTGTTACGGGTGGGAAATTGCAAGGGATGAAGAGTCATGACTGTCATGTGTTCATGGAGAGACTCATGCCTATAGCATTTCGGGATCTCCTTGATAAACCAATATGGGATGCTTTGACAGATCTTAGTCGTTTCTTCAAAGACTTGTGTTCAAAATCATTGAATGAGAAGGACATGTTTGTACTTGAGAAGAACATCATAGAGATCACGTGTAAACTGGAAAAAATATTCCCACCTGGTTTTTTTGACTCCGTGGAGCATTTGCAAATCCATCTTCCTATGAAGCTCGTGTTGGGGTCCAGTTCAATATAGATGGATGTACCCTTCGAGAGGGTGATGGGAAACCTTAAGAGGAAGGTGAAGAATAGAGCTTATGTTGAGGGGTCGATATGCGAGGCATCTGATTTTGATGAGATATCTACGTTTGTCTTAGACTATTTTTAGGAGGAAGTCTTGTGACAAAGGCCAATCGAGTATCGAGACATGATGATGGGGAAATGTTGAACTAAATGGTGGCTCTCAGTATTCTATCTATCGCCGGCGCTTATGGAAAAGGGAAGCGATATTCCTCTCTCGAGCAAGAATTACATGCCGCATATACTTACATTCTTCTCAATTGTGAGGAGATTATTTAATTTGTGAGGTACACATGTAAACTTGATATTTTATCTTTTGATTGAAAATTTATTCTAATATGTTAATGTTTATAACATGGTATAGATTGTATGACGATGACGAGTTAAAAGTGAAGCATCTTGACATAAGCGATAAAGATATTCAAATCAATCGGGATAAAAACTTTGCACTTTGGCTAAAGGACAAAGTAAGTTCAATTTTAAGCACGTAGTGTATATATATATATAATATATATACTCCATATGTTAACTATGACTTCATTTAATAAGATGGAGTTTTTGTAGGCTTTGATTGAGGATCAACGATTAGGCTAATGTACAAGTCCTAGCTATGGGACCGCATAAGGATCAAGTCGGCACATAATGGTTACAAAATAAATGGTTATGAATTTCACACAAAGGCATATGGGCGGCAGAAAAGAACAACGAACTCTGGAGTGTGTGTCCAAGGAGATTGTTACAATGAGCTTGGTCGTGCCTTTTATGGGGAGTTGGAGGAAATCGTAGAGTTGTCGTACAAGGGGCACGTACGGGGGTCGTATTCACTTATTCAAGTGCCGTTGGTTTGATTCGAGAAAAAGGGATACGTGTTGATGTGGACATGGAATCGTCGATATTGACCTCCATAGGTCTGCGTACTCCAACGTAAACGTTTGTTTTACCAACTCAAACGAAGACAAGTATACTACACTCCTAGTCCCTGTTAGGAAAAGGGATAGACCGCCTTCTGATTGGCAAGTTGTAATTTATACTCCGTGCATGCGT
Source organism: Panax quinquefolius (assembly GCA_020205615.1). Taxonomy (NCBI): domain Eukaryota; kingdom Viridiplantae; phylum Streptophyta; class Magnoliopsida; order Apiales; family Araliaceae; genus Panax; species Panax quinquefolius. The sequence continues at coordinate 71,789,139 of CM035153.1, read as the reverse complement.
AGTCGTGTAGAATTAGTTGATGGGGAGATTTACCAAGAAGCGAGATGTTTCATAGTCGGACTATAATAAATGTGGAGGACGACAATGAAGTAATCCAATTAGATGGTGGAGATGAACCACATGAATTAGATCCTGAGTCAATACTTGTGTCAGATGACATTGATACTGAGGAGGAAGAGTTATTGATTTAAATCGACACGTAATCAAGCGGATGATGATGGTTATGAATCTGCAACACGTATACAAGATGATTACGAATCGGACATCGACACTTGAACTCATGAAATGTATGTTTAGCAATACATGTTTTTTATATCATTGTCATGTTTATGTACTAAACAATTTAAATGCAACTTTTGTTTATTGTAATTTTATATTCATATATATACATGCATGTTTATATCACTGTCATGTTTATATACTAAACTATTTTATTATTTTGTTAATTACAGGGTGATCAAGGAGGGATGACGCTTGACATAACCTTGTACTTGTATATTCATTATTTGGATGTTTGTATATATATGTTACTTAAACAAGTTTTGAAATGTTATTATATTTATTCAAATCATATTGGTTTTAAAGGTTTATATACTAGTTTGGTGTATGTGTTGGTGGACGATGGATGTTTATATTTTTTTGTATGTTGTTTATCTTGGTGTGTATGTGTGTTGGGATAAAGTGGGTAGAAAACAGGTACAGGTTTTTGGGAATTCTGCAAAACAACAAAAATCATTGTAATTTTTTTTTCATATCGTCCGACCGCATCGCGGTCGTTGAACGTTATTAGCGACGCAGATATAGTAGCAATGACCACACACCGGTCACGACACGTGGACCACGTCGACTTTGGCCACGACCATCTTGACTCATTTCAATGACCGATTTGTCATTTCGATTCGCTTCATAGCGATCGCAGATATCGCGATCGCTAATAGTGGTCGTTGATGTGCATCCCAGAACCAGATTTTATACGACGATTATCGATCGCACTTTTCGATCGCAGATAGATATCTCTGACCGAAAGTGCGATGATATGGATCATTGATAAGCCTTTTTGTTGTAGTGAAACAAGCAATCTCTTCTGACTCAAGAATAAGAAATGTTCGCCCATGTTCAATATGCTGCTCAACTCTCTATGAGCTTTTGGAAAGATCTATACAAACAAAGATTTGATCATAAAAATCATGAGAGCTTTACCAAGCAAGTGGGATGCCAAAACCACTGCCATTAGAGAATCAAAGAATCTCCATGAAATGACTGTTCAACAACTTTATGGAAACCTTCTCACCTACGAACTAGTTCTAACTCAACGAGCAGAGACTCTATCTAAAGGAAGAAAGAAGGACAAAGGAATTGCTCTCAAAGCAACAAAAGCCATTTCAAAGCTTATACTGAAAATGACTCTGACTCTGAGGAATATGATGATGAGGATGTTGTAATGCTGGTAAGAAGACTCAAGAGGTTCATGCATAAAGGCAGAAGCAACAAACCTAAGAGATCCAACAACATCAACAACAAAAGCCAGGAGCATCTCTATGACTTATGCTATAACTGCAAGAAGCCTGACCATTTCATTGCAAACTGCAACAAACCTCTTAGAGAAGAACTAAAGATGAAAACAAATCCAAAGAAAGAGTTCAAAGGCAACAAGAGGCTCCAAAATAAAGACAAAGGTATTGTGGCTAGAGGATCATGGAGTGACTTAGACAACGACACAACTCCTGAGTCTGGAGATGATGAAGATTCTCAAGTAGAAAATCTGTGTCTAATGGCCAAAAATGAAAAGGAGAAGAAAAGCACCGACCATCACGAAGTAAGTCTCGATGAGGTATTTGACTTTAACTCTCCTGATATATATATTGATGATTTAAGAAGTGTACTACATGGCATAACATCTGATCTGCATCAATACATGAAATGGTTCAGAGTTCTATCCAAAGATTACTTTATCCTTCAAAAACAAAAAGAGAAAGTTTATGACGAACTGGAAACAACTCTTCTAAGTGTTAACTCTCTCTCTCTCTAAATTTGAGGCTGTGAATAAACTCCTAAGACATACAAATGAACTTAATGCACAAAGAGAGTGATCTCCCTGATCTCCAGTCAGAGAAGTGCATCAGACAGAACATGTTTAGGTTTTGGGGAATCCACCTCAGAACCATATGTGGAAAAAACAAAGGAAACTAACATCAGTAGTGCTTCAAACTTCAATAGAAGCATTGCATTTATGAAATCCTCACAGTAGGAAGAACCAGTCCATCCCTGCTCTTCTGATCCAACCTATGCTCCAAGGCATAATGGATCTCATGTTGGCCTAGGATTCAGGAAAGAGAAGAGTAACTTGGTCACTACTCTCCAACCTTGAAGGATCGTAGACTCGAGCAAAATCAACTCCACGAACCAACCAGGTAGGAATAGTAGAGTCAAGTTTCACTCTTCACAAATCATGAATCACAAGGATACATAGAAAAAGAAGAATCAGTATAAAGGAAGGACAACCAAAAACCCTTATAAGTCCAAATGGAAAAAGAATCCACACACACACACAAGCATGCATCATGCTAGATGTTTTGTATGTGATAAAATTAGTCATAAGGTTGTTGTATGTAACAATAATCCTCTGTATATTAGACCCAAAGTCAAGAAGATTTGGGTCCCTAAGGGTACTAACATGGTAGGACCCATGCAAGTATGGGTACCAAAATGAGATTTTAATCTTACCACATGAACAAAGCTCCACGATCACAACTTGGTATCTGGACACTGGATGCTCAAGGCACATAACTGCCAACAAAGCCCTCTTTTCTAACTTCATGGAGAAGGAGGGTCCAACAGTCATCTTTGGAGACAATGGCTTTGGCAAGATAATAGGATATGGCTCAGCTGGGAATGGTGCAGTGTCTATCAGTTAAGTAGCTTATGCGGAAGGACTAAAGCACAATCTTCTCTGCATAAGCCAACTTTGCAATAAGGGTCATCAAGTTACCTTCCTCAATAATCAATGTCGAGTCAAAGATCTGAAGACCTCCTCTATAAATTTAACTGGGACAAGAGAAGGGAATGTCTACACTGTTAATCTTGGTCAACTAAGTTCTGACGAGACAATATGCTTTATGGCTAATGCCTTTGATGAAATGAGCTATCTATGGCATATAACATCTCAACTTTAAAAGTATGTCAACACTGGTCTCCAAGGATCTAGTAGCAGGTTTACCCAAGCTCAGCTTTGTTAAAGAAACGCCATGCAACGCCTGCCCACTTGAAAAACCAACTAGAAACTCACTCAAAAGCAAAACTGTCAACTCAAATGATAAGCCAATGCAGTTACTTCACAAGGATCTATTTTGGCCAATTCAAACAACAAGCCTTAGAGGGAAGAGATACTCATTGGTCGTAGTGGATGACTACACCAAATTTACATGGGTGTTCTTTTTAAACTCAAAAGGTGAAACAAGCTCACAACTCATCAAGATGTTCAAGTTGGTGATGAACAAAAAAGGGGAGAAAATCAAGGCTATAAGAAGTGACCATAGTAGAGAATTCGACTTCTTTGAGATGGATCAGTTTTGCACAGAGAATGGCATCAGTCAAAACTTCTCAGCTCCAAGAACTCCATAGTAAAATGGAGTAGCTGAAAGAAAGAACAGAACGCTGATTGAAGCTGGAAGAACTCTATTAGCAGTAGCTCGTCTGCCTGAGTACTTCTGGGCAAAAGCTTTCAATACTGCTTGATATACTTAGAACATGTCTCTTATGCACTCTACATTAAATAAGACTCCCTACGAACTATGGAGAGGAAGAAAGCCAAATGTCAGTTATTTCCATGTGTTCGACTGTGCATATTACATTCTCAACAATGGAAAAAAATATATGACTAAGTTTCAAAATGAATCTTTCTTGGATATGCCACAGATAGCCAGGCCTATAGAGTGTTCAACAAGAAGACGCTAAGTGTTGAAATCTCTATTCACATCATCTGTGATGAAACAGACTTAGACAAAACTGTGCCTCAAGACACTATGATCAATAACTAAGACACTACGAACGAAGTGGTAGAGCTCAATACCACGATCGCTATGCCAAAAGATAAAATCGTCGAGCCTGAAGAAGAGATCATAGACAGAGCTACACAAGTCGACGAACCTCTATAACAAGAGACAGAGGTTAATCTCGAAGAATTCAGACAAGAAGGCATTAGAACTGATAATCTAATAGGGAACAGATGGTTAAGAGATCACACTCAAGACCTGGTCATTGGAGACCTAAATGAAAGAGTCAAGACAAGATCTGCTACCCATAATGAGTGTTTCTATCCAAGCTTTCTGTCATAAATGGAACCCATGAAGATAAAAGATGCTATGGAAGACTCGATTTGGATAGAAGCCATGCAAGTGGAACTAAATCAGTTTGAAAGAAGTAGAGTATGGAGATTAGTTCCAAGACCAAGAAGTCACCCAGTTATTGGCACCAAATGGGTCTTTAGAAAAAAGATGGATGAAGATGGAATAATCATAAGGAACAAGGCAAGACTAGTAGCCAAATGTTATTCCCAAGAAGAAAGCATCGACTACGATGAGACATTCATACTTGTTGCCAGATTAGAAGCCATTAAGATATTCCTTGCTTTTGCTGCCCATATGAAGTTCAAAGTCTTCTAGATGGAAGTCAAGAGTGCACTTCTGAATAGTGAACTTCAAGAAGAAGTATATGTGGAGCAACCTCAAGGTTTTATCAATCCAACTCTCCCTAATTATGTCTATAGATTAGACAAAGACTTATATGGACTTAAACAAGCACCTAGAGTATGATATGAAGCACTAACTAACTTTCTTATTGAAAATGGTTTCACTAGAGGTAGAGTAGATACCACATTATTTCATAGGAAACACAAAAAAATAATTGTTATTAGTTTAGATATTTTTAGAGGACATTATCTTTGGTTCTACTGATAAAAATCTGTGCAAGAGATTTGCCAAGATTATGCAGAGCAAGTTCAAAATGAGTATGATGGGTGAGCTAAATTTCTTCCTTAGATTACAAGTAAAGCAGACTGATGAAGGTATCTTCATTAACCAAGCCAAATACATTAAAGACTTACTTAAGAAATATGGCATGGAATTAGCCTCTCCCATAAAAACACCAATTTCTCCAACAACTAAGCCTGACAAAGATGATATATGTAAAAGTATTGACATTACTCAATACAGAGGTATGATAGGCTATCTTCTATATCTAACTGCCAGTAGAAAAGACATAATGTTTGCAACATGCATATGTGCTAGATTTTAAGATAATCCTAAGGAATCACACTTAACTGTTATAAAGAGAATTTTTAGGTATCTCAAAGGTACACCTCATTTAGCAAGTATTGGCATGGCTCTATTCGAGGTGTTGTATGGACGGAAGTGTCGTTCTCTAGTATGCTGGGACGTAGTGGGTGAAGTAACGTTGTTAGGACCAGAGTTGGTACGTATGACTATAGAAAAGATTCAAATAATCCGACAACGTATAAAAACCTCACAAGATCAACAAAAGAGTTATGCTGATCTTCTTCAGAATGACGTGGAATTTAATGTTGGAGAACATGTGTTGTTACTTGTTGCTCCATGGAAGGGAGTTCAAAAGATTTGGAAATAGTGGAAAGCTCAATCATCGATTCATTGGGCCATTCGAATTCCTCGATCGAGTAGGAACTATGGCCTATAGACTCACCTTACCGCCAAACATGTCTCATGTTAATAATGCTTTTCACATATCTATGTTACGTAAATATGTGGAAGACCTAAACCACATTACTGAGTTAGAACTGGACGAAATAGCGGAAAGTTTAACGTTTGAAGAGGTACCTGTTAAAATCTTGGATAAGAAGGAAAATATTCTACGCTCTAAGGTTATACATCAAGTCAAAGTTTTATGGAGAAACCATGATATTGAGGAAATGACTTGGGAGTTAGAATCTGAAATGAAATCAAGGTATCCTCACCTCTTCGTCATACCAGGTACGCACACCAATTTCGAGGTTGAAATTTTATAAGAAGGGGAGGTTGTAAGACCCCAACTTTTATGAATAAAGATGAATTTTTCTATAAATATCATTTTTGAATATTAAAGTGTGAATTTGTTATAATGTTATAGTAGTGGTTAATATTTATAAATTTTGCAAAGTAAGCAAGTTGTTATATAATATTTGATTGGTCATGGAATATCCGTTTTAACAGGTAATATTCGTACGACGGCATAATCATTGGTGGACCCCATAATGAAATTATTGTCGGAATGAGAAAACGACAGAAATATCTTTTTATAAAAATAACGGCGAAAGTTTTACTGTTAAACTGTTGAAATACACGGTGGTAAAAGTACAGTAATACACATGGTTGAATAGAATCACACGGTATTAATTATTAATGCTTACGTGAGAAGTCACTCAGTTTTATTCAATTATTGCTACATTAATTGTTGCATAGTATCTCACATTATTTGATTCAATTATTGTTATAATATTTTGTATTATTAAATCAATTATTAAGATGACAAGTTATTCATATTATTATTTGCATAATTAACAATGTCTAGAAAGTTCTATCGAGGAAAGGGGTTTGGCCACCTAATTGCGCGCCAATAGGGAAAAATCCTTATGGGAAACCCCCTCTTTCCTGGGAACAATCTGGTTGTTAATATTGCGAGTTATAATAATGATAAATAAATGTTGTTAAAAATATTGAGGTGATTTTTATTAAAGTATTTTTTGTAAATTTTGATTATTATATGGACCCCCACTTACTCATTTTTCAAAATAATCGGTAGAAAGTTATTCAATATATATATATATATAAGTTTTGTTTTTTATGAAAAATAGAATATGTTATATTTTATTATGCATAATGTTTGCATAGTGTCCACATAGTGTATGCATAGTAAATCATGTGATTTTTAGAAAATTTTAGCCGGCGAAAGTTTGCGCCCGTGAGTTTTAACACTGTGCACCCGTGATTTTATTCAAATAGTATCCTTTCCATTCTCCTATAAATAGGATGCTTAGTTTAGAATTGAAAATCACACCAGAATAAGAGAATTCTTCTTCTATAATATTGAGCATATTTCTTTAGAGTTTTAAGAAGTTTTGAGCGTAGAAAATAGTGAAAGTTTTCTTCAAGAATATCCCCGCCTTACTAGTCGGAATACTCTTTATTATAAGGTAAGAGATGTTATTTTTGTTCAATATTCGTAAGAAATAATAATTTCTTCCATACTCAATAGTATGTAAGTAATATTATTTCTTTTTAGATTTCGAATTCTACACTCATTTTGTTAAGTTTTGGCTTCTATACTCCATGAAATTAGTAGAATATCCTTGATATTTGCACTTCATCCATTATCCTTTCATGGAAATATTATTCTGAGAATTCTTGATAAGTTTTAACTTTTTCATGCCGAAGTAATATTCACGGGGTACTATTCCCGAAATAGTATTCATGGGATACTATTCACTCAGTTACTATTCGGCCGGAGTACTATTCATGACAAAAATTAATTTCTTTTCGGTCGAAATCATTTTTGATACAATAGTATTCTTGAATTTTTACTCCACAAAGCAGTATCATGTTGATAATTTGGACGTTTTTGAATCCTGGATAAATTAAATTATGAATCTTTAAAAATTTATTCTTTGCTTTCATTTAATTGAATTCTTATATCATTGTCATCATCCTAATGCTTATATTGTTATGAAAGTCATATTTGACTTACGTGCATAGATGAACTGTTGATTGGTATGATTATGAATAAGGATCATTTGGTATAATCATGACCTATAATGTTACAAATGATGTGGTAAAAGTCCTCATTGGCCCGTAGTACATTGATGGACAGTTGTTGGTATGATCATGACCATTGATGATTACACGAATATCCTTGGCCAGTAGTGTATGGATAATTTGTGGACGTGATACTAATGAATATCCTTGGCCCGTAGTGTAAGACCCCTACTTATTATTTAATGAAATTAAATTTCATCTATTTATTATCTTGAAATAGTAAGGGTTGATTTGATTAATGTGGTAAGTTATGGGTAAAATGCGCAATTATTTCAAACAAGCAAGTGGTTTTAAAATATTCATTGTTGACGGGAATATTTGTTTGGTTGTGGAATATTCTTCTTTGTTGGGGAATATTAAATGCGATTTGTAAGTGAAACCTTGTGTGGACCCATGTAAAGCTATTGGATGAAGAAAACAACAAGAATAAGTTGGTTATAAATAACAGGCGTAGTTATTCACTAATTATCTTGTTGGAATACCGATTGGTTAAAACACACGATAGCACGGTATTACACCAATTATTGAATCTTACGCAAGAAGGCGGTACTCATTAATTGTTACGTAATTCTTTATTCAATATTTTATTTTATTGATTCATTAATTCTTTGCGTTAATATTTTATATATTCTTGTTATTTTAATAATTGTCATTGCACAGTATTTTCTATTATCGGAGCAATAATTCATATTATCTGAATAATATTATTAGATAACGTTATTAGAAATGTCTAAAAAGTTCTATCTAAGGAGAGGTTTGGTCATCTAATTGCGCGCCAGTAAGGAGAGATCCTTGTTGGAAAACCCTCTCTTTCCTAGGAACTGCCTAGTTGTCAGTAATGTGATTCTGTAATATTATTTGTGAATAATTAATTATTGATTTATATGATGAGGAAAAAATTGATTTTATGTGGATATAGATGGAGAAAATTTTTTAATGTGACAATTGTTGAAAATTAATATTTTATCTTTTTCTGATAAAATAATTCAATTAAATATATTATTTTAATAATATATTGATGGTGATATTTTTACAATGAGTGTGAGATATATGTGTATATGAGGAGGAAGAGTATTTTTATGGCATTAAATGATTAACACATGTTTTGTGTTTCGGTAGACCCCAATTCTTGACCGAAATTTGATTATAGCTTGTAAAATCGCCCGTTTGTGGATTTCGGTCAATTTCTATTTGGAATTTGGAAAAACCTTCTTCTGCAAAGTTGTAGAGAATAAAATTTCCTATGGAAAGGACATGTGTTTCGAATTTTTCTGATAAAAGGGCTATTTATTGTGAATTATTGAAGTTCCGAACTTCCGAAATAATTGATTTTTGGAAGTTTTATTTATTTTTATCAAGGAAAACGTTTTTTTCCATTTGAGTGGCGCATGTTAATGGTTGAATCAGCTGTTGAGCTGTGCTAAGGAAATTAAGAAAAGTATATTATTATTTTATTAAATTTTTTGCTTTGGTGTTCTAAGCATTTTTCTATAAATAGGGTGCCTAGGTTAGAATTGAAAATCACACCAGAAACTGAAATCTTCTCTCTCTTTCTCTCTCGATATATTGAGCGTATTCTTGTGAGTATTTTAATACTTTGAGTGTTGCTATACGGTGCAAGTTCAAGTCATAGCCTAGATCTGGTGTTTCAACTAGAAGTACTATCTTTTCGAGGTAAGGGATGTTATTTTCTTTTTAAATGATATTATTTTCTTCAATATCATTATGCCGAAATATTGGTTTAAACTTTTAATCAAATTTGAAACTTTTTGTGTCGGGGTTACTATTCACATATACAGCACTATTCACGTATACGGCACTATTCACGAATACGACACTATTCATCGAAAAATGAAATTTTTTCTTTTTCGTCCAAAATATCTATTATGAATACTAGCTTTGATTGTATCCATGTTTTGATCATTCTTGAATTTTACTTCACTATGATTATTTATGAGGTATTTTTGGACATGAAATAGTGAAATACTGAATCCTTGATATTTATTCTTTTGTTTCTTCTTTGGATTCGTTTCCTTTAAAATATTTTTCATCATCCTCAGTCCTAAATGATGATATTATTGAATATCTTTGGCCTGTAGTGCAAAGACAAATGATTTTTTAATGAATATCTTTGGCCCATAGTGCAAAGATGAATAGGTGTTGAGATGAACATGACCGACTGATGAATATCTTTAGCCTATAGTGCAAAGATGAATATTTGATTCAAGATGAATATTGATTGATGTTACAGGGATAAAATATTGATGATGGACTTTTAAATTCATAGATAATAGTAGAATTCATTCTCTACGTAACTCTTCTATGAATTATTATTTTCGCTGCGAATGTTGATCTGAAACTTGTTGTCTATTATATTCTATCAGATTTTTCCCTGTTGAAAACTAACGATAATTTGTTCTATATTATCTTAGTCATAATATTCTTTACTGGGCTAGTTGAGCTCACCCTTTTCCTTGTTGTTCCATTTTTCTTCTCAAGAGGCGAGAATGTAGCGAGTACGAGTCGGGGTGTGGAATGATGGTTCTAGAAGTTGTTTTAGTAGTCCTCACCATTTTTCTAAAATAATGTATCAATAATTGTATTGAGGATATAGTTGGGTATAGATATTGTCTGTAAGACCCCAAATTATTAATAAATGAAATTTAATTTCCTCTATTTATTATTTCGAAATAGTAAGTGTTGATTTGATTAATGTGGATAGTTATGGGTAAAATACACAAATATTTCAAATAAGCAAGTGGTTATAAAATATTCGTTTGTTCGTGGAATATTCTCCCTGTCGGGGAATATTTGTACGACGGCCCAGCCTTGTGTGGGCCCCATAACAGAAACCGATTGGATGAAGAAAACGATAAGTATAAGTTATTTATAAATAACGGCGTAGTTATTCAAGTAATCATTGTTGGAATACAAATTGGTTAAAAACACGAGTATTATTGCGGTATTACACCAATTATTGATTCTTACGCAAGAAGGCAAGATTTCATTAATTATTTACATAATTCTTTGCTCAAAGATTATTTTATTTTATTGATTCAATAATTGTTGCGTTGATATTTTATGTATTCTTTGTTGTTTCAATAATTAACACTACATAGTATTTTTCATTATCGAAGCAATAATTCATATTATCCGAATAATATTATTAGATAACATTATTGGCAATGTCTAGAAAGTTCTGGCTAAGGAGAGGTTTGGTCACCTAATTGCGCGCCAGTAAGGAGAAATCCTTATTGGAAAACCCCCTCTATCCTGGGAACTGTCTAGTTGTCAGTATTGTGATTCTGTAATATTATTTGTTAATAATTAATTATTAATTTATATAATGAGAAAAATATTGATTTTATGTGGATATAGATGGAGAAATTTTTTAATGTGATAATTGTTGAAAATTAATATTTTATCTTTTTCTGATAAAAAATTTATTTAAATAGATTATTATATTTTAATAATATAATAATGGTGATATTTTTACAATGAATGTGGGATATATGAGTATATGAGGAGGAGGAGTATTTTTGTTACCAAAAATATTTAAAACATGTTTTTCATGTCTGTGGACCCCATTTCTTGACTGAAATTTGATTATAGCCTATAAAATTGCCCGTTTGTGAATTTCGGTCAATTTTTGTTTGGAATTTGGAAAAATTTTCTTCTGCAAAGTTGTAGATAATAGAATTTCCTATGAAAAAGGCGGGAGTTTCGAATTTTTTGATAAAGGGCTATTTATTATGAATTATTTCTCTCTCTATATATTGAGCGTATTCTTGTGAGTATTTTGATACTTTGAGTATTGTTATACGATGCAAGTTCCCTTCAGCATTATTCACGAATACGGCACTATTCATCGAAAAAATGAAATTTTTCCTTTTCGTCCAAAATATCTATTATGGATACTAGCATTGATTGTATCCATGTTTTGATCATTCTTGAATTTTACACCACTATGATTATTTATGAAGTATTTTTGGACATAAAATAGCTCAAATACGAATCCTTAGTATTTATTCTTTTGTTTCACTGGATTCATTTTCTTTAAAATATTTTTCATCATCCTCAGTCCTAAATGATGACATGTTGTTGAATATCTTTGGCCTGTAGTGCAAAGATGATTGATTTTATTATGAATATCTTTGGCCCGTAGCAAAAGATATACAGTGTTGAGATGAACATGACCGACTGATAAATATCTTTGGCCTGTATTGCAAAGATGAATATTGATTGATGTTACAGGGATAAAATAATGATGATGGACTGTTAAATTCATAGATATTAGTAGATTTCATCCTATACGTAACTCTTCTATGAATTATTATTTCCGCTGCAAATATTGATCTGAAACTTGTTGTCTATTGTATTTTATCAGATTTTTCCCTGTTGAGGACTAACGATAATTTGTTCTATATTATCTTAGTCATAATATTCTTTACTGGGCTAGTTGAGCTCACCCTTTTCCTTTTTGTTCCACTTTTCTTCTCAGGAAGCGAGAATGTACCGAGTACGAGTCGGGGTATGGATTGATGGTCATAGAGAGAGTTGTTTAATACTCCTCACCATTTTTGTAAAATAATGTATAAATAATTATGATGAGGATTTATTTGGGTATAGATATTGTCTAGAAGATAATATTTGTATTTAAACTCACAGTTTTATTGTTGTATTAATAAAGTTGTAGTTGTTTTCTGTACCATGTATTGACAACTCAAAATGGGTGATGTATACCTATTTTGGGGGCGTCACATTGTCTAGATGACAATATTTGTATTTAAACTCACAGTTTATATGTTGTATTAATAAAGTTGTAGTTATTTCTGTACCATGTTATTGAGGACTCTGGATGGGTGATGTATACCTATTTTGGGGGCGTCACAGTTGGTATCAGAGCTTAGGGATATGATCTCTGGCGGAGATCGGGGAATAAAACTAGGAGGGGAGAGACGAGTAAATCCTTCGCTAGTGTGTCCTACCTAAGCTTATTTGTTAGTTGGTCAATATATAGGGATATAATGTGATATGTTGATTTCCTTAATTAACCCTTGTTTTATGGCAGTATTTGAGAATTTCGACTGAGAATGTTAACAGTGGAGTAAATGAGACCGTGGAGACGCGCTTCAGTACTCACCAATAAGGAGAGCGTCAAAGAAAGTCGACAATGTTCCTCCTGTGAACAACGCCACTGAGCAGATGATGAACGACGGGATGTTTAGAAGTTTTTTACAGTTCATGCAAAATAAAACGAGGGAGACTTGTGCACAAAATACAGGTGGAAATGATAACAATGCACGATTTGTCACGGCCAAGCAGTTCAAAGAGTTGGGACCACCAGAATTCTAGGGAAAGCCGGATCCGATTAAGGGGGAGACGTGGGTCAAACAAATTACCAAGATATTCGATGTCTTAGGATGCACAGAAGAACAGAAGTTTCCATTCGCTACTTTTATGTTCTGTAATGAGGCAGATTACTGGTGGGAATCTTTGAAGTGTACCCATACAGCTGCACTCAGCATGTCTTGGGAGACGTTTCAGAAGCTGTTCAATGACAAGTACTTTCCTAAAAGTATTCGACATATGAAGGAAGTGGAGTTTATTATACTAGAACAAAATAACATGACGGTGTCCCAGTACGAGGAAAAGTTTGCAGAGTTATCTAGGTTTGCACCTCATTTGGTGGAGAATGAGGAACGTATGACGCGGATGTTTCTGAGAGGTTTGAAACCCTACATACGTCAGTATCTCATTTCTCATAAATTTTCTCTCTATTTAGATGTTGTCAATAGGGCTCAATTATTAGAGCGAGATAACGAGTACGTTCAACCGAGGGACCATAACCAGGATCATACCGGAGATAGCAGTCAACAGGATAACGATTACCAGCGGAGAAAGAAAAAGACGGACAAAAATGGTAACAACTCTGGTGGTAGTCATAGCCATGAGAATAGAAGAAGCAAGTCGGGAGGAGATTTTAAAAAGAGGAGATTTAACAATGACCATGTGAAGATGTCAACACCAGCAGTAACTGGTTCTAAGGGAGGAGAACGACCACCAATCATATGCTATAAGTGCAAGAAAGAAGAATATATCAGTCCAAATTGCCCATAACAGTTCAAGGTATGTTATAATTGTGGAAAGGAAGGACATATCGCTCGAGATTGTACGATAGCGAAACCAAGTCCAGGGGGGACAGTGACTCAAAAGGTTGTCCCAGAAAAGTCAAAGTCAACGGTTCCTGGAAGAGCGTTTATCGTGACTGGTCAAAATGCGAGCAACCCAAACGAGGTGATCACGGGTAAGCTAATCATTAATTCATGCAAAGTTTATACCTTACTTGATACCAGTGCTACCCATTCATTTATCTCTCCTGCTTGTGCTCAACGTTTAAACTTAACTCCGGAGAAATTAGACTTTGATTTATCAGTGGAGACTCCGTTAGGATAAACTTTCATCACATCCACTATTTATAAATCTTGTTTGATTCAAGTTGGCACCATCACCTTACCTGTTGACCTTATCTCATTAAAGATACTTGCTTTTGATGTGATTTTAGGGATTGATTGGTTAACTACTCATCATGCCAAAATTGATTATTTTCGTAAGGTTGTTAGTTTTCATATTCCTAACCAACCTGTTGTACGAATTCAAGCAAGTAAGCCACTAAAATCAATTGTTGTCATATCTAGTCATAAAGCTATTCGTTTATTGAAAAACGAATGTCAATCTTTCTTAGCCCATGTTATGGATTTGAATAAAGACACGTCAGATTTGAATAATATTCCTGTTGTTAGTAAATTTCCTGACGTGTTTCCTGAAGAACTTCGGCCTACCCCGTAACGTGAAGTTGAATTCTTTATTGATCTTGAACCGGTACAAATCCCATTTCTAAAACCCCATATCGAATGGCTCCTATTAAACTTCGAGGAGTTAAAGGTCCAACTACTGTGGAGTTGTTGGACATCGGTTTCATTCGTCCTAGTACATCTCCTTGGGGTGCTCCTGTTTTATTTCTAAAGAAGAAAGACGGGAGTATGCGACTTTGTATTGACTATCGGGAATTGAACCATGTCACCATCAAGAATAAGTATCCACTACCTCGTATTGATGACCTGTTTGACCAGTTGCAAGGAGCACAATTCTTTTCAATGATCGATCTTCGTTCTGGATATCATCAACTGAAGATTAGAGCAGATGATATTCCAAAGACTGCCTTCAAAACTCGGTACGGGCATTATGAATTCTTAGTCATGTCTTTTGGATTGACTAATGCTCCTGCGGCTTTCATGCATATAATGAACCGAGTATTCAAGGACTATTTAGATCGGTTCGTTGTTGTCTTTATTGATGATATTCTCATATATTCCAAAAGTCGTGATGATCATGAGCACCATTTGAAGCTGGTACTCCAAAGGCTTCGTGAAAACAAGCTATATGCCAAGTTGAAGAAATGCGAGTTCTGGCTTGAAGAAGTAGCATTCCTTGGGCATGTGGTGTCTAAACATGGAGTATCTGTCGACCCGGCGAAGATTGAAGCAATACAAAGTTGGGAGAAACCGAAGTCGGTGACCAAAGTACGTAGCTTTCTGGGCCTAGCTGGTTATTATCGGAGATTCGTGGAAGGGTTTTCTCAAATCGCTACTCCATTAACTCAGCTAACTCGGAAGGATACAAAATTCGTTTGGAGCGAAGAATGCGAGAAGAGTTTCCAAGAGCTTAAGAGGAGACTTATTTCGGCACCTGTTCTAACAATACCATCTGGTTAAGATGAATTTTTTATCTACAGCGATGCTTCGGGCAAAGGGTTAGGATGTGTTCTCATGCAACGTGGGAAAGTCATAGCCTATGCTTCGCGACAACTTAAAGAATATGAGAGGAATTATCCTACTCATGATCTAGAGTTGGCAGCAGTCGTCTTCGCGCTAAAGATCTGGAGGCACTATCTATATGGGGAGAAAGAGGAGATATATTCAGACCATAAAAGCCTCAAATATTTCTTCACTCAAAAGGAACTCAACAAGCATCAATGACGTTGGCTCGAGTTGTTGAAAGATTACGACCACACTATTAAATACCATCTTGGAAAAGCGAACGTGGTAGCTGACGCATTGAGTAGAAGATCATATACAGGAACGAGTGCGGTGATGTCAAGTATACGCATAGAGCCAAATTTAATAGAAAAAGTTAAGGTTGCTCAACCCTAAAAGTAGTATGCACACAAGCCAATAATGTTTGATGATAAAGCATATACTTTGTAACAATCTTATTCATTTATTAATAAAAAGTATTAATTTATTAAAGGCTTTTAATTATCTACATGATGCTGTTTTATAATATGTGATAAACCCATAGTTTTAAGCAATTCTTTTAGAATAATGATGATGATCATTCTAATGAGATCTAAATTCTTAGAAACCTTAAAACTAAAATAGTTCCCAATCATTGGATTACTAAATTGGGGATTAGTGAATCCGGATAGATTGGTACATACGTTGTTTGCTCATTGGATGAGGATGATTGATCTCATGATTATTTGTGTGGAGACACTAAAGCAAGTATGTAGGTGCTTATTAGAGAATAAGTTCATCGAACGTGGCTCGCTAAGGAATACCTAATGGAGTTTTACTTGCTTTCGTCAATAGGAATTCTCAGTAGTGATAGTAGTACAAGTGATCCTTGGACTTGAGATCATCATAGTATCTTATGTATGATGAGTTATACTTTGACTTATTCCTTAAGACCCTTAGGGTATATCAAAGGGTATGCTTGGGTATAATAAGTTGTACATGGAGATAATGTATGATCAATAAAGAATTTACCACTTATTAAAAGAATAGAAATGTCTATGTGATTCGATAAATGACAACCCAAAGAGTCCTTGGTTAAGGCGAATGAAATTAGAAAGGAGTTTCTAATTTACATTATTTGGAGTTGTGGATTTAAGGATCGAAATACATATAATTAAATAAAATAAGACTTAACAATAATTCCATGTCTTATATTTAATTGGGACATTGTAGATGGTGGAAGGATTGAATTGTACTGGTAACTATTTACTCAAAGGTTCTTTTATGATTAATGTTGAAATCTATATTATCCGGAAAGTCGTTGATCGCTAGGGAGGCTTATCCCTATTGTAGAATAAATATTATTTATTTAAATAAATTAATTGTTTAATTTATTTATTTAAATAAGATTAGAATTTTCTAATTGATTTATTCACAATAGGTTTAATATGGAGAACCTAAAGGGTCACACCATAAAAGGAAGAATAATTATTTAAGAAGTTAATGGCATAATCGTAATAATAATATGTTATGTATATTTAATTTAATCTATGGTGATAGAATAAATTAAATAGCTTAATATTTATTATTTAATATTTTAGAAATATTAAATATAAATTAATAAGATGAGTCTTATTAATATTATTACAATTATTATTATTATTATTTTAATTTCTAAAAGAGTTTAGAAATTAACTTAATATAAGTACTCTTATTTATTCCTAATAGGATTAGGAGGAAAATTAGTTAAAGGAGTTTAATTAATTATCCCTAATAAGATTAGGGAGCCCATTTAATTAAAAGAGTTTAATTAAATAATACCTTATTTTATTAAATAAGGTTACCTGATATCTTTATAAGAGGAGTCTTATATCATATATCAGAAATATACGCAATTCCAAAAGTTGGAGAGTACGCTCTTTTTCTATAGAGATAGAAAAAGTAGGGTTTAGCCAAACACCCATCTTCTTGAATTCTTCTTCTTCCTTGGTGGATCACCTCTAGAGGCCAAACACATGGGTGGCTAACGTTGATCAAAGGAAGGAACCAAACCCGGTGGATTCAAGTTGAACGCGAAAAGGATTGGAGGTGAACTTGTACCTGAGGAAGCTCGGATCTTCAAGGGTATGTTTCTTATTCATCTTTTTCGTTTAATTAATAATTGTGCATAAAGGGTGATCCGGGTATATGATTTGTAAAAATTTTAAACTCTGATTTTTACACGTTTCCGCTTATTTATGCAATTTGATTGCGTTCATGAATATTACAAACCTAACAGTTGCATCAGAGCCAAACCTTTATGCGAATTATTAATTGTTTTAATTTGATATGTATATTGATATGTGTTTAGAACAATTTTATTGGGCATAATTTTGTTGTATAAATTTTTTTTTTAAAAAAATCGCGAAATCTATTTTGATTTTTCGGTGATTCACGTGATTCAAATTGTTATAATATATATTATAACTTTATATATATGATCACCTGTTAGTTTTTAATTTTAAAAACGAAATCCGTGGCTGATTTTTTTTTTTTTTAAAAAAACGTTAATCATGTAAAAGGTTAATGTTTTGTTTTACAGTTAACAAGAATTCAAGATGGATTGAATCAATAGCATGGCATGTCAACGTGATTAATATAAATATATTTACATGTATGTTCAACGTGATTGATTATCCAGCATGTCAGCAACTTTATATATATGATATATTACTTATCTATATTATATATATATTTAACAAGGAAAGTCAGGATATTTATATATATGATATATATATTAACTTGTTAATATATATATATTATCCTTAATTATTTTATAATTAAAATAAAGTTTATTTTAATATTAAAATAAAAGTTTATTTTAATCTTAAAATAAAAAGGTTTATTTTAATTTTAAAATTAGAATTCCATACTAACTAATTGGAGTTGAAATTGGATTCTAATTTTCCTTAAATAAAGGAGTTTATTTAGATATGAAATAAGATTTTATATTATTCAAAATAAAAGAGTTTATTTGTGAATAGGAAAAGAATCAGATCTTTCCTTAAATAAAGGAGTTTATTTAAATATGAAATAAGATTTTATATTATTCAAAATAAAAGAGTTTATTTGTGAATATGAAAAGAATCGAGTCTTTCCTTAAATAAAAGAGTTTATTTAGATATGAAATAAGATTTCATATTATTCAAAATAAAGGAGTTTATTTGTGAATAGGAAAAGAATCCGTGTTTCCTTTAATAAAGGAGTTTATTTTTTACATGAAATTGGATCCCATAATTAATTAAAATAAAGGAGTTTATTTTGATTAAAGATTTTGATTAAAATAAAATAGTTTATTTTATTCAAAATTGGATAAATTAAAATAAAATAGTTTTATTTTGATTTAAATTTGGATTAAAATAAAGGAGTTTATTTTGATTCAAAAATAGATTTTATACTAACTAAATTTGCCCATTAAATGATATCAATATATATATTGAATGTTTATTATTCATCAAATGAATGTTATGTATTGATGCATATGGTGATATGTATGATAATAAATGAGATTGATTATGGACTATTGACCAATATGATTGGATTTTATTTTAGTTGGATGCATGAATGTATGGGTTTTTTATTAAATGGGAATTCTGCGTGCCTCGTCTTCTCTAATTTTTCTTAATGTAAATTCTATCTCTCTCCTATGTACTTCCCTCGATCACGATCAAGGTTTATATTTATTTTAAATAGTTTTGTAATAGGAATAGTTAGAATTAATTTTGAAAAATTATAGATCAAGGAGCAAGGAGCGCAAGAAGACCCGTTTGTAATGGAGCCCGGGTTTAAATGTAATAGTTATATTTAAATATTATTTCTTGCACCCCTAGGGTTTGACCTTTTGGTCACTTGGTGGCTCTAGTGAACCAAACTAGAATAAAAGTCCATAATCAATCCGGGTAGAATATAGTATTCTATATATGCATGCTATATATATATATATATATATATATATATATATATATATTATATTATGCAAACATGCTTAGATGTTCATTAATATGATGCGTATTTTATATATATATATGCATGCGCTAAACAAGATGAGACAAATTAATAACAAACCCCTCAATTTTTTATATTAAGTCCTAAGCATTCAAAGATATTTGAAATATCGAACGTCGCCTTCTAGTATGATAAAATTAATAGAGTATTAAATATTTAATATGAGTTTGTTGTGTCACCACAAGGCAAGTATTAAGTATTTAAGATGTTAATTTATCACATTTGATGCTTATAAAGAAAATTGAACAATATTATTTTGTTGTGTCACCACAAGGATGATATTTTTCTTTTTTGAATATATGGAGTGCTAGGTCGGACTTAACTTGGATAATTTTGATTCGGATGTGCCACCACTTGATCAAAATAATCTAAGAGGCAAAAGAAAAGGAGTCGCATAGTTAATGTAATTGACAAAAGTTGTCTACCTATTTATTTATATATAGTTTGTTGTGTCACCACAAGGCTATATACATTTGAAATGGGATCCTTATTCTCACTAGCAAATCTTTAATTAGATTTTGCCAAACTATATAAGTGAGGGTAATATAGTTTAAAGAAAATAGTGGGAGATACCAATTTAAAACAAGACCTAATTTATTTTGGTAATTAATAAAAGAATGTATGTTAAAATGTTGTTAATTACAAATTCATTTACAGAATTTTACAATGTCTAAATTACTATCACTGCAAAATATATTAGATGTTATTTAACCAAACCGTATTAAACGGATTGGTTAAGGAATTTGAGAATAGTTCTCATAGCTGAAAAGCTATCTTATGTCCTTAATACGTCTATCCCTGCAATGGTTGCAAATAATGCATCTGAGGAAGACATTGCTACTTTTAGAAAGTGGCAAGATGATGCACAGTTGGCTCAATGCATCATGCTCGCATCTATGAGTAACGAGCTTGCCGTCGGCGATGAAACTATGGATGCTTCTACTATATTCCCGCACATCAAGTAGTTGATGGTGAGGAAAGTAGGACCGATAGATATCGAGATATCTAAGGAGCTCTTCCGATCTAGAATGACCAGATGACACTACTGAGATGGATAAAAGTCCTTAACATTATTAATTTGATTGATCAATTAGGACAACGAGTTTTGTCATGGATGGAGAGTTGAGCCAAGATTTGATCTTGCACTCACTCCCGGACTCCTTTCACAATTTTTGTGAATTTTTCATATAAACAAGCTAGATATTAGCTTCGCTGATTTGCTTAACATGTTGAAAAATGATGAGAATCACTTTCCAACCAAGAAAGACCATGTCTTACTAGTAGGGGCCAAAGGATCTTCTGAAAAGAAGAACGATTCAAAGAAGGTATATAGAAAGGCAAAAACAAAGGATAATAAGAACAAAACTGATATGGATAGCAAAGGAGTTTGCTTCCACTGCAATAAGCCTGGACACTGGAAAGAAACTGCAAGAAGCATCTTACAGAGGCTAACCAAAAGAAGCTTAGTGAAGTTTCGGTTACAAATACAAATTTGTTCATGATTTAAAATAAAGTTTTCTTTAAGTCAAGGTTCTACTTTGGTATTGGATACCGACTATGGTTATCATAAATATAGATTTATGAAGGGACCAAGCAGAAGTAGAAAGCTAAACAAATATAAGTAATCCTATGTGCGGGAAATGTAGCAAAGGTTGCCACATTAGCCATAAAAACTTATAGTTTAGCAATGCCTACGGGAAAATCTATTAAGTCAATAAGTTGTTATTGTATTCCAGTTCTTGTTAAAAATATTATTTCCATTTAATTGTTGGACAATGAAATCTTTGGTATTATAATTAAGAACAATTGTTGTTCTATTTATAATAATAATGTTTTGTATAGAACTGGAATATTACTTAATGGATTTTGTATACTTGACTTACGTGAAAAATTATTTTGTAAATTGAACAAACTAGTATAAGAAAAGGAGATGATCATTCAAAGAGTTGAATGTGTGTATTTGCTAAAATACAAGTGTGAATTATTTGAAAGGTTCAAAGAATTCAGAAGTGAAACAAATTGGCAATGTATTAAGATTCTTTGATTAGATCAAGGAATAAATACTTGTGCAATAAGTTTCTAGATCATCTCAAATGGTTTTCTCATAATGGACACATCCCGACACATAATAATTGATTGATGTATCCGAATGAAAATCGTACCTTGTTGGACATGGTGCGGTCCATAATGATTTTACCGACATTCCAGTATCCTTCTTGGATAATGTCCTAGAAATGGTCTGTATATCTACGAAAAGGTAACCTCAAAATCCAGCCCCAAGACTCCATAAAAGTTATGGATAGGGAGGATTCCTAATCTTAAGTATGTTAAGATAAGGGTTGTCCAACTTATGTGAAAAGGTTTCGAAGGATAAGCTTGGGACAAGATTTGACATGTACATATTTGTGGGACATCCTAAAGTAAGTTTAGGGTATATGTTCTATAATTCTACTTAGCAAAAGGTGTTTATTACGAAACACGCCGCCTTCTAAGATAAAGGTGTTTATCATTAAAAGGGCTAGTGGGAGGATAATAGATCTTGAAGAGTTCAAGAACCACAAAATACTATAAGTCAAATAAGAGGAACAGTAGATAGACCTATTATACCACAAATCAATCGTAAATGCGGAATAGTACCAAGATACCTAGGAGGTATGGATTCATCATGGATGATGATGATGAGGTACGATCATAGAAGATGATGATCCAGAGTTACATACGATGAGGTAAGAGTTTTAGTGTGTACAAAAGGGTCAGTGGGAGCGTCTTGAAATTTCTAGTATTATATGTTGATATACTACGAATGAGGAATTACATACCAATGCTACAATCAGTAAAGATAAAGTTGTCTAAACATTCCTCCATGAATGATTTGGAAGAGTATCTTAATTGGGGATATAAATCTATATAGATAGATTTAAGAGGATGCTCGACTTAACCCAAGGAACGTATATTCATTTGATGCTAAAGTCGTTTAGCATGGCAAACTCCAAGAGATGTCTCATGTTGATGAGCCATGGAGTGTATCTCTTAATAGTCCCCCACGGACTCACGAAAAGAGAGGTCGCATGAGTGACAATCATGTATGAAATGAAATATACGAGACCGATGTTGATCGATCATATCACGGAGAAGTTCACTATGAAGTCGTTGAAAACATCTTAAAGTGCTTAACCGACACACAGGATGATGATCATATTCATGGTGGGTCTAAATTAAAAGTAGAGGGCTTAATGGACTCAAGTTTTTTCGCATGCAGACCAAGATGATGAAAAATCCACTTTAAAGGTAAGCGTTATCTTGAATAAAGTGGTGCGTTGAATTGGAAAGGTTCCAAACAAAAGAAAGAGTTGTTGGTTTAGTGATAAATACAAAGTATATAGCTATAAATGAAGGCGCAAGTTGATTGTTTGGATTAAAAGTTCATTATGTAACTAGAATAGTTCCTAAGTCTCATCTTGGATCTAAACATGTGTTGTGGCACTTTCATTTGATTATTAGAATCATTGAAAGATGGGAAATCACTATAGAGATAGTGGACTCTCATAAACAACATTACATATCCATTAACTAAAGCTTATCCAAAAGCAGGATAATCGTCACTTAGAGAGAGGAAGAGTATGAGATACCATGACGATTGGCTTTTAGTGCAAGTGGGAGATTGAAAGTAGTATGCACACAAGCCAATCATGTTTGATGATAAAGCATATACTTTGTAACAATCTTATTCATTTATTAATAAAAAGTATTAATTTATTAAAGGCTTTTAATTATCTACATGATCTTTGTTTTATAATATGTGATAAACCCATAGTTTTAAGCAATGCTTTTAGAATAATGATGATGATCATTCTAATGAGATCTAAATTCTTAGAAATCTTAAAACTAAAATAGTTCCCAATCATTGGATTACTAAATTGGGGATTAGTGAATCCAAATAGATTGGTACATACGTTGCTTTGCTCATTGGATGAGGATGATTGATCTCATGATCATTTGTGTGGAGACACTAAAAGCAAGTATGTAGGTACTTATTAGAGAATAAGTTCATCGAACGTGGCTCGCTAAGGAATACCTAATGGAGTTTTACTTGCTGTCAATAGGAATTCTGTAGTGATAGTAAGTACAAGTGATCCTTGGACTTGAGATCATCATAGTATCTTGTGTATGATGAGTTATACTTTGACTTATTCCTTAAGACCCTTAGGGCATATCAAAGGTATGCTTGGGTATAATAAGTTATACATGGAGATAATGTATGATCAATAAAGAATTTACCACTTTATTAAAAGAAGAGAAATGTCCTATGTGATTCGATAAATGACAACCCGAAGAGTCCTTGGTTAAGCGAGAATGAAATTAGAAAGGAGTTTCTAATTTGCATTATTTAAAGTTGTGCATTTAAGGATCGAAATACATATAATTAAATAAAATAAGACTTGACAGTAATTCCATATCTTATATTTAATTGGGACATTGTATGGTGGAAGGATTGAATTGTACGGTAACTATTTACTCAAATGTTCTTTTATGATTATTGTTGAAATCTATATTATCTGGAAAGTCGTGGATCGCTAGGGAGGCTTATCCCTATTGTAGAATAAATATTATTTATTTAAATAAATTAATTGTTTAATTTACTTATTTAAATAAGATTAGAATTTTTCTAATTGATTTATTCACAACCGGTTTAATATGGAGAACCTAAAGGGTCACACCATAAAAGGAAGAATAATTATTTATGAAGTTAATGGCATAATCGTAATAATATGTTATGTATATTCAATTTAATCTATGGTGATAGAATAAATTAAATAGCTTAATATTTATTATTTAATATTTTAGAAATATTAAATATAAATTAATAAGAGGAGTCTTATTAATATTATTACAATTATTATTATTATTTTAATTTCTAAAAGAGTTTAGAAATTAATTTAATATAAGTACTCTCATTTATTCCTAATTGGATTGGGGAGGAAAATTAGTTAAAGGAGTTTAATTAATTACCCCTAATAAGATTAGGAGCCCATTTAATTAAAAGAGTTTAATTAAATAATACCTTATTTTATTAAATAAGGTTACCGATATCTTTATAAGAGAGTCTTATATCGAGATATCGTAAATATACTGTAATTCAAAAGTTGGAGAGTACGCTTTTTCTATAGAGATAGAAAAACTAGGGTTTAGCCAAACACCCATCTTCTTGAATTCTTCTTCTTCCTTGGTGGATCACCTCTAGAGGCCAAACACATGGGTGGCTAACGTTGATCAAAGGAAGGAACCAAACTCGGTGGATTCAAGTTGAACGCGAAAAGGATTGGAGGTGAACTTGTACCTGAGGAAGCTCAGATCTTCAAGGGTATGTTTCTTATTCATCTTTTTCGTTTAATTAATAATTGTGCATAAAGGGTGATCCGGGTATATGGTTTGTAAAAATTTTAAACTCTGATTTTTACACGTTTCCGCTTATTTATGCAATTTGATTGCGTTCATGAATATTACAAACATAACAAACCCACCGACCCGGAACTGATGCGTATGAAGAAGAAAGTACAAGAAGGTGTTATTCCGGAAACAAGAATCGATGAAGAAGGAATACTTCGAGTCCGTTCCAGACTTTATGTTCCTAACGACTCTGATTTGAAGTACAAGATTATGATGGAGGCACACAATACACCATTTGCGATCCATCCTGGAAGTACCAAAATGTATCGTGATCTTCGACATACATTTTGGTGGAACAATATGAAGAGAGAGTTTGCAAAGTTTATCTCAACGTGTTTAACTTGTCAACATGTAAAGGCGGAGCATCAAGTACCTAAGGGTCCATTGCAACCACTTGAGATTCTAAAATGGAAGTGGGAACACATTACCATGGATTTTGTTACAGGTCTTCCTACGGTTTCTCAAGGCATCGATGCTATTTGGGTTATTGTTGATAGATTAACCAAGTCTGCTCATTTCTTGGTGATACGGGAGACTTATTCCCTTGAACATCTTTCTCATATGTATGTAAATGAGATTGTGAGATTGCATGGCATGTCAATATCCATAGTTTCAGATCGTGACCCAAGATTTACTTCAAGATTTTGGGTTAGCTTGCAAAAAGCTATGGGCGCGGATTTACGATTTAGTTCGGCATACCATTCTCAAACGGACGGACAATCAGAGAGGACTATTCAAACTCTTGAAGATTTATTAAGACTCTGTGTCCTAGACTTCAAAGGGAGTTGGGATAAGTATTTACCATTGGTGGAATTCTCCTACAACAACAGTTATCAGACAAGCATTTGTGTGGCCCCATTTAAAGCATTGAATGGACGAAAGTGTCGCTCTCTAGTATGTTGGGATGAGGTGGGTGAAGCAACATTGTTGGGACCTGAGTTGGTACGTATGACTACAGAAAAGATCTAAATGATTCGACAACGTATACAAATGGCACAAGATCGACAAAAGAGTTATGCAGATCGTCATCGAAAGGACGTGGAATTTAATATTGGGGATCATGTATTGTTGCGTGTTGTCCCATGGAAGGGAGTTACAAGATTCAGCAAGAGAGGAAAGCTCAATCCACGATTTATTGGTCCATTTCAAATTCTTGACCGAGTAGGTAATGTAGCCTATAGACTCGTGTTACCTCCGAGTATGTCTCGTGTTCATAATGTGTTTCATATATCTATACTTCGTAAATATGTGAAAGACCCGAACCACGTTATTGAGTTAGAACCAGACGAGATAGCCGAAGACTTAACGTACGAAGAGGTACCTGTCAAGATCTTGGATAGGAAGGAGCATGTCTTACGCACAAAGGTCATACCATAAGTTAAAGTTTTGTAGAGGAACCATGCTATAGAGGAAATGACCTGGGAGTTAGAAACGGAAATGAAAATGAGGTATCCTCACCTTTTCGAAAGACCATGTACGTACGTCAATTTCTAGGATGAAATTTCATAAGGAGGGGAGGTTGTAGGACCCCAACTTATTATTTAATGAAATTAAATTTCCTCTATTTATTATCTTGAAATAGTAAGGGTTGATTTGATTAATGTGATAAGTTATGGGTAAAATGCGCAATTATTTCAAACAAGCAAGTGGTTTTAAAATATTCATTGTTGACGGGGAATATTCGTTTGGTTGTGGAATATTCTTACTATCGGGGAATATTTGTACGACGGCGCAGCCTTGTGTGGGCCCCATAACGGAAAGCGATTGGATGAAGAAAACGACAAGATTAAGTTGGTGATAAATAACGGCGTAGTTGTTACCGTTAATACTATTGGAATACTCGGTGGTTAAAACACAGTAGCACACGGTATTACATCAATTATTGATTCTTACGTAAGAAGGCACTACTCAAGAAGTTCAAGTCATGGCCTATATCCGGTGTTTCAACAAGAAGTACTATCTTTTCGAGGTAAGGGATGTTATTTTCTTTTTAAATGATATTATTTTCTTCAATATCATTATGCCGAAATATTGTTTTGAACTTTTAATCAAATTTGGAAATTATGCCGAAATATATGATGAGGAAATTATTGATTTTATGTGGATATAGATGGAGAAATTTTTTTAATGTGACAATTGTTGAAAATTAATATTTTATCTTTTTACGATAAAATAATTCAAATAAATATATTATTTTAATAATATATTGATGGTGATATTTTTACAATGAATGTGAGATATATGAGTATATGAGGAGGAAGAGTATTTTTGTGGTATTAAATGATTAACACATGTTTTGTGTCTCAGAGACCCCAATTCTTGATTAGAAATTTGATTATAGCTTTGTAAAATCGCTTGCGCTTGTGAATTTCGGTCAATTTCTATTTGGAATTTGGAAAAACTTTCCTCTACAAAGTTGTAGAGAATGAAATTTCCTATAGAAAGGACATGTGGTTCGAATTTTTCTGACAAAAGGGCTATTTATTGTGAATTATTGAAGTTCCCAAGTTCCAAAATAATTGATTTTTGGAAGTTTTATTTATTTTTATCAAGGAAAATGTTTTTTCCATTTGAGTGGCACATGTTAATGGTTGAATCAGCTGGTGAGGTGTGCTAAGGAAATTAAGAAAAGTATATTATTATTTTATTAAATTTTTTACGCTTTGGTGTTCTAAGCATTTTTATAAATAGGTGCTTAGGTTAGAATTGAAAATCACACCAAAAGCGAATTCTTCTCTCTCTTTCTCTCTCGATATATTGAGCGTATTCTTGTGAGTATTTTAACACTTTGAGTGTTGCTATACGGTGCAAGTTCAAGTCATAGCCTATATCCGGTGTTTCAACTAGAAGTACTATCTTTTCGAGGTAAGGGATGTTATTTTCTTTTTAAATGATATTATTTTCTTGAATATCATTATGCCGAAATATTGGTTTGAACTTTTAATCAAATTTGGAACTTTTTGTGTCGAGGTTACTATTCACGTATACGGAACTATTCACGTATATGACACTATTCACGAATGCGGCACTATTCATCAAAAAATAAAATTTTTTCCTTTTCGTCCAAAATATCTATTATGGATACTAGCTTTGATTGTATCCATGTTTTGATCATTCTTGAATTTTACTTCACTACGATTATTTATGAGATATTTTTGGACATGAAATAGCTAAAATACGAATCCTTGATATTTATTCTTTTGTTTCACTGGATTTGTTTCCTTTAAAATATTTTTCATCATCCTCAATCCTAAAAGATGATATTATTGAATATCTTTGGCCTGTAGTACAAAGATAAATGATTTTATAATGAATATCTTTGGCCTGTAGTGCAAAGATGAATATTTGATTCAAGATGAATATTGATTGATGTTACAAGGATAAAATATTGATGATGGACTTTTAAATTCATAGATAATAGTAGAATTCATTCTCTACATAACTCTTCTATGAATTATTATTTTCGCTGCGAATATTGATCTGAAACTTGTTGTCTATTATATTCTATCAGATTTTTCCATGTTGAAAACTAACGATAATTTGTTCTATATTATCTTAGTCATAATATTCTTTATTGGGCTAGTTGAGCTCACCCTTTTCCTTGTTGTTCCATTTTTCTTCTCAGGAGGCGATAATGTAGCGAGTACGAGTCGGGGTGTGGAATGATGGTTCTAGAAGTTGTTTTAGTAGTCCTCACCATTTTTATAAAATAATGTATCAATAATTGTATTGAGGACATAGTTGGGTATAGATATTGTCTAGATGACAATATTTGTATTTAAACTCACAGTTTATATGTTGTATTAATAAAGTTGTAGTTGTTTCTGTACCATGTTATTGACGACTCCGGATGGGTGATGTATACCTATTTTGGGGGTGTCACACGTAGTGCATCGATGATTCGATGAAGTGGTTTATTTATTAAGCTGAGTCTCAGCGATAAAATTGATGATAACCTTTTTAAATCATAGAAGATAGTAGATATCATGCTCTACTTGACTCTTCTAATGGATTGCTTGTTCCGCTACAGTTAAACTTGATGTTTATTGTATTTTATCAGTTTAACACTGTTGAAGGCTAACGATAAATTATTCTACATTATCTTAGTCATAATATTTAATATTGTGCTAGTTGAGCTCACCATTTTGCTTTCGTTGTTCTCTTTAGGAAATGAGAACGTAGTCGGAACTAGTCGGGGAATGGAGTGATGGTCCGAGATGGTTGTTTTAGTAGTCCTCACTATTTAGTGTGATAATAAATGTAATGAGGATTGAATTTGAGTTTGGATATTGTCTAGAAGACAATATTCGTATTGAAACTCTTAGCCATGTTTGTCGTATTTTACACGACAGTTTTATAATTAAGTTTGTATTTGAATTTTGTACCATGTATTTGGCGACTCAGAATGGGTGATGTATAACTATTTTGGGGGCGTCACAGTTGGTATCAAAGCATAGGGATATGATCCCCGGCTGAGATGTGAGAATAGAACTAAGAGGGGAAAGATGGGGAAATCTTTCGCTAATTATATGACCTACCTAAGTTTATTTGTTATTTAATTGGTCGGTTAGAGGATAGGGTTTTCTGTGATATGTCAATTAACCCTTGTTTTGTGGCAGTATTTCAAAATTACATCCGAGAATGTTGGGATAAGCAATGGGGCACAGGAGACCGTTGAGTCACCACAGATCAATAACTAGGACAATGTACATCAAGAAGGCAACAATCCTCATGTAAACAACAACACCGACCAAATGATGAACGATGGAATGTTCAGAGACTTTCTGCAATTCATGCAACATCAGGTGAGACAGACTCCTGTGAAAAATGAAGGTGGAAACACTGGCAACTCTAGGATGGTCACCACTAAGCAGTTCAAGGAGTTGGGACCACCAGAGTTTTGGGGAAAGCTAGAACCACTTAAGACAGAGATGTGGATAAAGCAGATCACCAAGATATTTGATGTCTTGGGATGCTCCGAGGAGCAAAAGGTTCCATTTGCCACCTTCATGTACGAGGAGAGGCGGATTACTGGTGGGAATCTGTAAAGCATACTCAACATGCCGCAATAAAGATGTCTTGGGAGAAGTTCCGAGAATTGTTCAACGACAAGTACTTTCCTGAAAGTATTCTTCACATGAAGGAGGTGGAGTTTATCAAGCTAGAATAAAATAATATGACCATGTCGCAGTATAAGGCTAAGTTTGCCTAGTTATCCCGGTTTGCATCACATTTGGTTGATAATGATGAGAGAATGACGCAAATGTTTCTGCGAGGTTTGAAACCCAAAATACGTTAATACCTCATTTCTCACAAATTGTGTTTGTATTCAAATGTTATAAATAGGGCTCATGTGACGCCCCCAAATTCAGGTATCTTCCAACCCGACAGACGGTTCTTCACGGTACTCATAGCTATACATTCATTCTATTGAAACAACATTAAAATGTGTGTATCAATGACATTCTTATTACATTAATAATAATACATCCCGTTCCCAAGTTCTAAAACCATTACCTTCTTTGTTCATCATAATATAATTCATACAAACATACTAGTCTATTACAGAATGAACTAATCATTCATCTTCGCCTTGCCTTTATCTCTACTAGAACACTCGGTTCGCTCGACCTTAGCTGCAATCATATGATTCAAGCAAGAAATGAGCATAACTAGCTCAGTAAGTCTAACAATATATTATATAGATAGTACTTCGAGAATCATATGATTATTCTTCATTAACTGGACAATAGTTATGAAGTACTATAAAAGATTGAATAACACTTCTCATCTCATAAAACAATTCTGAAGTACATATAGTAGCTTGGAAATTCTGAGTAGGTCCATAGACCATGAACATTTTCTTCAACTTTTATTCATGAAAAGGACAACCCGGTACTAAGACTGTAAGTCTGATATTTCTTACGAGCACTTCTAGGTGATCAACTTATAGTACTCTATGTTAATCAACACTCATCCGTTAAACGTATTTACATTTAAGTTTTGGCAACCTCGTGTGCCCATCGAATAATAGATGTAAAATACATTTGTTTATTCATACTCAGGCTTACCTTGAATCCGTACCAAACAATTGGCGTAGGATAGCGTTATCAATTCCATATTGAAAGACTTGCAAATAAATCAATCAACTCTTCAAGATTATTCTAGCCAAGTTAAAACTGGCATCGACCCTTTCTTTAAAACAATTCATGCATCTCATAACATGAATCACTGAAAACTTGGCTAACACGAAGGTTAGACAAGCGATAAGAAAACTTGCCTTCAGCGTCTGCTACAGTAAAATTACTTTCCCTTTGAGTCTTTAAAGTCTCTGCAACATATAACCACATAACATACCACATTAGGTCATGAATGAAAATACATGGTTCCTAATGAATCTTACCCTTCTTCTTAATCTAATCATGTATTAGTTTTTTTATTATTGGTTCCGGCGTGTCATTTATAATTTTCATTGTTCTTACCAACTTCTTTCTCTTCTATATCTTAAGTGGATTTACTTCATTAATACAACTCGTTTTGAGTTAATTATCCTTCCTCATGGTTTACTAACGTTCTTACGTTATTAATCGAAACTCGATCGTCATTGGTTAAGTACACTTATTGCATACCGTTCACTTTCTTAAACTTTACGTCCTTCGTTTAACAATTCATTAAACAATATTGAATTCCTAAAGTCATCAATATAAAAGCGATTTAGGAAAGGTCTTATCATGTTCATTAAGTAATTAAATGTCCCATACTTATCTTGCAAACCATTGGGTTCACAATCAACTTGGTCAACAAATTTCTACTGATAGCGCCGCGGCGCGGCATCCCTTTACTATAGTGGCGCCATGGTGCCACTCTTGATCTGGTCCCTCTTATACGATGTTATGCGTGAGTATTATAAGCGGAGTTAGCACTGCGGCATAAACTGAAAAGTAGATGGTATGAACATGCTTTGGCCATGCGACACGCCTTATAGGGCTTTAATAAGCACTATTATTTCAGACCTCGAGATTAGAAATTTTTTGACAAATAATTTCTTAGGTGAGATTCCCAGGCTCAAAACCTCTTCGTTATAAGTTCGAATTGGCTCGTTCAAAAGCCATTAGCTCTCAAATTACATACTATACTTGTTCATGCAAGAATTTTCCATTTTTGACTTTGTTAACTCGAAATTCACCTTTTATATCATTTTAACCAAAAAGATAAACGTTCAACGGTCGTTTCTTCGTTCTAAGTCGGAATTCGGTCATTATCGTCTAATCGTGTAAATTCTGGCATAACTTCGTTACTTATGATTTGTTCATCATTTCAAATGGAATCTTTCTATCATATTAACATCTTAACATACATATTTCATTAACTTATATACATGATAAGTTCGTACTTATTTTATATTAGTTTATAACTTATAAAAGTATAAACTACTTATGATTTCACTTCACATGACTTATCATAGTTGAAGTCTTTTAACAATCATCCTCACATCTTCTAATCATAAAAATTTCATTCATGTAAACATATTACAAGTTCTTCCTTAGTTCATAACTTATATATGAACGAATTGCTTATTCACGACTTATTAAAGCTTAAGTCCATTGATTAATCATTCTTACTTCTTCTTAGCATACAAGTCGTACTACTACTCATTTCTCTAACAATTTAAGAGAAAGAGATTCAAGGTTTAGGATCTTACCCTTGAAGATCACTTGATTAAGCTTTATTCTTCTTCCTACTTCTTGAATTATAAAATCTAGCTTTTCTAGCTTTTCTAGCCTTTTCTCTCTAACCAATAAGTACTTATGATGTTGGATGAAATAAAACAACCAACAAATGAGCTAGCATTTGTGACGATTTGATTGTTTGAATGGTGATTCTGTGACACCCCCAAATTCGGGTACTTTCATTTCCGCGGGATTTGGTGTTCACTGTACAAATATTATCTATCTACCCATAAATAAATGCAAACCATGCAAAAGATAGAAAATAAATCTTTCCCTTATGGGGTTACTACATCTGGATAATAAATACAATCCAAGGTCACTCTAACCTTAAACATCTATGCAGAAACATAAACAAATAACAAGTCTTAAACCACATCAAGTCTGAACATAAATACATAATAACAACAAGTCTTCTTCATATGTTAACTTTGCCCTTGCCCTTACTAGTGGAAGGCTTGACAGATCTTTCGTTCTTAACTGCAATGTTATTATTACGCAAGAGTGAGCACGATTTCCCACAAGTATAACAATATAATAATGAAATAATAACATGCGAATAAATAAAAGACTTCTGAAATAGGAAAAATTCTGCTTTTGAATCAAGAATGAATAACAAGAAACAAAAGAACTTCTGAGGGTCATAAGACCTTGAACTATGTCCTAGGTTGTCAAGTGTTTATACTTGAAACCTTTAACAGTCATAAGACTATGGACTCTTCTTCTCGTACTTAGGGGGATCAACCCTTAGTACCATACTGTGCATAATATCTTAACGCTAAAGCGTAAATAATCCCCTATTAAAGGGTTGTTCATCTCAATTTGACATCGGACTCCGCACCAAAGGAAGTTTTGTTTGGATAAGCTCAATAAAAGTTCTAGAATTTATAACGCTTATCAACTATGGACTAGTTGAATCAATAAGGGTTCACTAGTCTTACAAGGTTCAACAATAATTGATATTCAATTTGAATAATAAAATTAAAGATGTATACAATCGAATAAGTATTGTATAATAAGAATTATGCTTTTAAAGAATGATAAGATCTAATATGAAATCTTGACTTGAACAATAATAAACAAGATAGAATAACGAACTTGCTTTATGTAAAGAATTAAGGTTTAGAAACTTGTCTCGTGTGTAGGTTAAACGATTACTACTTCCGCTCACCACAAGTCCTACACACATACCATATGTATTCACGACATTCATTAGTTACATTTTCACTTAATTATTTAATATAAACTATACTTTATTTAACAAATCATTATCCTTAGAATAATTTCATTCCCTTACTATTATTACACACGAATAAATTATTTCGTAATAATTTCCATCGAATATTTATTTTATTCCATAAATATTTCAACTAAAATATTTATTTACTTTATAAATATTTTAATAATAATTTTCATCGAATATTTATTTTACCCCATAAATATCTCAATATTTATTTTATTTGATAAATATTTTAATTAATTATTATTACTATTATTTTATTATTTATTTATTTATTTATTTTTGCCCGCCGGGGGGGTGGTTACCCAGACTCAGTTTCTGCAATTTCTGTAGTTCACACGTAACAAGGTTGGGCCAACAAAAATCTCCCAAATTCACCCATATGTTCTTGTGAAGAACATAGAGAACATGGCCACAACTTCCAATTTCCTTGTCCATATATTAATTTAAGCATACCCAAATACTATAATTCATATATGATCATTACCCAACCTTTATAGAGTGATTTTAACCAATTAAAACACATAATTACAGAATTAAGACATGCAATTTCATTATTCTTGATGTTCTTGAAGGTTTTGAACATAAATCATAAAATTCAACGCCACAGATTCGCTATAACACCAAATCCATCCATTAAAGTTTTGTTTACTTCGTTTTAACATGCATAATTATATACAAGTGTAAAATTTAGGGATAATATATGATTGACGTATTAATTTTTGTGAGTAAGGGCCATATGGCCATATTTCTCTACTTTGTAATTTTTGAGGCCATAACATACGTTGTAATTATAATATTATGAAACTTATGATATGGAATCATATACAATATATTTTAAAACACTCTGTGATGACATAAGAACACGTATAAATTCACATAGTCAAAACAATCTCCAACTATAGAGATTTTACAAAAATTTGAGAGCCATATTTTATAAAAATTTCAACA
This sequence comes from Panax quinquefolius, assembly GCA_020205615.1. Taxonomy (NCBI): domain Eukaryota; kingdom Viridiplantae; phylum Streptophyta; class Magnoliopsida; order Apiales; family Araliaceae; genus Panax; species Panax quinquefolius. The sequence goes on along the minus strand of CM035153.1, from coordinate 71,754,113 downwards.
ACGTAATAATAATGGGTTGAAGAATTTACCCAAGAATAAAGTGTAATGTAGGAGATGAATTCCTTCTCAACTCTTCTTCAATCACACACTCACAATCACCTCAATAATTTTCAACTTTTCTCTCTGAGCTCTCAACTTAGCATACGTGAAAATAACATAATACGCTTGAGGCGTATAAAAACTGACATGATGATGGTTAGTTACCCAGTCATGGGTAACTGCTATTAACCTCCCTTGGGGCCTTGTTTGGCTAGCATAATAGGTTTCAAAACCATTTAATTTAATAAAACCTTTATAATATAGTTTAAATCATGTCACACCCAATTCAAATATCTTATTTAATTTAATTTAAATAAAATATAGTAATTTCTCATTAATTCACATAGTCACATAATTAAATTTCTCCTTTAATAATAATGTTAAATTATTAAATCTCTAATTAATAATTAAATTAATTAAAATAATATTAGGCTTATTAAATATTTCTTTTAATACAATAAGCTCACATAATTACATACTTGAATAATAAAAATTCTCCACATTAATTTAATAAATATAACACATATAATTAAATTAATCTACCATAATTTTATTAATTGATTGTTTAATCTAATAATTAATTCATCGAAAAATATTTATTCAATCCAATAAATATTAAAATTAATTTACAAAATCTCAGTTGTCACATCTTTCCCCTCTTAAAAGGATTCTGTCCTCAGAATCACAACTCAACAATTCGTCCGTTACATTCCCCCCTACAAAGATTACATGTCCCCCGTAATCATTTATTACAATCTAAGTAAATAAATGAGGATAATTCTTCATCATATTCTCTTCGAGTTCCCACGTAGCTTCTTCAGCGTTGTGGTTCCTCCATATTACCTTAACAGAAGGTATTACTTTATTTCTCAGAACTTGTTCTTTTCGGTCGACAATTTGAACAGGAGTTTCTTCGTAAGATAAGTCTTTGTCGAAATGTAGGGGTTCATATTCAATCACGTGCTTGTAATCGGGTTTGTATGGTCGTAGAACTGAAACATGGAAAACGTTGTGGACATTCTATAGAGCTGGAGGTAAGGCTAACTCATAAGCAACTTCTCTGACCCTCCTCAGAACTTCAAAGGGTCCAATGAATCTTGGGCTTAATTTCCCTTTCTTTCCGAACCTTATCTTTCCCTTCCAGGGAGAGACCTTTAAGAATACATAACTACCTGGCTCAAACTCAACATTTTTACGGTGTGGATCGGCGTATTTCTTCTGTCTATCTCGAGCTGCCGTCAATCTTGTTTGGATCACTTTGACTATTTTTGCTGTTTGTTGTACCAATTCTGGGCCTAGTAATTTTCTTTCGCCAACTCCATCTCAGTATAGCGGAGTTCTACACTTTTTGTCGTATAACACTTCATAAGGTGGCATGCCAATACTAGCGTGGTAACTATTATTGTAACCGAACTCTACGAGCGGTAGATGATCATCCCAATTTCCTTTAAAGTCCATTATACAAGCTCTTAACATATCTTCCAATGTATGAATTGTTCTTTCACTCTGTCCATCTGTCTGAGGGTGATATGTCATGCTCATTCGCAACTGTGTACCCATGCATTCTTGTAGATGTTTCCAGAAGTTCGACGTAAAGCGCGGATCTCTATCAGAAACAATTGACACCTGAACTCCATGCCTTGAAATAATCTCTTTCACATATAACCTTGCCAACTGATCTAAGTTGAATCTGATTTTGATCGGAAAGAAGTGTGTGGATTTCATCAATCGGTCAACAATAACCCATACTGCGTCGTAGCCTTTCTGAGTTATCGGTAGGCCAACCACGAAATCCATCGTAATATGTTCCCATTTCCATTCTGGAATCTCTAAAGGTTGTAGTAACCCACTCGGCCTCTGATGTTCTGCTTTAACTTTCTAACATGTCAGGCACTTGGCAACACATTCTGCAACCTCTCGTTTTAAATTTGGCCACCAAAAGTGTTGTTGAAGATCTTGGTACATCTTGGTACTACCAGGGTGAATCGAATATCTTGAGTTATGAGCCTCGCTCAAAATTTCTTCATTAATCTCTGGTACTGGCGGTACCCAAATTCTATTCTCAAACCTCAGTATTCCTTCCTTATCCATCTTGAATCTTGATTTGGTTCTTTCGGATATCTTCTTTTTCACCGTTTTACATTCGTCATCCTAAAGTTGAGCCTCCTTAACCTTATCTAGTAGAGTTGTACCAGATTGCATCTGAAACAGTTTCTCATCAATCTCCATAGGACACTTCACTTCCAATTCCAGCTTTTCCATTGCTGAAATTAACTCCCCTTGATCGGTCAACATCATCAGTTTATCCCGACCTTTTCTACTTAAGGCGTCGGCAACCACATTTGCCTTACCCGGATGGTATAGAATCTCATAATCGTAGTCCTTAATTAACTTCGACCACCTTCTTTGGCGCATATTCAAGTCTTTCTGTGTAAAAATATATTTCACACTCTTGTGGTCTGTATATATTTCACACTTCTCCCCATAGAGATAGTACCTCCAGATTTTCAAAGCAAAAACCACTACAGCTAACTCCAAGTCATGGGTCGGATACCCCTTCTCATAATCCTTCAGTTGTTGTGACGCGTACGCCATTTTGCATAAGCACACAACCAAGTCCTTTGTGCGACGCATCGCCATATACCACAAAATTTCCTGTGTCATCTACAAGGGATAACACAGGTGTTGAACTCAACCTCTTCTTTAATTCTTGAAAGCCTTCCTCACACTTCTCCGTCCAAACAAATTTCACCGATTTCCTAGTCATATTCGTCAACGAAGTTGCGATCTTGGAAAAATCCTGAATGAATCTTCTGTAATAACCTGCTAATCCAAGAAAACTTCTTACTTTCGACGGCGTCTTCGACTGATCCTAGTTAATCACAGCTTCAACTTTGGAGGGATCCACCGAAATTCCATCCCTATCAATCACATGTCCTAGAAATTGTACCCTTTCAATCTAGAATTCACATTTTGAAAACTTGGCATACAACTTCTCCCTTCTCAATGTTTCTAATGTCACCCTCAAATGCTCTTCATGTTCTTCCTTGGTTTTCGAATATGCCAAAATGTCATCTATAAATACCACTACGAATTTTTCCAAAAATGGCTTGAACACTCCATTCATTAAGCCCATAAATGCTGCAGGAGCATTTGTTAGACTAAATGACATTACCAGAAATTCATAGTGATCGTATCGTGTTCTGAACGCTGTCTTCGGTACATCCTCTGGTCTCACCTTCAGTTGATGATAACCACTTCTCAAGCCTATCTTTGAAAAGTATCTTGCTCCCTTTAACTGATCGAACAGATTGTCGATTCGCCATAATGGATATCTATTCTTGATCGTGACCTTATTCAGTTCTCTATAGTCGATGTAGAGCCGCATCGCCCCATCCTTCTTCTTCACAAATAAAACCTGCACTCCCCATGGTGATACGCTTGGTTGAATATACTTCTTGTCCAGTAATTCTTGTAGTTGGACCATCAGTTCTTTCATCTCTACCGGTGCCATTCGGTACGGTGCTTTCGATATTGGGGCCATTCTTGGAGCCAAATCGATCACAAATTCAACTGCTCTATCTAGAGGAAGTCCAGGAAAATCTTTCGGAAATACGTCTGCGAAATCTCTCACTACCGGTATCTCCTATATTTTTGGATTCTCTTTACGACTATCGACTATGTAAGCTAGATATCCTACACAGCCTACCCCTAACAACCTCCTGGCCTGCATCATCGTTAGACAACTCGCTTGTCTAGGCGACTTGCTACCATAAAACACAACCTTTGACAAAGTCATAAGGTTAATACGCTTCTTCTAGCAGTCAATTACCACTCTATAATTGGATAATCAATCCATACACAAAAGAACGTCGAATTCTCCAAGTCAAATAGGGATAAGATCTGCGTTCATGATATTACCCTTAATATCCACTCTACAGTTCTTATGCACGTACTTAACAGGGATGATTTCTCTATTCGTAATTTCTATGTTCATGGGGTATTCTAACTCATCCTTAAGAAATTTTAAGTTCTCAGCAAAGTCATCGGATATAAATGAACAAATAGCACCCAAATCCAATAACACATAAGCATTAACTTTATTGATTGGAATGATACATGACACTACATCACGAGACTGTATTGTATCTTGTACTATCATGTTGAATGTTCTGGCGGTCGGTCAGTTGGTTGCAGTTGGTCCTGCGATAGTCAGAGTGCTTCCATCGCTGTTTCCTCTATTCCCTCCTGATCCTGTTCCTCCAGACCTCTTCTTAGGACAATCCCTTGCAAGATGATCCCTTGAGCCATAAGTGAAGCAAACACCCTTCTTTGGGTTAGGACAGTTAGGTGCTATGTGGCCTTCCTGACCACAATTATAGCACACTCATTTTCCCTTCATGCAAACTCACAGATGAGCTTTTCCACAGGTTTGGCATGCCTCAATCTTCTTCTTCTGCCCTCCTTGTTGACTTCCAGCCGACGAGTTATCAGACCACTTTCTCTTCTGATTATGACTACCTCCCGTGCTACTTCCACCAGTCTTGTTAACTCCTTCATTCTCACTCTTTTTCTTCTTCTGATCCTGATTATATTTAGTTACCGCATCACTTCCACCTTCAGCGAGTATGGCTTTCTCTAACACTCTAGCAAAAGTGTTCAATTGGAACATTAACACCTTGCTATACAACCAGGGCTTCAGTCCCTGCTCGAAACGTCTTGCCTTTCTCTCATCAGTATGAACTTGATATGTGGCGAACCTAGCCAATTCGTTGAATCTTGCCGCATAATCTGCTATGGACATATTCCCCTGTTTCAATTCCAGAAACTGAACTTCCATTTGGTTTTGCGAACTGGTCAAAAAATACATCTCAAAAAACATCTCCTTGAATCTCTCCTAGGTTATTATACCTTCTCCTCCCCGTACTTTGTTTGCCTGCCACCAATAGCTGGCTTCAGACTTCAGCATGAATGTTATATATACGGTCTTCTGGTCTTCCCTTACTCTAGCGATGTCAAACACCTTCTCCATCCCCATAACCCATGTTTGACCTTTGATTGGGTTTATGGAACCTTTAAACTCTAGCGGTCCCACCACCTTGAAATCCTTGAATGAGGTGTTTTGTGGGGCTTGTGGTTGATTCTTAATTGCTTCCCGATAAGAATTCACCAAGCTTCTTTGAGCAGGGAATCGACATTGTGTTATTGTTGTTGTTATTCGTTGACCCTTCCTGGGCTGGTCGACGATTTGGTAGTCTTCTTGGCGGCATATTTCTGTTAAGAATATACACTTATTAAATCTTTATTCAATCCCTTAAACATTTAAGGCTTAACTAAAACATTTAATCATAATCACTTAACACATTATATCAATAAACTCTGATATTTATTCAAATTAAAAGTTTTAACATCAAACGATAGCATCACTGCTATTTACATCAACTATCCCGATATAAAGAATCTACAGGATTTAATACATTAAAATATTCCTTTGTTTATAAACACATTGGAATTTACATCATTAACTACCAAATAGTTTTCACATAATTAAACTAATACTATCACTGCCTATTAAGGCGCTGAATAGCCTTGCCACATTCCTCTTCCATGATGCAAGACATCGTTCTGTGATCTAGCATATAAGATGGTAGATCCTCAAACTGGATTGGATACTTCCTAACTCGATCTTGGACCGCATCCATTGCATTTTAAAGCGTAGAGTACGTCTCCTCAAGTTTAGCCTTCTTCGCACGGCGATCATCTTCTGCAAGATCAGCATGACGTGACTCTCTTACCCAGCCCTCATCTGCTATAGCCAGCCTTTCTGAGCTCTCTTTCAGATCGTTCTTCAACTTTTCTATTTCTTCAGAATTTTCCTCGGTTTGACCCTTCTCGTGAACCAGATCCCACTCCACATTTCCCAAACGTGTGTGAAGAATCACAATCTCCCTATCCCTCTGCTCAATGGTAATCTGCTGACTAACCACCCGTTCAGTCAGATCCTGGACAGTGTCTTGCAACTCTATGTTACGATCATAAAGTGCATCATACATCTCAGCATCAATGGAGTTCGGTGGAAACTACTCTTCCTCCTCTTCTTCATCAGAATCCTCCTCTGGATCGGTTTCAGGCTCATGCTCCCGACCAACAACAGTGATCAACGGAGATGGCTCTCTCTGTACCAACTGTTCCCTAACGACATGAATGTCTCGGGGCTCCTCTTCTGTAGGTACTCGGGGCTCCTCCTCCCTAGCTCGACTAGCTCCTCCAACATCCGACATCCTGACAACAAAATTTTAAGTTTTAGTTACTAATCCGAGATAGCGAACACCTAGATTAACACATAAGCACATAAAGTCTTTTATTATCTTCAACGAATTAAGAAAATCCATTTCTTATAACTCGATAAGAGTTTACCACTACTATGTTCTCAATCTTCTACAAGGCTACTACCTAAGGTTGTTTCCCCACCTAAGGTTCAAAACTTACAGCTTTAATACCAACCTACGACACCCCTAAATCGGGGTACTTCCATTTCTGCAGGATTTGGTGTTCACTATACGAATATCATCTATCTACCCATAAATAAATGCAAGACATGCAAAAGATAGAAAATAAATCTTCCCCTTACAGGGTTACAACATCTGAATAATAAATGCAATCCCAGGTCACTCTAACCTTAAACATCTATGCGGAAACATAAACAAATAACAAGTCTTAAACCACATCAAGTCTGAACATAAATACATAATAACAACAAGTCTTCTTCATTTGGTAACCTAGCCCTTGCCCTTACTAGTGGAAGGCTCGACAAATCTTTTGTTCTTAACTGTGATGTTATTATTACGCAAGAGTGAGCACAATTGCCCACAAGTATAACAATATAATAATGAAATATTAACATTCGAATAAATCAAAGACTTCTGAAATAGGAAAAAGTCTGCTTTTGAATCAAGAATGAATAACAAGAAAAAAAGAACTTCTGAGGGTCATAAGACTTTGAACTATGTCCTAGGTTGTCAAGTGTTTATACTTGAAACCTTTAAGAGTCATAAGACTATGGACTCTTCTTCTCGTACTTAGGGGGATCAACCCTTAGTACCATACTATGCACAATATCTTAACGCTAAAGCGTAAATAATCCCCTATTAAAGGGTTGTTCATCTCAGTTTGACATCGGAGTCCGCACCAAAGGAAGTTTTGTTTGGATAAGCTCAATAAAAGTTCTAGAATTTATAACGCTTATCAACTATGGACTAGTTGAATCAATAAGGGTTCACTAGTCTTACAAGGTTCAACAATAATTGATATTCAATTTGAATAATAAAATTAAAGATGTATACAATCGAATAAGTATTGTATAATAAGAATTATGATTTTAAAGAATGATAAGATCTAATATGAAATCTTGACTTGAACAATAATAAACAAGATAGAATAATGAACTTGCTTTATGTAAAGAATTAAGGTTTAGGAACTTGCCTCGTGTGTAGGTTAAACGATTACTACTTCCGCTCACCACAAGTCCTACACACATTCCATATGTATTCACGACATTCATTAGTTACATTTTCACTTAATTATTTAATGTAAACTCTACTTTATTTAACAAATCCTTATCCTTAGAATATTTTCATTCCCTTACTATTATTACACTCGAATAAATTATTTCATAATAATTTCCATCGAATATTTATTTTATTCCATAAATATTTCAACTAAAATATTTATTTACTTTATAAATATTTTAATAATAATTTTCATCGAATATTTATTTTACTCCATAAATATCTCAATATTTATTTTATTTGATAAATATTTTAATTAATTATTATTATTATTATTATTTTATTATTTATTTATTTTTGCCCGTCGTGGCGGGGTAATTTAGTTTGGTAACACCCGCCGGGGGCGTGGTTACCCAGACTTAGTTTCTGCAATTTCTGTAGTTCACAAGTAACAAGGTTGGGCTAACAAAAATCTCCCAAATTCACCCATATGTTCTTGTGAAGAACACAGAGAACATGGCCACAACTTCCAATTTCCTTGTCCATATATTAATTTATGCATACCCAAATACTGTAATTCATATATGATCATTACCCAACCTTTATAGAGTGATTTTAACCAATTAAAACACATAATTACAAAATTAAGACATGCAATTTCACTGTTCTTGATGTTCTTGAAGGTTTTGAACATAAATCATAAAATTCAACGCCACGGATTCGTTATAACACCAAATCCATCCATTAAACTTTTGTTTACTTCGTTTTAACATGGATAATTATATACAAGTGTAAAATTTAGGGATAATATATGATTGACGTATTAATTTTTGTGAGTAAGGGCCATATGGCCATATTTCTCTACTTTGTAATTTTTGAGGCCATAACATACGTTGTAATTATAATATTATGAAACTTATGATATGGAATCATATACAATATATATTAAAACACGTTGTGATGACATAAGAACACATATAAATTCACATAGTCAAAACAATCTCCAACTATAGAGATTTTACAGAAATTTGAGAGCTATATTTTATAAAAATTTCAACAACGTAATAATAATGGGTTGAAGAATTTACCCAAGCGTAAAGTGTAATGTTGGAGATGAATTCCTTCTCAACTCTTCTTTAATCACACTCACAATCTCCTCAACAATTTTCAACTTTTCTCTCTGAGCTCTCAACTTAGCATATGTGAAAATAACATAATACACTTGAGGCGTATAAAAACTGACGTGATGATGGTCAATTACCCAGTCATGGGTAACTGCTATTAACCTCCCTTAAGGCCTTGTTTGGCTAGCATAATAGGTTTCAAAACTATTTAATTTAATAAAACCTTTATAATATAGTTTAAATCATGTCACACCCAATTCAAATATCTTATTTAATTTAATTTAAATAAAATATAGTAATTTCTCATTAATTCACATAGTCACATAATTAAATTTCTCCTTTAATAATAATGTTAAATTATTAAATCTCTAATTAATAATTAAATTAATTAAAATAATATTAGGCTTATTAAATATTTTTTTTAATATAATAAGCTCACATAATTACATACTTCGAATAATAAAAATTCTCCACATTAATTTAATAAATATAACACATATTATTAAATTAATCTACCACAATTTTATCAATTGATTATTTAATCTAATAATTAATTCATCGGAATATATTTATTCAATCCAATAAATATTAAAATTAATTTACAAAATCTCGGTTGTCACAGATTTTGGGGACAGAATCCTTGTAAGGAGGGAAGGATGTAACGATCTGAAATTTTAAATTTAAATTTTAATATTTATTGAGTTATATAAATATTATATGAGGTGTTATGTTGTTCTGTTGATTTAATAATTTAGATGGTATGTTAAATTATTAAATGAAGTTATAATGAAAATTATACTTTGGTGATATTTGCTAAAAGGCTATATTTAATTAAAATATAGTATGTGATTAATTTAATGGGTTAATTTTGGATATGAAAATAATATGTGATTATAGTTTATAAACTAAAGTGTTTATTAAAATAAATTAAAAAAGATTTAAATTAGTTTTTGCCAAATAAGGCTTACGAATTTTAATTCTTTAAAATTTAAATGGTTTGCCAAACAAGCCTTGTGGCTTTTGATATTTCTAATTTTTGAAATTTAAATTTAATAATATAAATAAAATAAATAAAATAATAAAAATAATATATTTTTATTGCATACGTTTATGTTGTAACTGCCATTATAATTAAGTTGGCGTATTAAGACTATCAGTTTATTTCTCTTTTGGCTATCGGTTTGGCTTAGTTTTGTTCACTATATCGCATACTAGTTCTTTGGGTTTTGAGAGAGTTCAGAGAGAGTAATAGAGAGCTTGAGAGAATTGAGAGGAAACTTGTGAATCTTCACAACAATTCCAATGATCGTAGCAAGAATTACAAGCTAATTGAAGGTATGTTCACAATCTTAGAGTTATATATGTGTGTATATACGTGTATATGTATTTCACGGCAAGAATTTTCTCATGTTCTATTATAAGCAATTATTGAATTGTTCTTATATTATGGGATTACTTGTGATTATATGAGTATATGATAACTGGAGATTGTGTTTTAAACGAGGAATTCATGCTAAATTCGGATAACAGTAAAAAAAATGATGTCAGTGTTTATGTTCTTCATATAGTCTGAGTAAGTATAAAATTTAATAGCCAATTTGTATGTGAAAGTATAAATTGAAGCTTGTAGATGTTAGTTCATTGAGATACAAACATAATGTAATTTGAACGAGATGATTTGATCATGAAATGAATTTACAGTGATGATTTTTAGGATGAATGTCAAGAAAAATGAGTTTTATATGAAAAACATGAAATTTGAGAAATTACAGTAGTGTAATTGTTATTAAGTTGTTCTATATTGATATATAAGTGAGGAAACATGTTGTAATGGTGTTATAGTATTTGTATGTGTTAATTTTACTGTTTGATGGGTGAAATTCTTGTTAGTTGACTTATGAAAAGTGTTGTAGCTCTCTTATACAAAAGCTGAGTTACGCAAAGTCGCTTGTGACCATGAGGCTCTTCTTTCATGTGCGCCGGTACAATAACATCCCCATACAAAACTTCATGGTATGGCGCTTAATGCCCATTTTAGATTAATGAAGTCACATTTTATTACGCAAACTTTGGTTGTTCGTTGTAGCTTAGCTTAAGGTTATGGAATGTTAGAATCATGTAACAACAAGGTTAAATAGAGTCATGTTATGTGGATTATGAATTCAAAATTTCAAAAGTTATTAGTAAATCGAGAATGCGTTATGTGATAATTTGGTATACATAATGAACGTTAGACAAGTGTTGTGAAGTAAAACACTTAGAGTTTCAGAAATGTAAGTGGTAATGATCATGTATGGTATGTTAGCATATCTAAGAGATAATGTGGTTCTAAACCAATGTGTAGGTGAACGTGAGTTTAATATTGTAGCTTACGCTCGAGGCAAGTTTTCTAACTCTATATTTACATTGAGAAAGTTTTCTAACTCTATATTTACATTGAGCAAGTTTCTAAACTCTATCTTTTACATTGAGAAAGTTTCCTAATTCTTTACTTTCGTTGAGCTAGTTCCATTATTACATTATGAAGCTTTATTCTTTGAATGAGCAAGCTTTCTATTTCAACTGTTGATTGAATAAGTCAATCGTCCTTGTTCATTTGGACTAACTTTAACTCTAATGTTATTTGAATTCTCATTTTGTTGATTCATTCTTACTTGTTTATAGTTAAGCAGGTTTCTTAAGTTACATTCTTGTATAATGAACACAGTTTGAACTCTCGTCTTTATTATTGAACTGTTTTTATTCCTTGCTTGAATTTAATACCATATTAGGCAAGTTTATAGTTTCTAGCTTGCTATCAGTTAATGTATGCTCAGTAATTTCATTTCTAATGTTATAAGACTCTAACCTTAGCTTATTTATTGTTCAAGCAAAGGTTTACCATTTTCTTCATTTTGTTAAATAATTATGATCTATAGTTATTTCAAGCATGAGTTTAACATGTATAGTCAGTTCATTTATGATTCTCAATTGTTCTATGTTATGTTGTTATTAAACATCTATTGTGATTATCAAACACTATTAATTCAACTAGTATTCTAGTTAATGTTCGTTGAACTTCAAATTACCCTTGAAAGCTTATCTAAACCAAACTTTCTTTGGTGCGGACTTGTACTCTAAATACTGAGATGAACAACCCTATTATTATTAGGGGATAACTTACGCGTAGCGTTAAAATGTTTGTGCACAATACATTGTATGAAGGGCTGATCCCCCTAAGTATGAGGACTCCTTATAGTCTTATGATTGTTAAAGTTGGAGTTGAAAGATCACTAACAACTGTGGACATGGTTCATGGTCTTATGACCCTCAGTTATGTTTATTCCATATTTTGGATTTAAGTTCCTGACTATCATTGTTAGAGTACTATCCAGTTTTGATGAGCCTATTTGTTGGAAGTTATTATTATTATTATTATATTCCTGTTGATTCATTGTTATATTCAGTGAGCAATTGTTTTGCTCACTCTTGCATTTTTATAAACTCATTGCAGCTAAAGTTGAGAAGGTAGATGAGCCTTTAACTTGCAAAGCAGAGGGAAAATTGTACAAGTGATGCTGATTTGTACTTTTATTTGTCATGATGATCTTAGACTTTATTTTAATGATGTTATGTAATAATTTTATTTCCGCACTTGAATGATGTTTAAAGGTTAGATAACCTGGGATTATTTTGAATTTATTAATGTAACCCTTTTTAAGGGAAGGATTTATGATTTAAATATTACTTATTTGGGTAGATAGTATGAATGTATGGATAGTGAGCACCAAATCTTGTGGAAATGAAGTACCTAGATTTGGGGGTGTCACAGGTTGGTATCAAAGCTTTAGGTTATGAACCTTAGGTGAGGGAAAAGCCTTAGGAAGTAACCTTTGAAAAGATAGTGATGATAAACTCTTATCGAGTTTTAGGAAAGAGAAAGTAATAAAAAACTTATGTGCTTATGTGATTACAATTTATGTGCTCGTGAGTGTCGAGTATTGATGATTAGTAATTAAACTTAAAATTTGGTTGACGGGATGGCTAATGTTGGAGGATCCAGTCAGGCTAGAGAGGAGGAGCCTCGAGATATTCAGGTGATTTGGAAATAACTACTGCCACGGGAAACAGTTCCTTTGGTCTCAATGGTTGAGCAGAAGAGAGTATCTGATGAGGAGGATGAGATAGAGATGGGTGAGGAGGATCCTGTTGAGCTGCCACAGTCGGGGGATGAGGAGGACGAGGAGGAAGAGCTTCCACTTAATTCGATAGATGCCTGTATGTACAACGAGGTGTATGACCGCAATGTGGAACTTCAAGATACTGTCGAGGAGTTACAAGAGATAGTAGCTGAACAATAGACCTCGATGGCACAGAAAGATGATGAGATCCAGGATCGCGAAAAACGGTGAACAACGTGAAAGAAAGTTGGTTCACTTGAAGGAGAGAATGAGCGAATGATGGAGAAGATTGCAGAACTGGAGAATAAGCTGAAGGAGGAATCTAAAAAAAGGGAAAGAGCGGTACAGTGAAGTTTATCAACGAGTTGGAATAGCAAAGAGGGACGCACAATCAAAGAGGAGAAAGATGGAAGAGATGGGCAACGTATTCAACACCGTGATCAATCAAGCTCAAGATCGAGTCATGGGTTATCTGATTCAGTTCGAGATGCTACCATCATACATATTGGATCGCCGAACAATGTTCTGAATTATGTAGAAAGAGTGTCGTAAGGCTACGCAGTAACTTAGTAGGACATTGTAGAGAATGTAATTGATAGGTGAAAAAAATAAATAAATAAACAAAATGTAAATCCCGGGTATGATATAACCAATGGGATAGATGATGATGATGTTGTCCTGAAACTGTTATAGTTCAGGAAAGTAATGTAAATAGCAGTGATGCTATTGTTTTGATGGTTTTTTTTTTATGAATGAATAAAAGTTATTATTTTATTCAAAGTGTTAAGTGTTATGTGATAAACTTTAATGATTTAAAACTTAAGTATATAATGCTTAAAAGGTTGAATATAAGCTAATGGGTGTATTTTAACAAAAAATGCCTCCAAGATGTCAACCACCACGACAGAGAACCACTGAGGAAACCAACAACAACAACAACAATGTGGAAGGAGACCCTGTCCAGCAGCTAGCGACGTTACTGATGGGTGCTTTGCAGAATCAACCTCAAAATCAAGGTACAACGTTCAAGGATTTAAAGGTGGTCAGACCACCTGAATTCCGTGAGTCCATGAATCCAGTCGAGGCATAGACCTGGATTATGGAGATAGAGAAGGTGTTCGATGTTGCGAGAGTAGGGGAGGATCAGAAGACTGCTTTTGCAATATTCATGTTCAAAGCAGAGGCTAGTTATTGGTGGCAGACCAATAAAACTCAGGAATGACCAGGAGTGATGACCTGGGGTAGGTTTAAGGAGTTGTTCTTCGAGACCTATTTCCCAGAGAGTTCAAAGAGTCAGCTAGAGGTTCCGTTTTCGGAACTAAAGCATGGAACGATGTCGGTGTCAGAGTATGCCGCAAGATTTAACGAGTTGGCGAGGTTTGCGCCATATCAAGTTAACACAGATGAAAGCAAGGAGAAGAGGTTCGAGCAGGGACTGAAACCCTGGTAATACAGTAGGGTTTCCCTGTTCCAATTGAGGACGTTTGCAGCAGTGATGGAGAAAGCAATTCTCGTTGAAAGTGGAGGCAAGGCAGTAACAAAACACAATCAAGATTAGAGGAAGAAGAAGTGTGAAGGTGAAGTTAAGAATGGTAGTGGTGGTAATGGTGGAAATGGCAACAACAACCTGAAGAGGAAGTGGAATGCGAATGGGGGAGCTAGAAATCAGCAAAGAAACCAGCAAAATAAGAAGTTCAAAGCGTATGCTACGTGTGGAAAGTTTCACAAGGGTGTGTGCTTAATGGGGAAGCGAGTATGCTTCAATTGTTGCCAGGAGGGTCACATCGCCCCAAATTACACTCAAGCTAAGAAGAATGTGTGCTTCACGTGCAGGTCCCAGGATCAGTTTGTTCGTGAATTCCCTAAGAAGATATTTGGTGAGACAAATAGGAGCAAAAGAAATGCTAGTGGAGGATCATTGGCTATTGTTGGACCAACATCAACAAATAAGCCCACAGCCAGAACCTTCAACATGACGGTGCAGGACGAGGTGCAATCAAAAGATGTCATGTCAGGTATTATCCCAATCAGTGATATAGATGCATATGTATTATTTGATTCGGGTGCTACTTGCTCGTTTATATTTGATTAATTTGCTAAGAGGTTAGAAATACCTTGTGAAGAGTTGAAATTCCCATTAAACATAGAAATTGTGAATAGGGAAGTGATTCATGTTAGGTTCGTGTACAAGAACTGTAGGGTGAACATTAAGGGGAATGTTATGAAAGTAGATTTAGTCCCGATAAAACTCGGAGAGTTCGATGTTATTTTGGGAATGGATTGGCTGTTTAATTACGGAGCGATAATTGATTGCCACAAGAAGTGTGTAAACCTTATGACTCCGTCAAAGATAGTTTTTTATGGTAGCAAATCGCCTAGACAAATGAAATGTCTGACGATGATGCAGGCCAAAAAGTTATTGAGTCAGGGCTGTGTAGGGTATTTAGCTTACATAATCGATACTCGAAAGGAGAAGGGTGTAAAATATGAGGAAATACCAGTAGTTAGGGAGTTCGTGGACGTGTTTCCAGAGGATTTTCCAGGACTTCCGCCTGAAAGAGAAATCAAGTTCGTGATCGACTTAGCGCCAGGAACCGCTCCAATATCGAAGGCCCCGCACAGAATGGCTCCAGTGGAAATGAAGGAACTAATGGTACAACTGCAAGTACTGTTAGATAAAAAGTACATTGATGCTTCACACAAAGGATTGGGTTGTGTCCTTATGCAGAATGGCAAGGTTATTGCGTATGCATCAAGGGAACTGAAAGACTATGAGAAAGGGTATCCGACTCATGATTTAGAGTTGGCGGCGGTTGTGTTCGCATGGAAGATATGGAAACACTATCTCTACGGAGAGAAATATGAGATTTACACAGACCATAAAAGTCTAAAGTATATTTTCACACAGAAGGACCTGAACATGCGTCAAAGAAGATGGATGGAACTGATAAAACATTATGATTGCGAGATCTTTTATCATCCAGGTAAAGCTAATGTGGTTGCAGATGCATTGAGTAGAAATGGCAGAGAAAAGTTGATGATGTTAACTGATAAGGAGGAGCTCAATTCAACAATGGCAAAACTTGAGCTGGAAATCAAATTTCCAGAAGAATCCGAAGAAAAATTGTTCCAGATGGAAGCTAGTCCAAATTTGGTGGACAAAGTGAAAAACGCTCAGCTACAGGATGAAGAATGCAAGAAAATAAAGCAAAGTATAGTCGAGGGTAAATAAGTGAAATACCTGGTCGATACTACGGGAATACTAAGATTCAAGGGACGAATTTGGGTTCCAGTAATTCAGGATATTAAAGAAGAAATTTTGACGGAAGCACATAGCTCAAGATATTCAATTCATCCGGAAGTACAAAAATGTATCAAGATTTGCGGTGTCATTTCTGGAGGCCGAACATGAAAAGAGATGTTGCAGAATGAGTTGCAAAGTGTTTGACATGTCAGAAAGTGAAGGCTGAGCATCAACGACCAAGCGGATTACTTCAACTATTGGAGATACCAAAATGGAAATGGGAGCATATCACAATGGATTTTATAGTAGGTCTTACAACGACTCAGAAAGGGTACGATGTGATATGGGTAATAGTGGACAGACTGACAAAATCTGCACACTTTTAGCCAATCAAGATTAGATTTAATCTTGATCAGCTGGCAAAACTATACGTTACAGAGAGCATCTCATGACATAGAGTTCCAGTATCAATTGTATCAGATAGAGATCCGAGGTTCACATCAAATTTCTAGAAGAGACTACAAGAATGCATGGGAACGCATTTGAAGATGAGCACATCGTATCATCCGCAAACCGATGGGCAAAGCGAAAGAACGATCCAGACACTTGAAGATATGTTCAGAGCGTACATCATGGATTTTAAAGGAAATTGGGATGATCATCTACCATTGGTGGAATTTGCATACAACAACAGTTACCACGCAAGCATTGGTATGCCGCTATATGAGGCGTTATACGGTAGGAAGTGCAGAACTCCACTATGCTGGGATGAAGTTGGAGGACAGAAACTGTTAGGCCCAGAACTAGTTCAGCAGACCGCTGAAGTTGTCAAACTCATCAGAGCAAAACTGGTAGCTGCTCAAGATCGACAGAAAAAGTATGCTGATAAACACATGCAGAGTCGTGAATTTGAAGTAGGGAATTTTGTATTCCTAAAAGCTTCTCCATGGAAGGGGAAAATTCATTTTGGCAAGAAAGGAAAGCTCAGCCCTAGGTTTATTGGACCTTTCAAAATTCTACAAAGAGTGGGAGAGGTAGCTTACGAAGTAGCTTTACCTCCAAAATTAGAGCATGTGCACAATGTTTTTCACGTGTCAGTGTTGCGACCGTATAAACCTGATTATAAGCATGTGATTGAGTATGAACCATTGCAGATCAGTAAAGATTTGTCCTACGAGGAGATTCCTATCTAGATAGTCGACAGGAAAGAACAAGCGCTCGTGAATAAAGTGATACCTTCTATGAAAGTGATATGGAGAAACCATAATGTCGAAGAGGCTACGTGAGAACTCGTAGCTGATATGATGAAGAATTATCCTAAGTTATTTGTTTAGTCTGTGTCTTCTATTCTGGGGACAGAATCTTTGTAAGTAGGGGAGAATGTGACGATTTGATTGTTTGAATGCTGATTCTGGGAACAGAATCCTTGTAAGGAGGGAAGGATGTAACGATCCGAAATTTTAAATTGTAATTTAAATATTTATTGAGTTATATAAATATTATATGAGGTGTTATGTTGTTGTGTTCAATGAAGTTATAATAAAAATTATAATTTTGTGATATTTGCTAAAAGGCTATATTTAATTAAAATATTGTAGTGATTAATTTAATGGGTTAATGTTGGATATTAAAATAATATGTGATTATAATTTATAAACTAAAGTGTTTATTAAAATAAATTAAAAAGGATTTAAATTAGTTTTTGCCAAACACGGCTTAAGTATTTTAATTCTTTAAAATTTAAATGGTTTGCCAAACAAGCCTTATGGCTTTTGATATTTCTAATTTTTGAAATTTAAATTTAATAATATAAATAAAATAATAAATATAATATATTTATATTATATACGTTTATGTTGTAACTGCCATTATAATTAAGTTGGCGTATTATGACTATCAGTTTATTTCCTACACTGCTATCAGTTTTGGCTTAGTTTTGTTCACTATATGCATACTAGTTGTTGGGTTTTGAGAGAGTTCAGAGAGAGTAATAGAGAGCTTGAGAGAATTGAGAGGAAACTTGTGAATCTTCACAACAATTCCAGTGATCGTAGCAAGAATCACACGCTAATTGAAGGTATGTTCACAATCTTAGAGTTATATATGTGTGTATATACGTGTATATGTATTTCACGGCAAGAATTTTCTCATGCTCTGTTATAAGAAATTGTTGAATTGTTGCTATATTATGGGATTACTTGTGATTATATGAGTATATGATAACTGTGGATTGTGTTTTAAACGAGGAATTCATGCTAAATTCGGATAACAGTAAAAGAAAATGATGTCAGTGTTTATGTTCTTCATATAGTCTGAGTAAGTATCAATTTTAATGGCCAAATTGTATGTGAAAGTATAAATTGAAGCATGTAGATGTTAGTTCATTGAGATACGAACATAATGTAATTTGAACGAGATGATTTGATTATGTAATGAATTTATAGTGATAATTTTTAGGATGAATGTCAAGAAAATTGAGTTTTATATGAAAAACATGAAATTTGAGAAATTACAGTAGTGTAATTGCTGTTAAGTTGTTCTATATTGATATATAAGTGAGGAAACATGTTGTAATGGTGTTGTTTTATTTGTATGTGTTAATTTTACTGTTTGATGTGTGAAATTCGTGTTAGTTGTCTTAAGAAAAGTGTTGTAGCTACAGCTCGCTCAGAAATTGAGTTCGCAAGTCGCATGAGACCCTTGGGCAAGCAGGCGCTTTCATTTGCATGTGCTGGCTTAATGCCCATTTTTCGCATTAATGAAGTTTGTTTATTCTGTAGACTTTGGTTGTTCATTGTAGCTTAGCTTAAGGTTATGGAATGTTAGAATCATGTAATAACAAGGTTAAATAGAGTCATGTTATGTGGATTATGAATTCAAAATTTTAAAAGTGATTAGTAAATCGAGAATGCGTTATGTGATAATTTGGTATACATAATGAACGTTAGACAATTGTTGTGAAGTAAAACACTTAGAGTGTCTGAAATGTAAATGGTAATGATCATGTATGGTATGTTAGCATATCTAACAGATAATTTGGTTCTAAACCAATGTGTAGGTAAACATGAGTTTAATATTGTAGCTTATGCTCGAGGCAAGTTTTCTAACTCTATATTTACATTGACCATGTTTTCTAACTCTATATTTACATTGAGCAAGTTTTCTAACTCTATATTTAATTGAGCAAGTTTCTAAACTCTATCTTTTACATTGAGAAAGTTTCCTAATTCTTTACTTTCGTCGAGCTAGTTCCATTATTACATTATGAAGCTTTATTCTTTGATTGAGCAAGCTTTCTATTTCAACTGTTGATTGAATAAGTCAATCGTCCTAGTTCATTCAAACTAACTTTAACTCTAATGTTATTTGAATTCTCATTTTGTTGATTCATTCTAACTTGTTTATAGTTAAGCAAGTTTCTTAAGTTATATTCTTGTATAATGAACACAGTTTCAACTCTCGTCTTTATTATTGAAATATTTTTATTCCTTGCTTGAATTTAATACCATGTTGGGCATGTTTATAGTTTCTAGCTTGCTACCAGTTAATGTATGTTCAGTAATTTTTTTTCTAATGTTATAAGACTCTAACCTTAGCTTATTTATTGTTCAAGCAAAGGTTTACCATTTTCTTCATTTTGTTAAATACTTATTCTTTATAGTTATTTCAAGCATGAGTTTAACATGTATAGTCAGTTCATTTATGATTCTCAATTGTTCTATGTTATGTTGTTATTAAACATCTGTTTTGATTATCAAACACTATTAATTCAAATAGTCCTCTAGTTGATGTTCGTTGAACTTCAAATTACCTTTAAAAGCTTATCCAAACCAAACTTTCTTTGGTGCGGACTTGTACTCTAAATACTGAGATGAACAACCCTATTATTATTAGGGGATAACTTATGCGTAGCGTTAAAATGTTTGTACACAATACATTATACGAAGGGATGTTCCCCCTAAGTACGAGGAGTCCTTATAGTCTTATGACTATTAAAGTTGGAGTTGAAAGATCACTCGCAACTGTGGACATGGTTCATGGTCTTATGACCCTTAGTTATATTTATTCCATATTTTCGATTTTAGTTCCTGACTATCATTGTTAGAGTATTATCCAGTTTTGATGAGCCTATTTGTTGGCAGTTATTATTATTATTATATTCCTGTTGATTCATTGTTATATTCAGTGAGCAATTATTTTGCCCACTCTTGCATTTTTATAAACTCATTGTAGCTAAAGTTGAGAAGGTAGATGAGCCTTCAACTAGCAAAGGAAAGGGAAAATTGTACAAGTGATGCTGATTTGTACTTTTATTTGTCATGATTATCTTAGACTTTATTTTAATGATGTTATGTAACAATTTTATTTCCACACTTGAATAATGTTTAAAGGTTAGATAACCTGGGATTATTTTGAATTTATTAATGTAATCCTATTTAAGGAAAGGATTTATGATTTAAATATTACTTATTTGGGTAGATAGTATGAATGTATAGATAGTGAGCACCAAATCTTGTGGGAATGAAGTACCTAGATTTGGGGGTGTCACAGCATCTTTCTTATTTTTAGAAATCACAAAGTGAGGGCTTAATGGTCAATAAGTCATCCACCTCCTTACTATTCATTATGTGATCACCAAGTTTACTTGGCCTCCACAACTTATATCTTTTACTTGCTCACCACATAACTTATCGTTTACTTAGCCATTAAGTTTACTTGGTCATCACATAGCTTATCTCTTGCTTAGCCACCAAGTATAAGCATTTTACTTGGCCACCACTTGACTTATCCTTTGCTTAACCATTAAGTTTACTTGCTCATCACTTTGGATCACCCATGGGTTGCCCCATGGGTTTTAATCATCCAATAACCCATAGGTTCTTACTTTAGCTTTTAGCTTAATTAACTTAACTTATACTTAGGCTTGCATTAAACAAACATTGGGCTTGTTCATTAATTCATATTGGACTTGTCCATCCCTAAACTTGGGCTTTATCATAATTCCAATTGGACATTACAATTTCTTATACAATCCTACAAGTCCATTACACATGGCTTAAAGCCTTATACGTATAATCTACGTATTAATCTCGTATTCCAACTTATATACTTATTCATATATGACATACCATCATTCATATATACTCGTATAATACCTCGTATCATACTCATATTCATTACCTCGTACAATACCTACGTATTATACAATCATCACTTTAATTCATTATACGCATTTCAATTCTTTCTTGGAAATCATTTTCCTTAACCGTTAGGTTTTAAGTCCGCAAGCAAAAATTTTGTTTTCCATAACTGAAATATTATTGGATATTCCATCTTGTCTTAGAATTATATCATTACGCGTTTCTCGGAAGTTCAAAAATAATTCCCGAGCAGAAATTAGTGAATAGTGTTTTTACAGAAATTTCTCGGAAAAATTTTATTTTCGTCTTGGAAATTCAAACACTTTAATTCTATCACATAGCCAAAATCCTAACCACATCCGCACATTCTAGGTCATAGAGCGACCTTCACATAGCTTACTCATATAAATAATCGATTAAATTTATTTAATCCACATAATCAAATAAAAATTTAATTATCATAAAAATCCAATTTTCTCAGGCGTTACATTCTTCCCCCCTTATAAGGATTCTTTCCCCAGAATCTCGCTACAATACATAAACAAATGAAAAAAAATTTCCTTCATTTTAATATTGAGTTCCCACGTTGCTCCTTCGATATTGTGGTTCCTCCATTTCACCTTCACCGAAGGTATTATCTTATTTCACATGACTTGTCCTTTCTTATCAATAATCTGAGTTGGAAGTTAAGCACTTACTAACACATTACGCTATCTCTCTTTCATATTTGGCCAACCCAAGTTTCGTCGCAGGTTTTAATACATCACAATACAAACTGGATGTATCGAGCACCTCGAACTACGAATTTACTCACTATTTTTCTTTTAAATTTAGAATTATTTGGAACTCAAATTCCTCCTTCAAAACAAGATTATACTTGGTCTTCTTCTCATCCTCCATCCTCTTTTCATTCGCTTGCATTCCTCGTTACTTAGTTGTACTTTCTTAACTCGTTCCATTTTCGTGGATTGAGTATACATTGTAAATAACATTTATACCAATTCATTCCGTAATTTAACTTCTAACTCCGTTCTCGCCATTTCCGTTATTAACTCATTCTGAGTCGTTAATATCGATAGTTTTTCTCTACCATTCTTACTTAACGCGTCGGCTACTACGTTTATCTTCCCGATATGATATAAGATATCACAGTCGTGATCCTTTATCCATTCTCATCACCTTCTCTACCTCATACTCAACTCCTTCTATGTGAAGATATATTTCAGACACTTATAGTCCGTGTATATCTCACACTTTTCCCCGTATAAATACTATCTTCAGATTTTTAATTTAAAAACTATAGCTGCCAATTCTAGATCATAAGTAGGATAAACCTTCTCATAATCCTTTAACTAGCGTGATGCATACGCAATGACTTTGTCATGCTATATGAGCACGCAACCTCATCCTTTATGCAAAGCATCGCTATAATTACAAAGTTCCTCGTATCATCTAATAAAGATAATACAGGTGCCTCACTTAACCTTCCTTTGTAGTTCCTAAAAATTCTTTTTCTCACTTCTCATTCCCATCATACTTATCAATAACAAATCTGTATATCTTTTAAGCTAAAATTCACACTTAGTGAATTCCGTATCCATCTTCTCCCTCCATAGTGTTTCCCACACTATCTTCAAATGTTCAGTGTGATCTTCTTACGTCTTAAAATAGACTAAAATATCACAATTGATCATTACGACACACTCGTCCAAATTATTTTTGAACACTCTGTGATGCTAATGGTACTTTCAACCATAGCACCTTACAAGAGTACCTATCAATTTGCCATCGACTTGCTCGGCGCCCCTTACAGAAAGTCTAATTTTAGTACATCAGTCAACCCAAATGATATAACTAGAAACTCTTAATAACCATAACGAGTTCTGAACATCGTCCTAGGTACATCCTCGTTCTTCCTTACTTTTAACCGACTATACCCTATACACAAATCTATCTTAGAAAAATACTTTACCCCTTTCAACTGATCAAATAGATCATCGATCCTGGGTAATGGGTATTTATTCTTAACCGCTAACTTACTCCTCTTACGATAGTCGATATACCAACGTAATGACTCATCCTCTTCCTTAACATCCTCCTAGCTTGCGTCATGATTAGACAACAAGAACGTTCCGGTGATTTATTACCGTAAAATATTACCTTAGGTTTTCTTAGAAAACCGAAGATTCATACTTTTATTCTGACAATTTATTTAAAGTTATATGGTTAACTAACCCATTCATACGGAGAATTACTTTAAATTCTCTCAACCTTATCGGTACTTATCTACCGATACTTTATTACCTTTATTATCCATGAAACAATTCCCATGAATATATTCAACGAGAGTTATTTTCTCATTCTCTACCTTAACGTTTAAAGATATTTATAATCCTTTCGGGAATGAACTTAATCACTTAGCAAATTCACATGCTATAAAAGAACAAGTAGCACTCCAATTAAACAACACGTAAGCATTCATTGTGTTGACTAGAATGATACATGTTACTACATCCGCTGATGCAACCGCATCTTGGACCATCATATTAAAAGTAATGGCCATAGGTCTTCCCGACGATGGTGGTCTAGTAATGGCTAACTTACCACTATTAACACCCTTACTCTCCTCCAACACCTTCTTTGGGCAATTTCTTGCCATGTGGTCCAATGACCCACATACAAAACAACCATGGTTTTTCTTAGGATTAGGACAATTGGGTGATATACGACCCTCCTATCCACAATTATAGAAACCAATTTTCCCTTCAGACAGACTCCTAAATGAGTCTTTTCGCATGTCTTACATGCTTCGATCCTACGTTTAGGATCCCCTTGTCCCACTCCAGTATTCTCGGAGTTAAAATTCTTTCTTTTTGGCATACTACCACTACCACTGGCACTCTTTGCCTTGGTTCCTCCCTCTCCCTTACTCTTATTCTTTCTCTCTTTATGGTATTGGGTCAACGCCTCACTACCACTTTCCGCTATAATCGCCTTTTCCAGAATGGTCCCATAAGAAGCACTCTAGAACACAGAAATTCTACTATAGAGCCAGTGTGATAACCCGAGATTTTGAATAATCTGAAATTTTTGAATAAGTTTTTTATATTTAATATTGATATTGATTATTAATATTGTGCGGTGTATCTGTGATATGAGTCTCGAGAAGTGGCCAATTTGTGTATTGACTGAGGAAATAAGAGTAGAGTTGTGCTTAACAGAGAATAAAAACCCTAAACCTAAGTCCGGATAGTGATTCGATAGAAAATATAATTAAAATAATTATATTAATGAGTATATGTTTGTACTACAGAGAAATTTTGATCAATGATTGATCGGGTAGGGTACAATATTAGTAAACCCTGTTAAGGGATTAGGAACCCTAATATCATGATTAGAAACCCTAATCTCAGGATTCAAAAGTTAAGAAACCCTAATTTTAAATTTGGGAATCCTAAACCCTAATTAGGAAACCCTAATCCTAATTGGAAAGCCTAATGTGATTAGTTAACTTTAATGTGATTAATAACCTTTAATGTAATTAGGAAACCCTAATTATATTTTAGAAATCTTAATTTTCTAGTTTAAAACCTAATTAGAAAATATAAGAAAGTAATGTAGTAAAACCTAAGGGTTAGAACCTTAGGGTTATACCCTAAGGGTTAAGCCAATTATTTATTTTACCATTAAAATTTCATGTCCAATGTCCAAAATACCCTTTGCTTAGATATTTAGTTAAGAGATTTGCAAGATCTAATGAGTCATCACTTAAGGATTATCCCATGTGCTGCAAATCAATGCAAATCTAATCCATATCTTGCCACCTTGCACACTTGGATTCATTGCATCTAAGTATAAATGATTTAGGAGAGAAAAAGTTCACCAAAATTGCACATTTGCTCTCTAACTCTCAACAAACCTTTTCTCTCTCCTTAGCCACGAAAATCTTAAGTGTTTCTGTAAGACCCCAACTTTTATGAATAAAGATGAATTTTCTATAAATATAATTTTTGAATATTATGGAGTGAATTTGATATAATGTTATAGTTGTGGGTAATATTTATAAATTTTTCAAAGTACGCAAGTTGTTATATAATATTCGATTGGTCGGAGAATATTCGTTTTAACAGGGAATATTAAATGCGGCGACCACAATCATTAAGTGGACCCCAGAACAAAATTATTATTCGGATTGAGAAAACGAAAAAATATTTTTATAAAAATAACAAATGGAAGTTTTACAGTTAAGCTGTTGAAAACACGGTGTTAAAAGTACAATAATACGCGTGGTTGCATAGTAGCACACGTTATTGATTATTGATGCTTACGTAAGAAGTCACTTAGTTTTTTTCAATTATTGCTACAGTAATTGTTGCATAATATCTCACGTTATTTGATTCAATTATTGTCGATATTTTATATATTATTAAATCAATAATTGAGACGACAAGGTTATTAATATTATTATTTGCAATATTGACGATGTCTAGAAGTTCTTTCAAGGAGAGATTTGATCACCTAATTGCGCGCCAATAGGGAGAAATCCTTATTGGAAAACTCCCTCTTTCCTGGGAACGACCTAGTTGTTAA
Source organism: Panax quinquefolius (assembly GCA_020205615.1). NCBI lineage: Eukaryota > Viridiplantae > Streptophyta > Magnoliopsida > Apiales > Araliaceae > Panax > Panax quinquefolius. The sequence goes on along the minus strand of CM035153.1, from coordinate 71,728,307 downwards.
ATATTGCGAATTATAATAGTGATGATAAATGTTGTTAAGAATATTGAGGTGATTTTTACGAAGTATTTGTTATATTTTTGGACTCCCCCATTTACCCATTTTTAAATTTATCGGTGAAAAGTTATCTCAATTTTTTTGTTGTATATATATATATATATATATATATATATATATATATATATATAAGAAATATGTCACATGGATTGATAATGGGGAGAGATTTAAGGGACACGGAGGAGTACTATTATTGGTATATATATATATATATATATATATATATATATATATATATATATATATATATATATATATATATACGTCTTAGTCAAAATGGGTGGGGAGGAATTTTGGTTATCATGTATGGGAAGGAGCACTATCTTATTATTTTTATATATATGAAGTATAGCATTTGTCGGTAGGAAAGCATGGATTCATGGGGGTGTATCTAGTGAATTATTATATGTTATGTATATATATATATATATATAATATTTTATTTAAAAAATTTTATTTTATTAGAATATTTTATTGCATAGTATCCTTCCCATTCTCTTATAAATAGGATGTTTAGATAGAATTGAAAATCATACTAGAATCAGAGAATTCTTCTTCTATAATCTTGAACGTATTTCCTTAAAGTTTTAAGAACCTTTGAGCGTAGAAAATAGTATAAGTTTTCTTCAAGAATATCCTCTCCCTACCCGTCGAAATACTCTTCTTTTTAAGGTAAGGGGTATTATTCTTTCGTATTCATGAAAAGAGTTATTTTCTTTCAATAATCGTAAGAGTTGTTTTTCCATTCTTTATTATTATGTTGGAATAACCTGTCTATGTGAAGTACCGCATACATGGTAAAATTCTTCTATTATTCTATTCTTTATTATTCTATTAGAATAACATGTCTATGCGGTCTATCGAATGCTTGGTGAATTCTGTTGTTATTCCATTCTTTATTATTCTGTTGGAACATCCTATCTATACGGATTACGCATGACCTGGTTCCATTCTTTATTATTCTGTTGGAACATCCTGTATGTGCGGATTACGCATGACCTGGTTCCATTCTTTATTATTCTGTTAGAATATCCTGTATGTGCGGATTACGCATGACCTGGTTCCATTCTTTATTACTCTGTTGGAATAACCTGTCTATGAGGATTATCGCATGCATGGTGAATGATCCTTTGTATTCATTCCTTATTAACTTGTGGAAATGATCTGTCTACGTGGATTACCGCATGGCGGGCGAAAATCCATTTGTAGTTTCATATATTCTATTATACTCAGTTGGTTAAAGTTTTGGCTTCTATACTCCATAAAATTAGTAGAATATCCTGGATATTTGCGCTTCATCCAATATCTTTTCATGGAAATATTCTTCTGAGCATTCTTGAATTTTTACTCCACAAAGCAGTATCATGTTGACAATTTGGACGTTATTGGTTCCTGGATAAATTAATTTATAAATCATTAAAATTTATTCTTGAACTTGTTTTATTGAATTATTATGTCATTGTCATCATCCTCATGTTTATATTATGTTGAAAGTCATCTATGGCCTATAGTGCATAGATGGACTTGGTATGATTATGACCAGGGATTATTCGGTATAATCATGACTGTAATGTTATAAATGATGTGGTAAAAGTCCTCATTGGCCCGTAGTGAATTGATGGACAGTTGTTGGCATGATCATGACCATTGATGAAAACACGAATATCCTTGGCCCGTAGTGCATGGATAATTTGTGTGTGTTGTGACGCCCCCAAAATAGGTATACATCACTCATCCTGAGTCGTCAATAACATGGTACAGAAACAACTACAACTTTATTAATACAACATATAAACTATGTGTTTAAATACAAATATTGTCATCTAGACAATATCTATACCCAACTATGTCCTCAATACAATTATTGATACATTATTTTACAAAAATGGTGAGGACTACTAAAACAACTTCTAGAACCATCATTCCACACCCCGACTCGTACTCGCTACATTCTCGCCTCCTGAGAAAAAAAATGGAACAACAAGGAAAAGGGTGAGCTCAACTAGCCCAGTAAAGAATATTATGACTAAGATAATATAGAACAAATTATCGTTAGTTTTCAACAGGGAAAAATCTGATAGAATATAATGAGCGACAAGTTTCGGATCAATATTTAGCGGAAATAATAATTCATAGAAGAGTTACGTAGAGAATGAATTCTACTATTATCTATGAATTTAAAAGTCCATCATCAATATTTTATCCCTGTAACATCAATCAATATTTGTAAGACCCCAGCTTTTATAAATAAAGATGAATTTTCTATAAATATTATTTTGAATATTATGGAATAATTTGATATAATGTTATAGTTGTGGGTAATATTTATAAATTTTGCAAAGTATGCAAGTGGTTATATTATATTCGATTGGGTGGGAATATTAGGTTTAGCGAGGAATATTAAATGCAACTACTCAATCATTGGTGGACCCCATAATGTAATTATTATCGGATTGAGAAAACGACAAAAATATTTTATTGAAATAACGGCGGAAGTTTTACCGTTGATACTGTTGAATTACTCGGTAGTAAAAGTACAGTAATACATGTGGTTACATAGTAGCACACGGTATTGATTATTGATGCTTATGTGAGAAGTCACTCAGTTTGATTCCATTATTGTCATGAATTATTATAGCGATAATGACTTTTTGTTTTATTCAGTATTATTAACGTAATAAAAGCGAAACATCTTTTTATATAAAACAGAATACTTTATTAAAGTTATTTTATAAATAAAATATATTATATTTTATTATGCATAGTGTTGCATAGTGTTTTGCATAGTGTTTGTATAGTAAAATGTTTTTATATAAATAGAATATATTATATTTTATTTAAAAGATTTTGCTTTAAATATGGATGAGTCAGATTAAAGTAAATCAATCTGGATAGTTCATGGATTAGTTACTATGCATTCCATTTTCCTATAAATAGAAGCTCATTCCTTCATTATTTTCTTATTTAATTCATTGAAACTCTAGAGAGAGAAATTATAGAGAGAAGCTATAGAGAAAGTTATAGAAAGAAGAAGAGTATTTACGCTACTTCACTACTTCTATATTAGGTTCTTTTTACGGTGAGGGTGTTATTCTTTCTTCTTGAAGAGAACTTACATTATTCCATTCACTATTATTACATTGGAATAACTTTGTAAAAGTGGCATACCCTATACATAACTCAGATCACGCGGTGATACCCTATACTTGGTGAAATCCTTATGTTATTCCATTGCTTATTATTACATTGGAATAACTTTGATCTGTGATTTTACCCTATACTTGGTGACATTCTTCTATTATTACGTTGGAACATCCTATCTGTGTGTTTTACACAGGACTGGTTAAAATCTTTATTATTATTACATTGGAACATCCATGCGTGTGTTTTTATTAGGACTGGTTAAAATCTTTATCATTCTGTTGGAATATCCTATCTATGTGTGTTTTACACCGGACCGGGTTCCATCTTTATTATTCTGTTGGAACATCCATGCGGTGTAATTTCACGACACCGTTCCGTTATTATTATTACATTGGAATAACTTCGCTTCTGTCTGCGGCACCGCATGCATGGTGATTTCTTTTGTTATTCCATTCTTTATTATACCCGTTATGTTAATAAGTTGTATTTAAATTACATACCATGTAAGTGGCGACCCAAGATGGGTGATGTATACCTAATTTTGGGGCGTCACGGTTGATATCGAGCTAAGGGATATGATCCTGGCTAAGATGTGAGAATAGTACTAGGAGGGGAGAGCGGGGAATACCTTCGCTAGTATGACCTACCTAAGTTTATGTGCTATTTTATTGGTCGGTCGTAATATAAAGATAATTGTTACATGTCAATTAATCTTTTGTTTTGTGGCGAGATCTCGAAAATGACATCCGAGAATGTTGAGAATAGCAATGGAGCACGTGCAATCGTTGATTCACCACATATCAATAATCGGATAATGTGCATCGGAAGGCGATAATCCTCATCTGCAACAACAACACCGACCAAATGATGAATGATCAAATGTTCAGAGGCTTTATGCAATTTATCAACAAAGAAAGTAGAGCGACTCTGCCCAAAACGTAGGTGGAAACACGGAAAACTCTCGAGCGGTCACCGCTAAACAATTCAAGGAGCTGGGACCACCGGGAGTTTAAGGAGAGCAAAACCACTTCGGCGGAAGCATGGATAAAGCAGATTACCAAGATATTTGATGTCTTGGGATGCTCGAGGAGCAAAGGTTCCCCTTTCACGCCTTTATGTTGTTGCGAGAGGCGATTCTTGGTGGGAATCGGTGAAAGCGTACTCAACTTCTTTGTCTTGAAGATATCTTGGGAGAAGTTCCAGAGTCTGTTCAACGACAAATACTTTCCTGAAAGTATTCGCCACATGAAGGAGGTAGAGTTTATCAAGTTGGAACAAAATAATATGACCGTGTCGCAATACGAGGAAAAATTTGTAGAGTTATCACGGTTTGCGTCCCACTTGGTGGATAATGAAGAGAGAATGGCGCGAATGTTTTTAAGAGGTTTGAAGTGGGAGAATCGTCAACATCTTATTTCTCATAAAGCGTGTTTGTATTCAGATATTGTAAATAGGGCTCGATTAGTGGAGCGCGATAATGAGTCAACGCAACTAAAAGAAGCGTGTAAGAAAGTTATAATACCAAACGAGTAGTAGTCATCGAGCGGTGACAACAAGCGTGGAGGGAATCAACGGGCGGATATGGTAACCACTTGGTGGAAATCGGGGCCAAAACAATAAGAATGGACATTTCAAGAAAGCGGAGATTCAACAATGATGGAAAGGCGCAAAGACCAAAGACCCGTTGTTAAGGAAGGAGAAAGACCACCTATCATATGCTTCAAATGCGGAGAAGAGGGACACATCGGTCCGAAGCGCGTGCCATGCCAGTCAAAGCATGTTATAATTGTGGAAGAGAAGGTCACTTAGCTCGATTTTGTATGCCATTAGAAGACAAATTCAACTAGGATGGAGGCACCAAAGGTAGCCCGAGAAAAGTCAAACCCAGTAGTCAAGAGGAGGCGTTTGTTGTGACCTCCGGAGAGCAAGGAACCCGAATGAGGTCATCACGAATAAGCTTATCATAAACTCTAATGAAGTCTACACTTTATTTGATCTGGGTTCTACCCATTCTTTATTTCTCCTACTTGCGCTCATCGATTAAATTTGACTCAGGAGAAATTAGACTTTGACTTATCTGTGGAAACTCCGTTGGGAGAAACCTTCATTACATCCCTTTGTTTATAAGTCTTGTTTGGTTCAAATCGGTACCCTCACATTACCCTGTCGATCTTATTTCATTAAAATACTTGCATTTGGCGTGATTCTAGGATTGATTGGTTAACTACTTATCATGCAAAAATTGATTGTTTTCGTAAGGTTGTTAGCTTTCATATTCCTAATCAACCTATTATCACGAATTCAAACGACCAAACCATTAAAATTAATCACGGTCATCTCAAGCCATAAAGCTATTCGTTTATTGAAAAATGGATGTCAAGCTTTCTTAGCTCATGTCACTGATTTAAACAAAAATACGTCGGTTTTGAGCGATATTTCTATTGTTAATAAATTTCCGACGTATTCCTAGAAGAACTTCATGGCCTACCCCAGGCGTGAAATTGAATTTTGTATCGACCTTGAACACGGTATTAAAACCTATTTCAAAGCCCATATCGAATGGCTCCTATTGAACTTCGAGGAGTTAAAGACCCAAATGCAGGAATTGTTAGACATTGGCTTTATTCGTCCCTAGTACTTCTCCTTGGGGTGCTCTGTTCTATTCGTGAAGAAGAAAGATGGGAGTATGCGACTTTGTATTGATTATCGGGAGTTGAATCATGTCACCATCAAAAATAGGTATCCATTGCCACGTATTGATGACTGTTTGACCGATTGCAAGGAGCCAAATTCTTTTCAAAGATTGATCTTCGTTAGGATATCACCAATTGAAGATTAGAACCGCCGACATTCCAAAAGCGGCTTTCGAGAACTTCGATGCGGGCATTATGAATTCCTAGTCATGTCCTTTGGATTGACTAATGCTCCCGCCGCCTTCATGGATATGATGAACCAAAGTATTCAAGGAATATTTAGATCACTTTGTGGTCATCTTTATTGATGACATCCTTATTTATTCCAAAAGCCGTGAAGATCATGAGCAACACTTGAGGCTGACACTCCAAAAGCTTCGTGAATATAAGCTTTATGCCAAATTAAAGAAATGCGAGTTCTGGCTTGAAGAAGTAGCATTCCTTGGGCACGTGGTATCAAGTCATGGAATATCTGTTAACCCAAAGAAAGATTGAAGCTATTCAAAGTTGGGAACAACCTAAATCGATTGACCAAAGTCGTAGCTTTCTCGGTTTATTTGGTTATTATCGGAGATTCGTGGAAGGATTTTCTCGAATCGCTACTCCATTGACTCAATTAACTTCGAAAAGATACAAAGTTCGGTTGGAGCGAAGAATGTGAGAAGAGTTTTCAAGAACTCAAGAGGAGACTTATTTAAGACTGTTACGACAATACCATCGCTCGGAGGATTTGTCATCTATGGTGATGCTTGAGCAAAGGGTTGGGATGTGTTCTTATGCAACATGGAAAAGTTATAGCCTATGCCTCGCGACAACTCAAAGAATATGAGAGGAATTATCCTACTCATGATGCGGAGTTAGTGTTTATTATCTTTGCACTTAAAATTTGGAGGCATTACTTGTATGGGGAGAAAGTGGAGATCTTTACGGATCATAAAAGCCTCAAATATTTCTTCACTCAAAAAAGGAACTCAACATGCGACAACGACGTTGGCTTGAAGCTGTTGAAAGATTATGATCATACCATCCAATACCATCCCGGAAAAGCGACGTGGTAGGCGATGCATTGAGTAGAAGATCGTATGAAGCACGAGTGCGTTATTGTCAACACAAAGGCCCATTTTGTGTGACTTGCAAAGGATGGAGATAGAGTTAAAGACTCGAGGGGACGCATGTGATGATAGCGAATATCTGAGTAGAACCGACTTTAATCGATAAAGTTAAAAGTCGCTCAAGCTTCTGAACACAGGAGGCGATGCGTATGAGGAAGAAAGTGCAAGAGGGTGCTATGCAGGAAGCAAGAATCGATGAAGAAGGAATACTTGAGTCAACTCCGGACTTTGTGTTCCTAACGACCACGATTTAAAGTATAATATCATGATGGAGGCGCACAACACACCATTTGCAATCCATCACGGGAGTACCAAAATGTATCATGATATTAAATCATACATTTTGGTGGAGCAATATGAAGAGAGAGATAATATTTGTTTATCTCAAGGTGTCTAACTTGTCAACGAGTTAAAGTGGAGCATCAAGTACCAAAAGGTCCATTGCAACCACTTGAAATTCTAGAATGGAAGTGGGAGCACATTACCATGGATTTTAATTCTACGGTCTTCCTAAGGTTTCTCAAGGCATTGATGCGATTTGGGTCATTGTTGATAGATTGACCAAGTCCGCTCATTTCTTACCGATACGAGAAACTTATACACTTGAACGTCTTGCTCGTATGTACATAAACGAGATTGTAAGATCGCATGGTATCTTGCCGGTATCCATAGTTTACGATCGAGACCCAAGATTCACTTCACGATTTTGGGTTAGTTTGCAAAAAGCTATGGGCACGGACTTACGATTTAGCTTTCGGCATATCATCCTCGAGACGGACGGAGACGTCGGAGAGGACTATTCAAACTCTTGAAGATCTATTAAGACTACGTGTTCTTGATTTCAAGGGGAGTTGGGACAAGTTCTTACCATTGGTGGAGTTTTCCTACAACAACAGTTATCAAGCAAGTATTGGCATGGCTCCATTCGAAGCGTTGTATGGAAGAAAGTGTCGTTCTCCAGTATGCTGGGATGAGGTGGGTGAAGCAACATTGTTGGGACCGGAGTTGGTACGTATGACTACGGAAAAGATTCAAACGATCCGACAACGTATAAAAACCTCACAAAATCGACAAAAGAGTTATGCTGATCTTCATCGAAAGGACGTGGAATTTGATATAGGAGATCATGTGTTGTTAAGAGTTGCTCCATGGAAAGGAGTTACAAGATTTGGAAAGAGAGGAAAACTTAATCCTCGATTCATCGGTCCATTTTTAATCCTCGATCGAGTAGGGGCGTGGCCTATAGACTCGCTTTACCATGAAATATGTCGTGTTCATAACGTTTTTCACATATCCATGTTACGTAAATATGTGAAAGACCCGAACCATATTATTGAGTTAGAACCGGACGAAATAGCGGAAGATTTGGCGTATGAAGAGGTTCTGTTCAAATTTTGGATAAGAAGGAACATATTCTACGCTCCAAGGTTATACCTCAAGTCAAAGTTTTGTGGAGGAACCACGATGTTGAGGAAATGACTTGGGAGTTAGAATCGAAATGAAATCAAGGTATCCTTACCTCTTCAACATACCAGTGCACGTACCCAAATTTCGAGGGCTAAATTTCATAAGAAAGGGAGGTTGTAAGACCCGACTTTTATAAATAAAGATGAATTTTCTATAAATATTATTTTTGAATATTATGGAATAATTTGATATAATGTTATAGTTGTGGGTAATATTTATAAATTTTGCAAAGTATGCAAGTGGTTATATTATATTCGATTGGTGGGAATATTAGGTTTAGCGGGAATATTCGACAATGGCTCAATCATTGGTGGACCCTAATAATGTAATTATGTCATTTGATTGAGAAAGCGACAAAAATATTTTATTGAAATAACGGCGGAAGTTTTACTGGTTGATCTTGTTTGAACTACTTCAGTAGTAAAAGTACGATGAATACATGTGGTTACATAGTAGTATTACGGTATTGATTATTGATGCTTATGTGAGAAGTCACCGGTTTGATTCCATTATTGTTATGAATTATTATAGCGATAATGACTTTTTGTTTTATTCGTATTATTAACGTAATAAAAGCGAAACATCTTTTTATATAAAATGTAATACTTTATTAAAGTTATTTTATAAATAAAATATATTATATTTTATTATGCATAGTGTTGCATAGTGTTTTTGCATAGTGTTTGCATAGTAAAATGTTTTTATATAAATAGAATATATTATATTTTATTTAAAAGATTTTACTTTAAATATGGACCGTCAGATTAAAGTAAATCAATACGGACCGTTCATGGATTAGTTACTATGCATTCCATTTTCCTATAAATAAGCTCATTCCTTCATTATTTTCTTACGAATTCATTGAAACTAGAGAGAGAAATTATAGAGAGAAGCTATAGAGAGAAAGTTATAGAAAGAAGAAGAGTATTACGCTACTTCACTACTTCTATATTAGGTTCTTTTTACGGTAAGGGTGTTATTCTTTCTTCTTGAAGAGAACTTACATTATTCCATTCACTATTATTCATTGGAATACTTTTGTAAAAGTGGCATACCCTATACATAACTTTGTATCATGGCAGATACCCTATACTTGGTGAAATCCTTATGTTATTCCATTGCTTATTATTACATTGGAATAACTTTGTATCTGTGATTTTACCCTATACTTGGTGACATTCTTCTATTATTACATTTGGAACATCACATGCATGTGTTTTACAGGACTGGTTAAAATCTTTATTATTATTATTCTGTTGGAACATCACGCTCGTGTGTTTTACACCGGACTGGTTAAAATCTTTATCATTACGTTGGAATATCCTATCGTGTGTTTTACAGGATCCAGTTCCATCTTTATTATTCATTGGAACATCCGCGGTGTGTGAATTTCACGACACGGTTCCGTTATTATTATTACATTGGAATAACTTGCCATCTGAAGCTGCGCATGCATGGTGATTTCTTTTGTTATTCCATTCTTTATTATACCCAGTTATGTTAATAAGTTGTATTTAAATTCTGTACCATGTAAGTGGCGACCCAAGATGGGTGATGTATACCTAATTTTGGGGGCGTCACAATATTCATCTTGAATCAAATATTCTTCTTTGCACTACAGGCCAAAGATATTCATCAGTCGGTCATGTTCATCTCAACACCTGTTCATCTTTGCACTACGGGGCCAAAGATATTCATTATAAAATCATTTATCTTTGCACTGCAGGCCAAAGATATTCAATAATATCATTATTTAGGACTGAGGATGATGAAAAATATTTTAAAGGAAATGAATCCAATGAAACAAAAGAATAAATATCAAGGATTCGTATTTCAGCTATTTCATGTCCAAAAATACCTCATAAATAATCATAGTGAAGTAAAATTCAAGAATGATCAAAACATGGATATAATCAAAGCTAGTATCCATAATAGATATTTTGGACGAAAAGGAAAAAAAATCATTTTTCGATGAATAGTGACGTATTCATGAATAGTGCCGTATACGTGAATAGTAACCCCGACACAAAAAGTTCCAAATTTGATTAAAAGTTCAGATCAATACTTCAGCATAATGATATTGAAAGAAATAATATCATATATGAAAAAATAACATCCCTTACCTCGAAAAGATAGTACTTCTAGTTGAAACACCGGATATAGGCTATGACTTGAACTTGCACCGTATAGCAACACTCAAAGTATTAAAATACTCACAAGAATACGCTCAATATATCGAGAGAGAAAGAGAGAGAAGATTTCAGTTTCTGGTGTGATTTTCAATTCTAACCTAAGCACCCTATTTATATGAAAATGCTTAGAACACCAAAGTAGAAAATTTAATAAATTAATAATATAATTACAAAATATTCAAGCCCACCTCTAGATAATTGAATTCAGCCATTAACATGTGCAAGTGAGGGCCACCAAAGTACAAAAAACATTTTTCTAACAAAAAATCATTTAAACTCCAAAAATCAATTCACACCTGATATACCGAAACTTCAATAATTCACAATAAATAGCCCTTTTGTCAGAAAAAATCAAACCACATGTCCTTTCCTTAGGAAATTTCATTCTCTACAACTTTGCAGAAGAAAGTTTTTTCAAATTCCAAACAGAAATTGACCGAAATCCACAAACGGACGATTTTACAAGCTATAATCAAATTTCTATCAAGAATTGGGGTCTACCGACACACAAAACATGTGTTAATCATTTAATGCCACAAAAATACTCTTCCTCCTCATATACTTATATATCCCACATTCATTGTAAAAATATCACTATCAATATATTAAAATAATATATTTAAATGAATTATTTTATCAGAAAAAGATAAAATATTAATTTTTAACAATTGTCACATTAAATATTTTCTCCATCTATATCCACATAAAAATCAATATTTTCCTCATCATATAAATCAATAATTAATTATTCACAAATAATATTACATAATCACATTATTGACAACTAGGTAGTTCCCAGGAAAGAGGGGGCTTTCCAATAAAGATCTCTCCTTACTAGCGCGTAATTAGATGACCAAACCTCTCATTAGACAGAACTTTCGCCAATAATGTTATCTAATAATATTATTCAGATAATATGAATTATTGCTCCGATAATAGAAAATATTGTGCAATGACAATTATTAAAACAACAGTAATATAAAATATCAACGCAACAATTATTGAATCAATAAAATAAAATACTGAACAGTAATTACTATAACAATTATTGAGTAGTGCCTTCTTACGTAAGAATCAATAATTGTTGTAATACCGTGTGCTACTGTGTTTTAACCACCGGGTATTCCCACAGTATTAACGGTAACAACTACGCCATTATTTATAAACAACTTATTATTGTCGTTTTCTTCATCCAATCGCTTTTCGTTATGGGACCCACACAAGGCTGCGTCGTCGTACGAATATTCCCCGATAGTAAAAATATTCCACGACCAAACGAATATTCCCCGTCAACAATGAATATTTTAAAACCACTTGCTTGTTTGAAATAATTGCGCATTTTACCCATAACTTACCACATTAATCAAACCAACCCTTACTATTTCAAGATAATAAATAAAGAAAATTTAATTTCATTAAATAATAAGTTGGGGTCATACAGTTATGATATTAATGAATATCCTTGGCAGTAGTGCAGGGATGATGTGGATTATTTATTGAGCTGAGTCTCTGCAATAAAAGTGATGAAAAACCTTTTAAATCATAGAAGATAGTAGATTTTATTCTCTACTTGACTCTTCTAATGGATTGCTTGTTCCGCTACAGTTAAACTTGATGTTTGTTATATTGTATCAATTTAATACTGTTGAAGGCTAATGATAATTTATTCTGCATTATCTTAGTCATAATATTTCTTACTGGGCTAGTTGAGCTCACCCTTTTACTTTCATTGTTCTCTTCAGGAAATGAGAACGTAGCATGGACTAGTCAGGGAACGGAGTGACGGTCCAGATGATAGCATTAGTAGTCCTCACTATTCTATGAAATAGTGTGATAATAAATGTATTGAGGACTTATTTTGAGTTTGAATACTGTCTAGGAGACAATATTTGTATTAAAACTCACAGCTCATTTTGTATATTTAAGGTTGTATTTATATTTTGTACCATATATTTGGTGACTAAAATAGGTGATGTATACCTATTTTGGGGGCGTCACAGTTTCAGTCACTAGAACACCCCTAAGATCATCAAGATCAGTGAAGAAGAGCTTAATTAGATCAAGGATTGGATAATAAAAGGCATAAACTCTAAACCTACTTTGATCTTGTATGCAAAGAAAGATTTCGTGTTTATGTGTTTAGATGTGTGGTAGAAGATGTTTCATGATGACATATGATGATCCATCATAGATCTATAGCATCAAAGTGCCTTAAAAGTAAGATTTTTCAAAACTGCCCAAGAACATTATTTGTGGTCTAACAAGCTAATATAAGGAGCCACAGATTCTTCTATGTTCATAATTTTTGTTGTTTTATTTGTTAGATCCATAGTCTGACATGAGGTCTGTGATCCGGAGGTGGAATCATAGCTATTCCATGTCCAAATTATAAGTTATTGATGGTCAAAGAGAGTTGACCGAGCATGACCAAAATTTTCTGGGTAACCCAAAAAGTGTGCATCCGAGTCTGACCATATTTTCTAAGCCATAGATCTGTCAGGTTTTATGAGTTATGTTGATGTTGTAACGACCCGGGTCAAATCCCGAGTCTGGAACAAATATTGGGTCAAATCTCAAGTCCGAATTGAATCAAAATCATCAAAATAAGACCTCAAACTACTGGCCCAATAGTATCTTCTTGGGTCAACTTAGCCCACCACAGGCTCACCCAAAAGGTCATGACTTGAAGGTACTATTGGTAGTAACTTATTTCCTTATATGCAGACAAATTTTTCCCCTATCTTTCGATGTGGGACTGGGGTGTTACAAACTCCCCCACTTTAAATTTCTGACGTCCCCGTCAGAACCGATCACACACACAGTCCAAAGATCTTTACCTCTCTAGCCATTGTGGGCTAATACCGGCTGGCTTTGTGTCCCCACCTCCGGACCTCCATCTCTCCATTGTGGGATAATACCACCAGCCTTCGTGTCCCCACCTCAGGTAACCCAATCGGATGACCCGACCCGAGCTTTCGAGAGTCAGTTCTGATACCATATGTAACAACCCGGGTCAAATCCCGAGTCCGAATTGAATCAAATTCATCAAAATAAAGCCTCAAACTACTGGCCCAATAGTATCTTCTTGGGTCAACATAGCCCACCACAGGCTCACCCAAAAGGTTATGACTTGAAGGTACTATTGGTAGTAACTTATTTCCTTATATGCAGACAAATTTTTCCCCTATCTTTCGATGTGGGACTGGGGTGTTACAAACTGTAACACCCCCTTTCCAAAAAAGAAAAAAGGAATGTCACGCACAAACATAACAAATACAAACCTTTAATAAATCTCAAAATATCTCCAATAAAATTTAACGCTAATTGTTTCATACTCGAATTTAAATAGAAGGACTCCACATTTGCATAATCTCAACTATTAAAAATAAATGCCAAAATGGCCCAAACATCCACATACATAATATTAGGAAAACCAAGTCTAATAATAATCTCAAAAGCTAATCTACACATTTGGATCAAAGGTGGCTCTCATTCCACAAATCCTGATCACCCATGATTACCTGTCGGAAAAAAAAACACAGCGTGAGCCAATTGCCCAGTACGGATATGAAGATGAATAAATATATCACAATAAGTAATGAATCTAAAAGAGTTGAATGAATGAGCACATGTGACTTATTAAAGAATTACAAATAGATCAGATTTTATGAGTCCATTTACAAATGACTAACACTGTCAATCGAATAATTATAGCCTAAAGAATCCCAAACAAATAAGGCTGAATCAAATGGTTGTAAGGTGACAACTTCATACTGAGCTCAAATACAAATAGCCAAAGGCTAACAAAATACATCGGTATCATGATGTATACAAATCAAATCGGTTAGTACGCACGACACATACATCACTAATCCGCCAAATAAATCAAACCAAATCAAATACTGGGTCGACCCATACGTATCCTGAACAAATATATCAAATGGCCAAAGCTCATACCCAGAGCATACAAAAGGATACGACATGGACTAATCACACCGCCACAAAAGGTGTCATGCCCTTGTGTCAAGAGGATATACCTGTGGTACCCCAACAGGTGATTAGCTCAAGTATACCTGTAAGACCCCGAATTTTTTTTAAATAAAATAGAATTTCCTTTTTTTAATATTTTGAAATAGTAAGGGTTAATTTGATTAATGTGGTTAGTTATGGGTAAAATGCGCAGATATTTTAAATAAGCAAGTGGTTATAAAATATTCATTGTTGTCGGGGAATATTCGTTTTATCGTGGAATATTCTTCTTTGTTGGGGAATATTAAATGCGATGGCGCTGACCTTTTGTGTGGGCCCCATAACTGGAAAGCGATTGGATGAAGAAAGCGACAAGTATAAGTTGTTTATAAATAGCGGTGTAGTTATTCACAAGATTAATCTTTGTTGGAATACCCGGTGGTTAAAACACAGTAGTACACGGTATTGCACCAATTATTGATTCTTACGTAAGAAGACACTACTCAATAATTGTTACAGTAATTACTATTCAATATTACATTTTATTGATTCAATAATTGCTACGTTGATATTTTATATTAATGTTGTTTTAATAATTGTCACTACACAATATTTTTCATTATCAGATCAATAATTCATATTATCTGAATAATATTATTAGATAATATTATTGGCAATGTCTAGAAAGTTACATACATGGAGAGGTTTGGTCATCTAATTCAGGCGCAAGAAGAGAGAGAAATTCTTATTAGAAAGCCCCTCTTCCTAGTAACGGCTAGTTAAGATTGTGATTCTCAGTAATATTATTTGTGAATAATTAATTATTGATTATTATGATAAAGAAAATATTCATTTTATGTGGATATAGATGGAGAAAATTTTTAATGTGATAATTGTTGAAAATTGATATTTTATCTTTTCTGATAAAATAATTTATTATTATATTTTAATAGTGATATTTTAAAATGAATGTGGGATATATGAATAAATGAGGAGAAAGAGTATTTTTGTTGCATTTAATGTTTAACACATGTTAAACATGTTGGTGGACACAATTTTTGATTGCAATTTTATTATAGCCTGTAAAATCGTCCGTTTGTGGATTTCGGTCAATTTCTGTTTGGAATTTGGAAAAACTTTCTTTTGTAAAGTTGTAGAGAATGAAATTTCCTATGGGGAGGACATGAGGTTCGAATTTGTCTGATAAAAGGGCTATTTGTTATGGATTATTGAAGTTCTAGATTATTGATTTTGAATTGATTTTGTAACAAAAATTGTTTTAAACATGTTTTTCATTTTTGTGTGATAAATGTGTTTTTGATGTGGTGGGCTAAGGAAAATTTGGTTATAAATATATTATTATATTCAATTTTCTGCTTTGGTGTTCTAAACATTTTCCTATAAATAGGGTGCTTAGGTTAGAATTAAAAATCACACCAGAAACTGAAGTTTTCTTTCTACTTCTCTCTCTATATTATTGAGCGTATTCTTTTGAGTATTTTGATACTTTGAGTGTTGCTATACGGTGCAAGTTCCCTTCAGCACTATATCCAGTATTCCAGTCAGAAGTACTGTCTTTTCAAGGTAATGGATATTTTTTTTTAAATGTTATTATTTCTTTCAATATCATTATACCAGAATATTGGTAAGATTTTTCTTGTGAAATTCTAATTTTTTTATGTCAGAGTTACTATTCACGAGTTACTATTCATGAGTTACTATTCACGAGTTACTATTCATGAGTACTATTCATGAAGCATGATAATTTTTCTTGTGAAATTCTTGTCTTTTAGTATCGGGGTTACTATTCACGTATACGGCACTATTCACAAATACGACACTATTCACAGAAAAATTAAATTTTCTTTTCTATGTCCAAGATTATCTATTATGGATACTAGCTTTGATTGTATCCATGTTTTGATCATTCTTGAATTTTACTTCATTATGATTATTTATGAAGTATTTTTGAACTCGATTTGGTTAAAGTACGAATCCTTAATATTTGTTCTTTTGTTTCACTGGATTTGTTTTCTTTAAAATATTTTTCATCATCCTCAGTCCTAAATGATGACATTACTGAATTTCTTTGGCCTGTAGTGCAAAGATGGTTAATTTTCTTATGAATATCTTTGGCCCGTAGTGCAAAGATGAACAGGTGTTGAGATGAACATATCCAATTGATGAATATCTTTGGCCCGTAGTGCAAAGATGAACAGGTGTTGAGTTGAACATGACCGACTGATGAATATCTTTGGCCTGTAGTGCAAAGATGAATATTTGATTCAAGATGAATATTGATTTATGTTACAGGGATAAAATATTGATGATGGACTTTTAAATTCATAGATGTTAGTAGATTTCATTCTCTACTTAACTCTTCTAATGAATTGTTATTTCCGCTGCAGTTGTTGATCTAATACTTGTTGTCCATTGTATTCTATCAGATTTTTCCCTGTTGAAGACTAACGATAATTTGTTGTACATTATCTTAGTCATAATATTCTTTACTGGGCTAGTTGAGCTCACCCTTTTCCTTTTTGTTCCATTTTTCTTCTCAGGAGGTGAGAATATAACGGGAACTGGTCGGGGTGTGGAGTGATGGTTCAAGATAGTTGTGTTAGTAGTCCTCACTATTCTGTAGAATAGTGTATTAATAATTATAATGAGGACTTTATTTGGGTATGGATATTGTCTAGAAGACAATAATTGTATTTAAACTCACAGTATATATGTTGTCGTATTTTGCACGACAAATGTATTAATAAAGTTGTAGTTGTTTCTGTACCATGTATTTGGAGACTCAAAATGAGTTGGATGGAATGGACCTATTTTGGGGGCATCACAGTTGGTATCAGAGCTTAGGGATATGATCTCTGGCGGAGATCGAGGAATAGAACTAGGAGGGGAGAGACGAGTAAATCCTTCGCTAGTGTGTCCTACCTAAGATTATTTGTTGGTTGGTCAGTATATAGGGATATTATGTGATATGTTGATTTCTTTAATTAACCCTTGTTTTATGGAAGTATTTGAGAATGTCGACTGAGAATGTTAATGATGGAGTAAATGAGGCCCGTGGAGACGCCTCAGACTCACCAATGAGGAGAAGCGCAGCAAAGTGGTGCAATGTTCCTCCTATGCACAACGCCTTGCGAAAGCGAGATGATGAAGCAGCGGGATGTTTAGAAGCTATTTACAGTTCATGCAAAATCAGACGAGGGAGACACGTTCACAAAATACAGGTGGAAATGATAACAACGTACGATTTGTCACGGCCAAGCAGTTCAAAGAGTTGGGACCACCAGAATTCAGGGGAAAGCCGGATCTGATTAAGGCAGAGACGTGGGTTAAACAAATTACCAAGATTTTTGATATCTTGGGATGCACGGAGGAACAGAATGTTCCATTCGCCACCTTTATGTTCCGTAATGAGGCAGATTACTGGTGGGAATCTATGAAGCGTACCCATCCAGCCGCACTCAGCATGTCTTGGGAAATATTTCAGAAACTGTCCAATGACAAGTACTTTCCTGAAAGTATTCCTCATATTAAGGAGGTAGAGTTTATTAGACTATAACAGAACAACATGACGGTGTCCCAGTACGAGGCGAAGTTTGCGGAGTTAGCCAAGTTTGCACCTCATTTAGTAGAGAATGAAGAACGTATGACGCAGATATTTCTGAGAGGTTTGAAACTCAAAATTCATCAATACCTCATTTCTCATAAATTTTCTCTATATTCAGATGTTGTGAATAGGGCTCAGTTATTGGAGCGCGATAATGAGTCAGCTCAATCGAAGAATAACGACCTACAACTCGATGATAATCGTACCGATGGCAACGGTCATCAATGATAACCATCGTGGAGGAAATTATCATGCCAGAAATGGTAACTACTTCGGTGGTAATCATGGCCAAGATAATAGAAGAAATAACTCAAGTGGATATTTTAAGAAGAGAAGATTTAACGATGACGGGAAGACATCGGTAGCAGCACCAGCACCAACAACAAATTCTAGGGGAGGAGAACGACAGCCAGTTAGATGCTACAAATGCGGAGAGAAGGGACATATAAGTCCAAACTGTTCATAGCCTTCCAAGGTATGTTTTAGTTGTGGAAAAGACGGTCACATAGCTCAATTTTGTCCTATAGCAAAATCAAGTCCAGCTGGGACGGTGGCACCAAAGGCGAATACGGACAAAACAAAGTCAGCGGTTCCTGGAAGAGAATTTGTCGTGACTAGTCAAAATGTGAGGAACCCGAATGAAGTTAGCACGGGTTAGTTAATTATAAATTCTTTCGAAATCTATACCTTATTAGATACCGATTCTACCCATTCTTTTATCTCTCTTGCTTGCGCTCAACATTTGAACTTAACTACAGAGAAATTAGACTTTGACCTATCTGTGGAGACTCCAGGAGAAACTTTCATTACATCCGTTGTTTATAAATCTTGTTTAATCCAAGTTGGCACCATCACATTACCTGTTGATCTTATCTCTTTAAAGATATTTGCTTTTGATGTGATTTTAGGTATTGATTGGTTAACTACTCATCATGCCAAAATTGATTGCTTTTGTAAGGTTGTTAGTTTTCATATTCCTAAGCAACCTGTTATTCGAATTCAAGCAACCAAACCATTGAAGTCAAACTCTTTCATATCAAGCCATAAAGCCATTCGTTTATTGAAAAACGGATGTCAAGCTTTCTTAGCCATTTCATGGATTTGAACAATAATACGTCAGATTTGAATGATATTTTTGTTGTTAGTGAATTTCCTGACGTATTTCCTGAAGAATTTCCTGGCCTACTCCCAGAGCGTGATATTGAATTTTGTATCGACTTTGAACCTGGTACAAAACCCATTTCTAAATTCTCATATCGAATGGCTACTATTGAACTTTAGGAGTTAAAAACCCAACTATAGAAGTTGATAACCGAGCCTCTATCTGGTGACTTCTTTTGTGGAATGCACCGAAGCCAGACTCTCCGTAGGGGATGCCATATTCATGCGGTAGTAAACTGATAGGTGCCATTGTGACGTGCTATCCAAGATTAGAATATGAGTCACAGTTGAGAGCAACCTAAGTTAGTAATCAAAATACGTAGCTTTCTAGGCTTAGTTGGTTATTATCGTAGATTCATGGAAAGATTTTCTCGAATCGCTACTCCATTAACTCAGCTGACTTGTAGAGATAGAAAATTTGAATGGAGCAAGGAATGTGGGAAGAGCTTCGAAGAACTCAAGAGGAAACTCATTTCGGCACATGTTCTGACCATACCATCCTGGAAAAGCGAACGTGGTAGCTGACGTGTTGAGTAAAAGATCGTATACGAGTACGAGTGCGATATTGTCAAAGACCCATTTTGTATAACTTACAAATGATAGAAATAGAGTTAAAGACTCTAGGGACCCATGTGATGATATACGAGTAGAATCGACTTTAATCGATAAAGTTAAAACCGTTCAAGCTACACACATTTGGGTGATGGATATAAAGAAGAAGGTGCAAGAAGACGTTATTCTAGAAGTAAGATTTGATGAAGAGAGGAAAGCTCAAACCTTCGATCTATTGGTCGATTTGAAATCCTCGATCGAATAGGAACTGTGGCCTATAGACTCGTTTTACCGTCAAGTATGTCGCGTGTTCATAACTTTTTTTTCACGTATCGATGTTACGTAAATATGTGGACGACTCGAACCACGCTATTGAGTTAGAACTGGACTAGATAGCCGAAGACTTAATGTACGAGGAGGTACCTGTCAAGATCTTGGATAGGAAGGAGCACGTCATACGCACAAAGGTTATACCACAAGTTAAGGTCTTGTGAAGGAACCATGTTATTGAAGAAATGACCTGGGAGTTGGAATCAGAAATGAAAGCGAGGTATTTTCACCTTTTTGAAACACCAGGTACGTAGTCAATTTCGAGGATGAAATTTCATAAGGAGGGGAGGTTGTAAGACCCCGAATTTTTTTTAAATAAAATGGAATTTCCTTTATTTATTATTTTGAAATAGTAAGGGTTGATTTGATTAATGAGGTTAGTTATGGGTAAAATGCGCAAATATTTTAAATAAACAAGTGGTTATAAAATATTCATTGTTGTCAGGGAATATTCGTTTGGTCGTGGAATATTCTTGTTGTCGGGAAATATTCGTCCGACGGCGTAGCCTTGTGTGGGCCCCATAACGGAAAGCGATTAGATGAAGAAAACGACAAGTAGAAGTTGTTTATAATAACGGCAGTAGTTATTATCAGATTATCTTGTTGGAATACCCGGTGGTTAATTTAAAACACGTAGTACCAGGTATTGCACCAATTATTGATTCTTACGTAAGAAGGCACTACTCAATAATTGTTACAGTAATTACTATTCAATATTATATTTTATTGATTCAATAATTGCTACGTTGATATTTTATATTATTGTTGTTTTAATAATTGTCACTACACAGTATTTTTCATTATCGGATCAATAATTCATATTATCTAAATAATATTATTAGATAATATTATTGGCAATGTCTAAAAAGTTACATACAGGAGAGGTTTTTGTCATCTAATTACTTGGCGCATGATGAAGGAGAAATTCTTATTGGAAAGCCCCCTCTTTCCTGGGAACGGCCTAGTTGTCCGTACTGTGATTCTGTAATATTATTTGTGAATAATTAATTATTGATTATTATGATAAAGAAAATATTCATTTTATGTGGATATAGATGGAGAAAATTTTTAATGTGACAATTGTTGAAAATTGATATTTTATCTTTTCTGATAAAATAATTTATTATTATATTTTAATGGTGATATTTTACAATGAATGTGGGATATATGAATAAATGAGGAGGAAGAATATTTTTGTTGCATTAAATATTTAACACATGTTAAACATGTTGGTGGACACAATTTTTGACTGCAATTTGATTATAGCCTGTAAAATAGTCCGTTTGTGGATTTCGGTCAATTTTTGTTTGGAATTTGGAAAAACTTTCTTCTGCAAAGTTATAGAGAATGAAATTTCCTACGGAAAAGACATGAGGTTCGAATTTTTCTGTTAAAAGGGCTATTTATTATGGATTATTGAAGTTCTGGATTATTGATTCTGAATTGATTTTGTAACAAAAATTGTTTTCAACATGTTTTTCATTTTTGTGTGATAAATGTGTTTTTGATGTGGTGGGCTAAGGAAAATTTTGTTATAAATATATTATTATATTCAATTTTCTATTTTGGTATGCTAAGCATTTTCCTATAAATAGGGTGCTTAGGTTAGAATTGAAAATCACACCAGAAACTAAAGTTTTCTCTCTACTTCTCTCTCTGTATTATTGAGCGTATTCTTGTGAGTATTTTGATACTTTGAGTGTTGCTATACGGTGCAAGCTCCTTCAAAGATATATCCGAAGATTCGATTTAAGTAATCTTGTCTTTTCAAGGTAAAGGATATTATTTTTTTTTAAATGATATTATTTCTTTCAATATCATTATACCGGAATATTGGTAAGATTTTTCTTGTGAAATTGTGATCTTTTTATGTCAGAGTTACTATTCACGAGTTACTATTCATGAGTTACTATTCACGAGTACTATTCACGAAGCATGATAATTTTTCTTGTGAAATTCTTGTCTTTTAGTGTCGGGTTACTATTCACGATATCAAGACTATTCACAACATTTACATTATTCACGTAAAAATTAAATTTTCTTTTCTGTGTCCAAGAGTATCTATTATGGATACTAGCTTTGATTGTATCCATATTTTGATTATTCTTGAATTTTACTTCATTATGATTATTTATGAAGTATTTTTGAACTCGGTTTGGTTAAAGTATGAATCCTTAATATTTGTTCTTTTGTTTCACTGGATTCGTTTTCTTTAAAATATTTTTCATCATCCTCAGTCCTAAATGATGACATTACGGAATATATTTGGCCTGTAGTGCAAAGATGGTTAATTTTCTTATGAATATCATTGGCCCGTAGTGCAAAGATGAACAGGTGTTGAGATGAACATAACCAATTGATGAATATCTTTGGCCCGTAGTGCAAAGATGAACATGTGTTGAGATGAACATGACCGACTGATGAATATCTTTGGCCTGTAGTGCAAAGATGAATATTTGATTCAAGATGAATATTGAATTATGTTACAAGGATAAAATATTGATGATGGACTTTTAAATTCATAGATGTTAGTAGATTTCATTCTCTACTTAACTCTTCTAATGAATTGTTGTTTCTGCTGCAGTTGTTGATCTAATACTTGTTGTCTATTATATTCTATCAGATTTTTCCCTGTTGAAGACTAACGATAATTTGTTGTACATTATCTTAGTCATAATATTCTTTATTGGGCTAGTTGAGCTCACCCTTTTCCTTTTTGTTCCATTTTTCTTCTCAAGAGGCGAGAATATAGTGGGAACTAGTCGGGGTGTGGAGTGATGGTTCAAGATAGTTGTGTTAGTAGTCCTCACTATTCTGTAGAATAGTGTATCTATAATTATAATGAGGACTTTATTTGGGTATGGATATTGTCTAGAAGATAATAATTGTATTTAAACTCACAGTATATATGTTGTCGTATTTTGCACGACAAATGTATTAATAAAGTTGTAGTTGTTTCTGTACCATATATTTGGCGACTCAAAATGGGTTAGATGGAATGGACCTATTTTGAGGGCGTCACAATACCCTAAGGATCAAACTACAAAATGTAAGCCAAAGGGGGGTTCAAATCACAAGGCTTACATGATCATATTCAAATGAAATTGAATTATCAAATACAAACATTATTAATTAACACAATATATCAATGATCAAAATAACTCCCGAATGTGAACGAAAATATACGAATAATGGTACAAACGAATAAAGTCTCCAAAACATATTGACACGATTAACTAGTTCAAAGAGTACAAATACGAATTCTAATATCAACACCAAAACAAAACTATCTCAATAATTTTGACAATAAAGAATAATCCTGAGAGATAATACCAAATTTCTAAACGAGTACAAAAGAACGAATTAAATTTGAAGGAGTATCATTGAAAAAGTACGAAATCAGTACTTTAATATAGTACCAAAATAATTCACCAAATCCAAATGTCACCCGCTAAACTCCCTCAATCCGATCTAATTATCAAAATAAAAATATAATTCATATAATTAAATTATGAACTCATACAAATTATATTTTCATAAATTCAATAATTTTAATATACTATATTCAGTTTATACTAAAAAGAAATATTTTAATTATAATAACAATATTATAATATTATTTATCACTTTTCCCTTTTTAAAGTTTTATACATATATATATATATATATATATATATATATATATATATATATATATATATACGCATCTATATAATGCATCATTACCAATTATACATATATAATATAATAATGCCTACACCCATTAAGACTCATGAATTGTACTTACATAGATTATCCAGATGCTTTAATAGAATTTCCTCTCGTAAGTTTTCTTTCTTTTCTCTTAGCCTCCTCTCTTGTTTCGTGTTCCCAATAATAAGTTTGTATCAGACTTATCGTGGTTATGATTAGGTTTTAGTTATCTATTTATTAATTAATATATTTTATTAATTCTTTTAATTTTATTAGGACTTAAAATTACACAAATATATTTTAGACCCGATTAATTTTAATGGCCCAAGTAAATTAACTACAGTTTGACCCAAATATAAGAAAAGTCCAATTAAATATTTTAAAGCTTACTTCAACACTTTATTATTATTTTATTGGGTATTACATCACCTTTCCCTTAAAAAGGATTCCGTCCTCGGAATCAAAAGAATAGAACATACCTAATTATCGAAAAGATGCGGATATTCCGCCCGAATAGACTCCTCCATCTCCCAAGTAGCTTCCCGCTCCGAATGGTTTTTCCACAAGACTTTAACAAAAGGAATTGTCTTCTTCCTCATAATATGTTCTTGACGATCTAGAATTGCCTCGGCTTCTTCCTCACAAGTAAGATCTTCTTGAATCTTATGTAACAGGTATTGCACAACATGAAGCGAATGATAGTTATATTTCCTAAACAATGAAACAGGAAAGATATTATGTACATGTGATAACTGTTGAGGCAAAGCCACTCGATATGCCACTTCTCCAACTCTCTCAAGGACTTCAAAAGGGTCAATGAAACGTGGACTAAGCTTCCCTTTCAAACCAAACCTTCGAACACCTTTCCATGGAGAAACTTTCAAAAACACGTGTTCACTAAATGTGAATTCAAGAGCCCTCCTATGAATATCAGCATAACTCTTTTGTCATGATCTAGCTTCTTTCAATTTTTCTTTAGCCACTGTTACCTTCTCCATAGTAATCCTAACCAAATCGGGTCCTTCTATTACCTTTTCACCAACTTCATCCCAACAAGTCGAAGCTCGACACTTCTTACCATATAATGCTTCAAAAGGGGCCATACCAATACTAGCTTGCCAACTATTATTATATGCGAACTCCACCAAACTCAAATAATCATCCCAGTTCCCTGTCCATTCTAAAGCACAAGATCGCAATATATCTTCTAACATCTAAATAGTTCTCTCTGATTGTCCATCTCTTTACGGGTGAAAAGTTATACTACAATTGAGTCGCGTTCCCCAAGCTCGTTGAAATCCTTTCCAAAATCGAGACGTAAACCGCGGATCCCGATCCAAAACAATAGAAACTGGAGTCCCATGAAGCCTAACAATCTCGCGTTGAAAAATATCTGCTAACTTATTTACCAAAAAATCCTCACGAATAGCCATAAAATGTGCCAATTTGGTCAAACGATCCACCACCACCCAAATAACATCATTCTTTTTAAGAGTTCTCGATAAACTAGTCACAAAATCCATCAAAATGTCATCTCATTTCCATATAGGAATCTCTAACTGTTGTAACAAACCACCAGGCCGCTGATGCTCTATTTTCAATTGCTGACAAGTAAGACATTTACTTACAAATTCATCTGCATCCATTTTCATTCCGCTCCACCAGAAATTCTCCTTCAGATCTTCATACATCTTTGTAGACCCCGGATGAATAGAAAATGGCGAACTATGAGCTTCAGTCAACACTGCCTCATGAATCATTGGATCCACTTGAACACATAACCGTTTACCAAACCATATCACACCTAGCTCATCAATGTGAAACTCTGGCTGCCTACCCTCACCCATATTCTACGCTACAGCCCATAACTCACCATCCTCCTTTTGGGCTTCTTTGATATGCAAAATAAGAGAAGGTTCCACCCTCATACCTGCTACCAACCCATCAGAACATCTAGCATATAGCTCCAAACCCACACGCTCCATATCCGAGATAAGTTAAGGTTGTGTAACCAAGGCAGCTACATTCCCTGAACTCTTCCGGCTAAGAGCATCTAAAACCACATTAGCCTTACCGGGTTGATACTGAATCCTGGCATCATAATCCTTAAGAAGCTCCAACCAACACCTCTGCCTCATGTTAAGCTCCTTCTGAGTAAAAATATATTTAAGGCTCTTGTAGTCGGTGAAAATATCACAAGTCCCTCCATATAGATAGTGCCTCCAAATCTTTAAGGCAAAAATAATTGTTGCTAACTCCAAGTCATGGGTAGGGTAATTCACCTCATAAGGTTTAAGTTGTCTTGAAGCATAAGCAATTACCTTACCATTTTGCATCAAAACACACCCTAATCCCTTCTTGGAAGCATCACTGTAAATCTGATAACCTCCTATCCTCGACGATAATGTAAGCACTGGAGCCAACACAAGCCTCTTCTTAAGCTCCTCAAAACTTTTCTCATGTTCCTCATTCCACACAAACTTTATGCCTTTCTTCATCAACTGAGTTAATGGCAAAGCTAACAAAGAGAAACCTTCCACAAATCTCCTGTAGTATCCGGCCAAACCCAAGAAACTCCTCACTTCAGTTACCGTGGTAGGTCTTGGCCAATTAGTGATAGCTTCAACCTTCGCAGGATCCACCTTAATACCTTCAGCAGACACGATATGTCCCAAAAATGCTACCTGTTCTAACCAAAACTGACATTTAGAGAACTTAGCATATAACTTATTCTTCTGCAGAACCCCCAAAACAGTACGAAGATGCTCTTCATGCTCCTCATTAGACTTGGAATACACCAAAATGTCATCAATGAAGACAATGACAAGTTGGTCTAAGTACTCGCTAAAAACCTGATTCATCATATCCATAAACACTGCCAGAGAATTAGTTAACCCAAATGACATCACCAAAAACTCATAGTGCCCATACCGAGTACGAAAAGCTATTTTTTGAATGTCCTTTTCCCTCAGACTCAACTGATGGTACCCCGACCTCAAATCTATCTTTGAGAAGAACTTTGCCCCTTGGAGCTGATCGAAAAGGTCATCTATCCATGGCAATGGATATCTGTTCCTGATAGTGATCCGATTTAGCTCCCTATAATCTATACATAATCTCATAGATTCGTCTTTCTTCACAAACAAGATTGGAGCAACCCGTGGTGATATGCTTGGTCTAATGAATCCATGATCTAACAACTCCTACAATTGTTCCTTCAACTCCTGTAACTCTAATGGAGC
Source organism: Panax quinquefolius (assembly GCA_020205615.1). NCBI lineage: Eukaryota > Viridiplantae > Streptophyta > Magnoliopsida > Apiales > Araliaceae > Panax > Panax quinquefolius. The sequence goes on along the minus strand of CM035153.1, from coordinate 71,701,073 downwards.
CATCCTATAGGGTGCCTTAGAGATAGGTTCTGCTCCAGGAATGAGCTCAATAGTAAACTCAACTTCCCTTGGCGTTGGCAATACTGGCAGATCCTTAGGAAATACCTCAGGAAATTCTCGCACAACTGGATAGTCATAGAGTTGGGGCTCATCCCTCGAGGTATCCTTCACATATGCTAAATAACAATCACGTCCCTTAGTAATCATTTTGCTCGCCTTCAAAGCTGAGATCAACTTTACAACACCATTCGGCTTGGAACATTGAAACTCGAATTCTGGAGCCTCTAAGGTTCCAAAAATAACCTTCCTCGCCTGAAAATCAATAGTGGCTCGATGCTTACTCAGCCAATCCATACCCAAGATGATATCGAAATCATGCATCACCATCGGAAGTAAGTTAGCTGCGTGCACCCTCCTCCCTAACTTCAAAGGACACTCACAAAATTGCTCCGAAATAATCGCAGAATTCCCCATCGGGGTAGCAATTGATAAATGAGGATCTAATATATGAGAAGACACTCCAAGATGACGAACAAATGAAAGTGCAACAATAGAGTGCGTAGATTCAGTGTCAAACAAAACAGATGCCTCACGATTTCCTACAAGAAGGATGCCTAAAATAGTACCTGGTGTTTGGGTTGCCTGATTAGCTGTCAATGCAAATACTCTTCCACCGGTGTTGCGCTGACCACCATTACCAGCATTACCGCCTCCCCCATTACCACGTTGAACTATGCAGTCCCTTGCTCTATGTCCCATTTGTCCACATAAGAAACAAGCCCCTGTCTCTTTATATAGCACGCCCTACCAGCATGATACCCACCACAAGTAGCACATGGACCAGGTGGAAGTGGTAAAAGGTTTGGATTGCCCCCACCTGCCGGTCCTGGATTCCATCCCTGAATTTGACCCTGTTGGCGATGCTGACCCTGATTCTAATTTTGCTAAAAACCTTTGTTCTGTTGAAATCCTCTATTTTGATATTGTTCTCCTGCTTGCCACTGACCCTGCTGCTGACCTCCACGACCACCCTGCTGCATTAGATAAGAAAAATCCCTTCGAGGATTAAATCGTTGACCCAATAGAGGCTCATTCCAATTATTTTTCCTTCTATTCTGATTGCTGCTAAACTGCCCCATTCCTTGCCCTTGCTATTCATCTCTCTCTCTCTCTTCCGACTCCCTTCTAATTTGGAAGCTCGAAAGTCCTTGTGCTCCATTTCCATACTCTTAGCTGCATTAGCCACCTGTGATACATCTGTAAATATGGTATGGATGATCGATCTCCTATACTCATATTTCAAGGCCCGTTTGAAATTTTCTGCTTGTTATGCAGTTTTCCCAGCTATTGAACCCGCAAAACTAGCCAATCTCGTAAACCTCGCTATGAAATTGGTAATAGTCTCATCTTCCTTCTACCGAATGGACACAAATTCCCTGATGTATGCATCCCTATCAGCGTTTGGGAAATACTGCTGATAGAAAAGGTCACAAAAACCGCTCCATATGAGTCCATCCATAAATCCATCTCCCTGTGTAGTCTTCAGCGATTTCCACCATCGTTGAACATCATCCTCTAGCTTATAAACTGCTAACCTCACCTTCTGATTTTCTAAACACCCAATAACATCAAAAATCTTCTCCAAGTGGGCGACCCAGTTCTCTGCATCAATTGGAGTCGGAGCAAAACGAAAAGATTTGGGCTTCTGCTTAATGAACCTCTCCAACAACACATACAACGGCTGCACTTGCTGACCAACTTGATCCTCGGGAGGAACATTCTGCTCATGTTGTGGTATCTCTGCATCATCCCCCATGTCATTTGCATGATGATTTCCTCAGATCGTGGAATACCTCAGATAGCTTTATGCCACTCGCCAGAATCGCCTCATTCACCATTGTTTGCAACCATAGCTGTGGTTATTGTTGCATTACCTAAGCCCCATCATTTCCACCGGTTAATGTACCTCAAACTGGGCCGCCTCGACCCTCCTACCGTTATTACCATGCCTCTTAGCAATTCTCGAAGACCTATGAGCCATCTATGATACAAAATTAAACAGACGAGAACAAACAGATCAAAACAAATAATCAAGGCCAATTTTATGCAAAAAAAAAAAACAAATGCAATACAACTCTACAATAAATTCATATAACTACCTAGTGATCTACCCATAACTCACAGGTCAAGCCTAAAAGGCAATCTACAAGATCATAACCTAAGCTTTGATACCAACTCTGTAACACCCCTTTTCCAAAAAGGAAAAGGAATGTCACGCACAAACATAACAAATACAAACCTCTAATAAATCTCAAAATATCTCCAATAAAATTTAACTCTAATTGTCACATACTCCAATTTAAATAGAAGGACTCCACATTTACATAGTCTCTACTATTAAAAATAAATGCCAAAATGGCCCAAACATCTATATACATAATATTAGGAAAACCAAGTCTAATAATAATCTCAAAATCTAATCTACTCATTTGGATCAAAGGTAGCTCTCATCCCATAAATCCTGATCACCCCTGATTACCTGCCGGAAAAAAAAACACAACGTGAGCCAATTGCCCAGTACGGATATAAAGATGAATAAATATATCACAATAAGTAATGAATCTAAAAGAGTTGAATGAATGAACACATGTGAATTACAAATGAATTACGAATAGATCAGATTTTGTGAGTCCATTTACAAATGACAAACACTGTCAATTGAATAATTATAGTTGTGACAACCCCAAATCCAGGTACTTCCATTTCTGAAGGATTTGGTGTTCACTATACAAATATCATCTATCTACCCATAAAATAAATGCAAGCCATGCAATAGATAGAAATAAATAATTAAATACTCCCCTTATGGGGTTACACCATCTGCATAATAAATATAATCCCAGGTCACTCTAACCTTAAACATCTATGCGTAATCATAAACAAATAACAAGTCTTAAACAACATCAAGTCTGAATATAACTACAGAATAACAATAAGTCTTCTTCATTTGTTAACCTTGCCCTTGCCTTTACTAGTAAAAGGCTCGTCAGATCTTTCATTCTTAACTGCATTGTTATTATTTTGCAAGAGTGAACACGATTGCCCACAATTATAACAATATCACAAATGAATAATAACATGCGAATAAATCAAAGACTTCTGAAATAGGAAACTCAGCTTTTGAATCAAGAATGAATAACAAGAAACAAAAGAACTTCTATGGGTCATAAGACCTTGAACTATGTCCTAGGTTGTCAAGCGTTAATACTTAAAACCTTTAACAGTCATAAGACTATGGACCCTTCTTCTCGTACTTAGGGGGATCAACCCTTAGTACCATACTGTGCACAATATCTTAACGTTAATGCATAGGTAATCCCCTATACAGGGTTGTTCATCTCAGTTTGACATTAGAGTCCGCACCAAAGGAAGTTTGGTTTGGATAATTCAACAAGGGTTCTAAAATTTAGAACGCTCATCAACTATTGACAAGTCGAATCATTAAGGGTTCACTAGTCTAACAAGGTTCAACAGTAACTGATATTTAAATCGAATAATAATCTCGAGAAGTATACAATAGAATAAATATTGTATAATAGAATCGTACTTTGATAAGATTAATAATCTTTGATACAAAAAATTGAACTTGATCAATAATAACGAGAATTTATTCGATGTAAGTTCATAACTTGAATAACAATAACAAGTAGGGTTAGGAAACTTGCCTCGTGCGTAGATTACACGTTAATTATAGTCATTCCTTGATTTAATCCTACATACCATTTACATTCACAATACCAGTCAATTATAACGTAACTAATCATCTCAATTTTAATCTTTGGTCTAAACTATGGTTATGACTATACTTAGTCGAATTATCACGTTTATTTTCACATAATATCCCACTACACGAATGATAAGCTAACTATGCATTCAATAATTCAATCCACATGTAAATGTGTTATTGACATGTTAAGAACCTATTTTAACATCTCATTATATGTCTAAAATATTTTTGTGTTCAATAGATTTGGTTACCAATACTTTTCTGGACAAAAATAATCAAAACATTTCATTTCTGAGTAAACTGCAGAGTAAAACATGGCTACCACCAAAGTTCTTGTTCTTATGACTTTGGGATTTAAGCGTTGCATAAGTGCGGGACTTAAGGCATGGAGTTGGCGCTGCGACGCGAAACTCCAGTTTCTAAATTTCCAGTTCGCGAAGAACACATAGTCATGCGAAATTATTATTATATGGTCATTAATTACATTAATTTAACATACCCACATACTAGAATTCATACATAATCATTACCCAACCTTTATAGAGTGTTTTCAACGAGTTTAAACACATAATTTACAGAATTAAAACATGTAATTCAAATGTTCTTGATGTTCTTACAAGTTTTAAACATAAAACATAAAAATTAACACTACGGTTTCGTTGTAATACCAAATCCGTCCATTCAAAATTTGATTACTTTGTTTTAACACACCTAATCATATACAAGTGTGAATTTTATGAAACAATATATGTTTGACATATTAAATTTACGTATAAGGGCCATATGGCCATATTTTTATACTCTATAAATTTTGAAGTAATAAAATACGTTATAATATTATGAAACTGATGATATGGAACCATGCAATATATAGTAAAACACATTATAACAATATCTTATCACATATATACATATAATTATTACTCTTTTAAATTACACGAATTTAATAGAAACTTAAAAGCCAAAAACTTAAACAACGTAAGTTTGGAATTTGGGGAAGAAGAGATTACCCTTGATTACTCTGCTTGGATTACACAAGGTGATAACAACTCCCAATTTCCCACACTTCTTCTCCTTTAATCTCACTGATTCTCAAAACTCTCTCTGTTTTGCTTTTCCATACTTAACAAATAAAAGACAGAAGGCGTATATAATAAAAGAACTGACGTGTTGTGGAGGTCAGTTATCCATCATGGGTTAACTGCTATCAACCCCCACTAAGGCCATGTTTGGCTAACAATAAATAACACTTCTAATTATTTTACTTAATCTCCTATACTATAGTTTAATAATGTCACATCCAATTAGATAATAAATCAAACATTTAATTTAATTTAATTTAAATATAATAATTTCCCATTTAATTCACATAGTCATATAATTAATTCCTCGTTTATCAATTATGTCAAATTCATAAATTCTTAAATTAATTAAAATAACATTAGGCTTATTAAATATTTCTTTTAATTCAATAAGCTCACATAAATACATACTTACAAATAATAAAAAATTTCACATTAATTTAATAACTATAACACATATAATTAAATTAATCTACCATAATTTCATCAATTAATTATTTAATCTAATAATTAATTCATCGAAAAAATATTTATTTAATCCAATTCTATTAAAATTAAATTACAAAATCTCGGTTGTCACATCTTTCCCCCCTTAAAAGGATTATGTCCTCAGAATCACGACTCAAACAATTCGTCTTATTACATTCTGCCCCCTTTACAAAGATGTTGTCCCCAGAATCGCTTATAATACTCTAAGTAAATAAATGAGGATAATTCTTCATCATATTCTCTTCGAGTTCCCATGTTGCTTCTTCAGCGTTATGGTTCCTCCAAATTACCTTAGCACAAGGTATTACTTTATTTCATAGAACTTGCTCTTTTTGGTCGACAATCTGAACAGGGATTTCTTCGTAAGATAAGTCTTTGTCAAAATGTAGGGGTTCATATTCAATCACGTGCTTGTAATCAGGTTTGTAGGTTCGTAGCACGGAGACATGGAAAACATTGTGGACATTCTCTAGAGCTGGAGGTAAGGCTACCTCATACGCAACCTCTCCGACCCTTCGCAGAACTTCAAAGGGTCCAATGAATCTTGGGCTTAATTTCCCTTTCTTTCCAAACCTGATCTTTCCCTTCTAGGGAGAGACCTTTAAGAACACATAACTACCCGATTCAAACTAAACGTTTTTACGGTGTGAATCAGCGTATTTCTTCTGTCTATCTTGAGCTGCTATCAATCTTGTTTGGATCACTTTGACTATTTCTACTGTCTATTGTACCAATTCCGAGCCTAGTAATTGTCTTTCGCCAACTTCATCCCAGTATAGCGGAGTTCTGCACTTTCTACTATATAACGCTTTATAAGGCGGCATGCCAATACTAGCGTGGTAACTGTTGTTGTAGCCAAACTCTACGAGCATTAGATGGTCATCCCAATTCCCTTTAAAGTCCATTATACAAGCTCTTAACATGTCTTCTAATATCTGAATTGTTCTATCATTCTGTCCATCTGTTTGAGGGTGATATGTCGTGCTCATTCGCAACTGTGTACCCATGCATTCCTGTAGACGTTTCCAGAAGTTTGACATAAAGAGCGGATCTCTATTTAGACTATTAACACCAGAATTTCGTGCCTCGAAACAATCTCTTTCACATATAACCTTGCCAACTGATCTAAGTTGAATCTGATTTTGATCGAAACGAAGTGTGTGGATTTTTTCAGTCGATCAACGATAACCCATACTGCATCGTAGCCTTTCTGAGTTGTCAAAAGGCCAACCACAAAATCCATCGTAATATGTTCCCATTTCCATTGTAGGATTTCTAAAGGTTGTAACAATCCACTCGGCCTTTGATGTTCTACTTTCACTTTCTAACATATCAGACACTTGGCAACACACTCTGCAACCTCTAGTTTCAAATTCGGCCACCAAAAGTGTTGTCGAAGATATTGGCACATCTTAGTACTACCAGGGTGAATCGAATATCGTGAGCTATGAGCCTTATTCAAAATGTCTTCCTTAATCTCTGGCACTGGCGGTACCCAAATTCTGCTCTCAAATCTTAGTATTCCTTCCTTATCCATCTTAAATCTCGTTTCGATTCCTTCGGATATCTTCTTTTTCACCATTTTACATTTGTCATCTTGAAGTTGAGCCTCCTTAACTTTATCTAGTAGAGTTGTACCAGATTGCATCTGTAATAGCTTCTCATCAATCTACATAGGATACATCACTTCCGATTCTAGCTTTTCCATTGCTGAAATTAGCTCCTCCTGAGCAGTCAACATCATCAGTTTCTCCCGACCCTTTCTACTTAAGGCATCAGCAACCACATTTGCCTTACCCGGATGGTATAGAATCTCACAATCGCAGTCCTTAATTAACTCCAACCACCTTCTTTGACGCATGTTCAAGTCTTTTTGTGTAAAAATATATTTCAGACTCTTGTGGTCTGTTTATATTTCACACTTCACCCCAGAGAGATAGTGCCTCCAGATTTTCAAAGCAAAAACCACTGCAGCCAACTCTAAGTCGTGGGTCGGATACCCCTTCTCATAATCCTTCAATTGTCGTGACGCATACGCAATGACTCTACTATTCTGCATAAGCACACAACCAAGTCCTTTATGCAATACATCACTATAAACCACAAAATTTCCTGTATCATCTGGAAGAGATAACACAGGTGCTGAACTCAACCTCTTCTTTAATTCTTGAAAGCTTTCCTCACACTTCTCCGTCTAAACAAATTTCACCGATTTTCTAGTCAAATTCGTTAACAGAGTCATGATCTTGGAAAAGTCCTGAATGAATCTTCTGTAATAACCTTCTAATCCAAGAAAACTTCTTACTTCCGACAGTGCCTTCGGCTGATCCCAGTTAATCACAGCTTCGACCTTAGAGGGATCCATCGAAATTCCGTCCCTATCAATCACATGTCCAAGAAACTGTACTCTTTCAATCTAGAATTCACATTTCAAAAACTTGGCATACAACTTCTCCCTTCTCAATGTCTCTAACGTCACCCTCAAATGCTCTTCATGTTCTTTCTTGGTTTTTGAATATACCAAAATATCATCTATAAATACCACTATAAATTTGTCCAAAAACGGCTTGAACACTCCATTCAATAAGCCCATAAATGTTACAGGGGCATTCGTTATACCAAATGACATTACCAAAAATTCGTAGTGACCATATCTTGTTCTGAACGCTGTCTTCGGTACATCCTCTGGTCTCACCTTCAATTGATGATAACCACTCCTCAAGTCTATCTTTGAAAAGTGTCTTGTTCCCTTTAACTGATCGAACAGGTCATCGATTCGCGATAATGGATATCTATTCTTAATTGTGACCTTATTCAGTTCTCTATAGTCGATGCAGAGCCGTATTGTCCCATCCTTCTTCTTCACGAATATAACCGACGCTCCCCATGGCGATACGCTTGGTTGGATATATTTCTTGTCCAATAATTCTTGTAGTTGAACCATCAGTTCTTTAATCTCTATTGGTGCCATTCGGTACGGTACCTTCGATATTGGAGCTGTTCCTGGAGCCAAATCGATCACGAATTCAACTGCTCTATCTGGAGGAAGTCCTGGCAAATCGTCTGGAAATACGTCTGTGAAATCCCTCACTACTGGTATCTCCTCTATTTTATGATTCTCTTTAGGACTATCGACTATGTAAGCTAGATATCCTACACAGTCTTGTCTTAACAACTTCCTAGCTTGCATCATCGTCAGACAACTCGCTTGTCTAGGCGACTTGCTACCATAAAATAAAACCTTTGACAGAGTCATAGGGTTAATACGCTTCTTCTGGCAATCAATTACCGCCCCATAATTAGATAACCAGTCCATACCCAAGATAACATCAAATTCTCCAAGTCGAATAGGGATAAGATCTACGTTTATGATATTACCCTTAATATCCACTCTACAGTTCTTATGTACGTACTTAACATGGCTTATTTCTTTATTCGCAATTTCTATGTTCATGGGGTATTCTAACTCGTCTTTAAGCAATTCTAAGTTCTTAGCAAAGTCATCGGATATAAATGAACAAGTAGCGCCCGAATCAAATAATACATAAGCATTAACTTTATTGATTGGAATGATACCTGACACCACATCACGAGACTACACTGCATCCTTTACTGTCATGTTGAATGTTCTGGCGGTCGGTCTGTTGGTTGCAGTTGGTCCTATGATAGTCAGAGTGCTTCCACCGTTGTTTCCTCTATTCCAGCCTGATCTTGTTCCTCCAGATCCCTTCTTAGGACAATCCCTTGCAAGATGATCCTTTGAGCCACAAGTGAAACAGGCGCCCTTCTTTGGGTTAGGACAGTTAGGTGCTATGTGGCCTTCTTGACCACAATTGTAGCATACTCGTTTTCCCTTCATGCAAACTCTTAGATGAGCTTTTTTGCAAGTTGGCCACGCTTCGATCTTCTTCTTTTTCCCTCCTTGTTGACTTCCAGCTGATGAGTTATCAGACCACTTTCTCTTCTGATTATTACTACCTCCCGTGCTACTTCCACCAGTCTTGTTAATTCCTTTATTTTCACTCTTTTTCTTCTTCTGATCCTGATTATATTTAGTTACCGCATCGCTTCCACCTTCAACGAGTATAGCCTTCTCTAACACTCCAGCAAAGGTGTTCAATTAAAATATTGACACCTTGCTATACAACTAGGGCTTCAGTCCCTGCTCGAAATATCTTGCCTTTCTCTCATCAGTATGCACTTGGTATGTGGTGAACCTAACCAACTTGTTAAACCTTGACGCATAATCTGTTACAGACATATTCCCCTGTTTTAACTCCAGAAACTGAACTTCCATTTGGTTCTGTGAGCTAGTCGAAAAGTACATCTCAAAGAACATCTCCTTGAATCTCTCCCAGGTTGTCATACCTTATCTTCCCTATACTTTGTTTGCCTGCCACCATTAACTTACTTCAGATTTCAGCATGAATGTTGCATATGAGGTTTTCTAGTCTTCTCTTACTCTGGCGACGTCAAACACCTTCTCCATCTCCATAACCTAGGTTTGAGCTTCGATCGGATTTATAGAGCCCTTAAACTCTGGTGGTCCCACCGCCTTGAAATCCTTAAACGATGTATTCGGTGGAGCTTGTGGTTGATTGTTAATTTCTCTGGCTAATAGGTTCACCAATTGCTGAACAGGGTTAGCATTGGCGTCGTTGTTGTTATTCATTGGTTCTCCTTGAGCTTGTTGACAGTTTTATCTTCTTCTAGGCGGCATATTTCTGTTAAGAATATACGCTTATTAGGTCTTTATTCAATCCCTTAAACAGTTGAGGCTTAACCAAAACATTTAATCATAATTCACTTAACACATTATTTCAAATAAACTCTGACATTTTATTCAATTCAAAAGTTTTAATATCATACGATAGCATCACTGCTATTTACATCAACTATCCCAAGATAAAGAATCTACAAGATTTAAAACATTAAAATATTCCTTTGTTTATAATCACATCGGAATTTACATCATTAACTACCATATAGGTTTCACATAATTAAAGTAATCCTATCACTGCCTATTAAGGCACTGAATAGCCTTGCTACGTTCCTCTTCCATGATGCGGGACATCGTCCTGCGATCTAGCATATACGATGGTAGTCCTACGAACTGGATTGGATATCTCATAACTCGATCTCGGGCCTCATCCATTGTATTTTGAAATATAGAGTACGTCTCCCCAAGTTTAGCCTTCTTCGCACGACAATCATCTTCTGCAAGATCAGCACGACGTGACTCTCTCACCCATCCCTCCTCTGCTATGGTAAGCCTCTTTAAGTTCTCTTTCAGTTCCTTCTTCAACTTCTCTATTTCTTCGGTCTTCTCTTTGGTTTGACCCTTCTCGTGAACCAAATCCCACTCCACGTTTCCCAAACGTGTGTGAAGAGTCACAATCTCCCTATCCTTTTGCTCGGTGGTAATCTGTTGAATAACCGTCCGCTTAATCAGATCCTGTACAGTGTCACGTAACTCTATGTTACGGTCATATAACTCGTCGTACATCTCAGCATCAATGGAGTTCAGTGGGAACTCCCCATCTTCCTCTTCTTCCTCAAGATCCTCCTCTGGATCAGTCTCAAGCTCATGCTCTTGACCAACAACAGTGATCAATGGAGATGGCTCTCTCTGTACCAACTGCTCCCTAACGATATAAATGTCTCGGGGCTCCTCCTCTGTAGGTACTCGGGGTTCCTCCTCCCCAGCTCGACTAGCTCCTCCAACATATGACATCCTGACAAGACAGTTTTAAGTTTTAGTTACTAATCCGTACTAGCGAGCACATAATTAACACATAAGAACATAAAGTCTTTTATTATCTTCAGTGAATTAAGAAATTCATTTCTTAGAACTCGATAAGAGTTTATCACCACTATGTTCTCGATCTACTACCTAAGGTTGTTTCCCCCACCTAAAGTTCATAACCTACAGCTTTGATACCAACCTGTGACACCCCCAAATCCAGGTACTTCCATTTACGCAGGATTTGGTGTTCACTGTACAAATATCATCTATCTACCCATAAAATAAATGCAATCCATGCAATAGATAGAAATAAATAATTAAATCCTCCCATTATGGGGTTAAACCATCTGCATAATAAATACAATCCCAGGTCACTCTAACCTTAAACATCTGTGAGGAATCATAAACAAATAACAAGTCTTAAACAACATCAAGTCTGAATATAACTACATAATAACAACAAGTCTTCTTCATTTATTAACCTTGCCCTTGCCTTTACTAGTAGAAGGCTTGTTAAATCTTTCATTCTTAACTGCAATGTTATTATTACGCAAGAGTGAGCGCGATTGCCCACAAGTATAACAATATAACAAATGAATAATAACATGCGAATAAATCAAAGACTTATGAAATAGGAAACTCAGCTTTTGAATCAAGAATGAATAACAAGAAACAAAAGAACTTCTGAGGGTCATAAGAGCTTGAACTATGTCCTAGGTTGTCAAGTGTTTATACTTGAAACCTTTAACAGTCATAAGACTATGGACCCTTCTTCTCGTACTTAGGGGATCACCCTAGTAATATAATCGTCGCACAATATCTTAACGCCAACGCATAGGTAATCCCCTATACATGGTTGTTCATCTCAATTTGACATTAGAGTCTGCACCAAAGGAAGTTTGGTTTGGATAATTCAACAAGGGTTCTGAAATTTATAACGCTCATCAACTATGGACTAGTCGAATCATTAAGGGTTCGCTAGTCTAACAAGGTTCAATAGTAACTGATATTTAAATCCAATAATAATCTCGAGAAGTATACAATAGAATAAATATTGTATAACAGAGTCATACTTTGATAAGATTAATTGTGAGACCCCAAATTTTATGAATAAAGATTTAAATTTCTCGAAATATATATTTTTTTTAATATTATATATGGTGTGGATTTGATATAATGTTATAGTTGTGGGTAATATTAATAAATTTTGCAAAGTATGCAAGTTGTTATATAATATTCGATTGGTCGGGGAATATTCGTTTTAACAGGGAATATCCGTACAACGGCACAATCATTGGTGGACCCCACAACGGAATTATTGTCGGATTGAGAAAATGACAAAAATATTTTTATGAAAATAACGGCGGAAGTTTTACCGTTAAAACTGTTGAACTACTCGGTAGTAAAAGTACTGATGTCTGGCGTGGTTGCCTGAGAGTAGCATACAAGATTGATTATTGATGCTTACGTGAGAAGTCACTCAGTTTTATTCAATTATTTCTACAGTAATTGTTGCATAGTATCTCACGTTATTTGATTCAATTATTGTCGATATTTTACATATTATTAAATCAATAATTGAGATGATGAAATTATTAATATTATTATTTGCAATATTAACGATGTCTAGAAGTTCTGCCAAGGAGAGGTTTTGTCACCTAATTGCGCGCCAATAGGGAGAAATCCTTATTGGAAAGCCCCCTCTTTCCTGGGAACGACCTGGTCGATTAATAGTGTAAATTATAATAATGATGATGAGTTTTGTTTTATTAGTATTATTAATGTAATAAAACAGAAAATCTTTTTATATAAAACAGAATACTTTTATAAAGTTATTCGTTTTATTAGACTATAAATAGAATATATAATACTCTATTATGCATAGTGTTTTGTATAGTAAAATCTTTTTATATAAAATGAATACTTTTATAAAGTTATTTGCTTTATTAGACAATAATTACAATATATTATATTTTATTATGCATAGTATTGCATAGTGCCTGCATAGGGTTTTGTATAGTAAAATCTTTTTATATAAAACAGAATACTTTTATAAAGTTATTTATTTTATTAGATTTTAAATAAAATATATATATATATATATAGAATATATTATACTTTATTGCATAGTGCAGCATAGTATCCTTTCTGTTTTCCTACAAATAGGATGCTTAGTTAGAATTGAAAACCACACTAGAAGTTCAGAGAATTCTTCCATAATCATGAGTGTATTTCTTTAGAGTTTTAAGAAGCTTTGAGCGTAGTGCAAGTTTTCTTCAAGAATATCCTCGCCCTATCAATCGGAATACTCTTCTTTTACGGTAAGGGATATTATTTGTTGTACTCGTAAGGGGTATTATTTCTTTCTTATTCATGAAGAGAACTTCTGTTATTCCATTCTTTATTATTCTATTCGAATAACCTGTATACGCGGGCTACTCTATACTTGGTGAAATTCTTCTGTTATTCCATTCTTTATCATTATGTTGGAATAACCTGTCTATGCGAAGTACCACATACATGGTGAAATTCTTCTGTTATTCCATTTTTTATTATTCTATTGGAACATCCTGTCTGTGCATTTACGCATGACCTGGTTGCATTGTTTATTATTCTGTTGGAATATCCTGTTTATGCGTTTACGCATGACTTGGTTCCATTATTTATTATTCTGTTGGAATATCGTATACGTGCATTTTTACGCATTTTGGTTAGTTATTTATTATTACATTGGAATAACTCATCTCGTGAGGTCTATCGCATGCCTGGTGATTTCTTTTGTTATTCCATTCTTTATTATACTCAGTTGGTTAAAGTTTTGACTTCTATACTCCATGAAATTAGTGGAATATCGTTGATATTTGCGCTTCATCCAATATCTTTTCATGAAAATATTCTTCTGAGCATTCTTGAATTTTACTCTACAAAGAAGTATCATGTTGATAATTTGGACGTTCTTGGTTCCTGGATAAATTAATTCTTGAACTTGTTTTATTGAATTCTTATATCATTGTCACCATCCTAATGTTTATATTATGTTGAAAGTCATCCGTGGCTTGTAGTTCATAGATGGACTTGGTATGATTATGATCAGGGATTGTTCGGTATAATCATGACCGTAATGTTACAAATGATGTGGTAAAAGTCCTCATTGGCCCATAGTGCATTGATGGACAGTTGTTGGCATGATCATGACCATTGATGAATACACGAATATCCTTGGCCCGTAGTGCATGGATAATTTGTGGTTGTGATACTAATGAATATCCTTGGCCATAGTGCATGGAAGATGTGGATTATTTATTAAAGTCGAGTCTCAATGATAAAAGTGATGAAAAACTTTTAAATCATAAAAGATAGTAGATTTTATTCTCTACTTGACTCTTTTAATGGATTGCTTGTCATTGCGCAGATTAAACTTAATGTTTGTTATATTTTATCGGTTTAACACTTTGTTGAAGGCTAACGATAATTTATTACGCATTATCTTAGTCATAATATTTCTTCTTTGGGCTAGTTGAGCTCACCCTTTCTTTCTTTGTTCTCTTGAGGAAATGAGAGCGTAGTCTGGACTAAGCCAGGAAATGGAGTGACGGTCCGGATGATAGTATTAGTAGTCCTCACTATTCTGTTAAATAGTGTGAAAATAAATGTAATGAGGACTCTTTTGAGTGTGGATATTGTCTAGATGACAATATTCTTATTAAAACTCTTAGTTTACGTTTTGTCATATTTTACAGGACAGCTGTATTATAAAGTTGTATTTGAATTTTGTACCATGTATTTGGTGACTCAAGATGGGTGATGTATACCTATTTTGGGGGCATCACAGTTGGTATCAAAGCTTATGGATATGATCCCTGGCTGAGATGTGAGACAAGAACTAGGAGGGGAGAAACGGGGAATTCATTCGCTAGTATGACCTACCTAAGTTTATTTGGTATTTAATTGGTCGGTCAGAGTATAGGGATAATATGTGATATGTCAATTAACCCTTGTTTTGTGGCAGTATTTGAAAATGGCATCCGAAAATGTTGAGATAAGCATTGAAGCACATGAGACCGTTGAGTCACCAATGATCAATACCCATGATAATGTGCAACAAGAAGACAATAATCCTCAGGTAAACAACAACACTGATCAGATGATGAACGATGGGATGTTTAGAGGCTTTATGCAATTCATGCAACATCAGGTGAGAGAGACTCCTATTCAAAATGTAGGTGGAAATAATGGCAACCCACGGTCGGTCACCGCTAAGCAGTTCAAGAAGCTGGGACCACCGGAGATTTTGGTAAAGCCAGAACCACTTAAGGCGGAGACGTGGTTAAAGCAGATCACCAAGATATTTGATGTCTTGGGATGCTCCGACGAGCAAAAGGTTCCCTTTGCCACCTTTATGTTACGTGAAGAGACAGATTACTGGTGGGAATCTCCCAAGACGTACTCCGACGTACTCTTGAAGACTTCTTAGCCTACCCCTAGAGCGTGAAATTGAATTTTGTATTGACCCCAGTACAAAACCCATTTCTTCAACCCTTAAATATTTCTTCAACCAAAACGAACGTATAATGCGCCAAAGACGTTGGCTCGAGCTGTTGAAGATTACGATCGTACCATTCAATACCATCGTGGGAAAACGAATGTGGTAGTTGACGTGTTGAGTAGAAGGTCGTATGGGTTTACGAGTGCGATGTTGTTAACACAAAGACTCATTTCGTATAACTTACAAGTGATGAAGATAGAGTTAAAGACTCTAGGGACCCACGTAAAGATAACGAATATACGAGTAGAATCGACTTTAATTTATAAAGTTAAAGCCGCTCAAGCTACACACCCGAAGCTGATAAATACGAAGAAAAAGGTTCAAGAGGGCGTTATTCTAGAAGCAAGAGTCGATTAAGAGAGGAAATCTTAACCTTCGATTTAATTCGCCCATTTAAAATCCTCGATTGAGTAAGAACTATGGCCTATAGACTCGTTTTTCCGCCAAGTATGTCACGTGTTCATAATGTATTTCACTTATCGATGTTACGTAAATATGTGGACGACCCGAACCACATTATTGAATTAGAATTAGACGAGATAGCAGAAGATTTAACGTATGAGGAGATACTTGTTAAAATCTTGGATAAGAAGGATCACATTCGACACTCAAAGGTTATACCTCAAGAGTTAGAATCTAACGAGGTATCCTCACCTGTTCGGCATACCAGGTATGTACGTAAATTTCGAAGGTGAAATTTCATAAAGAGGGGAGATTGTGAGACCCCAAATTTTATAAATAAAGATTTAAATTTCTCAAAATATATTTGTTTTTTAATATTATAGTGCGGATTTGATATAATATTATAGTTGTGGGTAATATTTATAAATTTTGCAAAGTATTCAAGTTTTATATAATATTCGATTGGTCGGGGAATATTCATTTTAACAGGAAATATTCGTACAACGGCACAATCATTGGTGGACCCCACAACAAAATTATTGTTGGATTGAGAAAATGACAAAAATATTTTTATGAAAATAACGGCGGAAGTTTTACCGTTAAAACTGTTGAATTACTCGATAGTAAAAGTACAGTAATACACGTGGTTGCATAGTAGCACACGGTATTTATTATTGATGCTTACGTGAAAAGTCACTCAGTTTTTTTCAATTATTGCTACAGTAATTGCTGCATAGTATCTCGCGTTATTTGATTCAATTATTGTTGATATTTTATATATTATTAAATCAATAATTGAGACGACGGAGTTATTAATATTATTATTTGCAATATTAACGATGTCTTGAAGCTCTGTGACACCCCCAAATCCGGGCACCTCAATCCCACAGATTTGGTGTTCACTGTTTAATTAAATCATAACTAACTACCCATAAACAAAGGATATAATTAAACTCAAAAACTTAAACAATCAATCTCCCATTAAAGGGTTACATAATCTAAAATAAACCCCAGGTCATCTAACCTTTATTACAATCATCAGCATAAAATTAAAACATGATCATAAATAAATCTATTACATAAGCTTCATAAATAAAAGATAAATTAAACATTGTTGTCTAATCAAGCACTTTGTCCTTGCCCTTGCTTGTAGAAAGCTCTTCAAACTTCTTAACTTCATCTGCATTGTTTTGTGCAAGAGTGAGCAAACAATTGCTCACAAGAAGAATATACAAAAACGTTTTATGAATAACAATTCACTAAGCTTTCAATGGTAAAGTATTCCTACCGGAACAATAAACTTTAATTCAACAGCTATGAGTTCAAAGGAATAATGAACGTTTAAGTTAACAATAGACAATAACATCAAAGAATACACTGAGGGTCACAAGACCACGAACTCTATTCTAGGTTTTCAAGTATTTCTACTTTAACCTTTAACAGTCTAAAAGACTATAATCATTATCTATGTCCTAGGTTCACAGGTGTTTCTACTGTAACCTTTAATAGTCTAAACGACTATACGGACCATCATTCCGTACTCCAGGTGATTAGCCCTTTGTACTATGTATTGCGCAAACATTTTAACGCTATTGCATAGCTCTAAAATAATCCCCTAATATAGGGTTGTTCATCTCAGCTTAGATTATCACGTTCCGAATCAAAGGAAGTTTGGTTGGGAATTAACGTCAAAGAAAGTCTAGATTTTTAGAAAGCTCATCAACCAAGTACTGGTTGAATCAGATAGGAATCAATAACTATTCAAGGGTTTGATTATAATGTCCTCATGAACAAGGTATATCGATGAATCAATAAGAACTAGAGTATTAACAATTTCTAAGTTGAACAAATGTTATCATCGACAACATGCTTTCAAAGGTGTGCGAGTTCATAAATAAACCAAATGAAGTTTGGTTTGGGTTGACTTCAAGGGTAATTTAGAGTTTAGAATATTCATTAACTAAAGATTAGTTGAATTGGTAAAGAATCGCTAAGCAACTTAGAGTTCGGTACAATAATGTAAGATAGTACAATGATATTGAAGAAAGAAGATTAAACAACAGTTATTAGTAGCTGAATAACCACAGTTCTTACAATAAAATTACAGACTTTGAATAACCAAGGTAATCTCGATTAGAATAAAGAAACAAAGATAAACTAACTTACTCAACAATAAATGAAGGTTAAAGAACTTGCATGATAATAAATCGTTAAACAAGAGATTGGAGATAAAGAACTTGCATAAGTATAACATAACAGTGAAAAGTAACCTTGTTGAATAATAAAGTAGCAAAGGTTAGGTAACTTGCCTCTTGCGTAAGCTATACAATTACAACTCACGTACTCCAATGTCCTACACATACCATTAGGATTATCAGATCAATTAGCTACATACATTAACCTCATAGATTCATTTATCATCTAAGTTACGTTATAACCTTTACTTTAAGGTCTAACCATATAAATAAACCACATAAGCCGAATCTGAAAACTCAGTAACACATACATTAGACTTCTAGCATCCAAATCACATTTTCAACTCTTATTAATCAATACTACATTTCTCCTTAATCGAACTTGAAATTCAATCAAGTGATTAAGTCTTCCCAAGACTCATTGGTTTTATATTAATCACTTTCCATATCATAATGTTCATTTCTGAAACCACAAGTGGTAACATCACAAGACTTAGCCACCCTTCAATTTGTACACTAAGTCCTAACATATCACATTCTAAACTTATAAAACCTTTTACAACTTTGAAATTATCAATGACATGACATGGTTCTGTTTTAACCTCCATATTCCATGTTTATTAAGTTAACACATCATTAGACCAAGTTATAGTGTCATTATCGCAGGTCTGTGATAAGTGGGATTTATACCTACTTATTGGATATTAATTTACGCGAATTATGCCAATCTCAAGTCTATCCTAATATGTTTTAGTTGCATTACATGTTATTTTGCATTGCATATACTCAGAACTCCTTTGGTGGAACAATTGTAGAAAATGGCTACTTTTGTGGTGTTGGATGGCATGAGGCTGATGTAGATGGCATGAGGTTGACGGATGTATGGCATGAAGGTATAATGGGGCAAGGAGACCAAACAAGGAAGGAAGGAGCATAGAACGATCGGTCGGCAGAACAGAATTCATTCATTTGCAGAGTTGCATGCGACGCATGTATGGCATACTAAACTTGAGGGGCGTACTGTGAGAGCCCTATTGGACATCCTAACCTCATCGCAAGTCTCGCACTTGCATGCGAGGAACACACTAGAGAGGCACACGACCATGCGCGATGTTGAAGCTACTGATTTATTTTATTTTAATTTTTAATTAAAAAGGGTTGTAATTGGTTTAAAACGATATCTGACTGGTGTCAGACATAACTTTGGATAACTTTTGACGAATTTTTCATAAGAGTAACTAGGGTTTACACGTGAGGGAGATTCCAATGAAGAACGAAGCCTAAACTCCATCTTTTCTAATTCTTCTTGGGATTTTCTGTCATTGTGGATTTCTATTATTGTTTAACTGGATTTTTATGAGGAGTTGAACGTTGATATTGGTTTACAATCTACAATTGGGTTTGATCATTTCTATCCTTCATCTTTCAATTATTTGCTTGATAATCATGTTTAGCGTTGATCCCATAATGGCTTTTGGTTCAGTTATGAACTAAACTCCATTATGGGATTCTAACGGATTTTAATATGTAGTTTAGTTGCATGCTTTATTGCTAGGGTTGTTTTACATATCATATGGGAATTCTATTATGGTTGTTTTATATGTATGAATGCTTGATCACCATTCATTTCAGTATTTGCATGGAATTGACAATGAACATGCGAGTATGGATTGTAATCATAATAGTATACGTATATGGGGTTGTTTTATATGGCTTGTGTATTTCGTGAATGAGATAGACATATACTTATTCACCGTATGAGTTAAAATAAGGGCTTGTGCTTAAAATTAGTATGATTGCAAATTCACATAGACATATAGCAATTTTGGTTATATTGATGATTACATAGAGTCTATCATTTGTGGATGTTGTGTAAGTAGGTCATAGTGCATTGAAAAATGGCTATGACTCTATTAGTGCTCTTGGCTATTTTCCTGTGATATGTGAACAATTCTTGCATGATAGTGGTAATTAGATGAAGTATTAAATGAAGTTAGGATCCCATTATATCTAGATTTGATTTATTCCATTCTTATTTTAGTTATTATTTGCATTTAGAATAATTCACACTTTTGATCTTTAGTTTAAGCATATAGAAATAGTGATTTGATTGATGAATAGTAGTTTAAATTGAACAACTTTCTATGTGAGATAGATACTTTACTTACTCTGTATTACTTGTTGACACATGTATGCTTGCATGAGTTAGAGCTCTTTTGTCATAACTAAAAAAGAGGCAACAAGTTTTTGGCGTCGTCGGGGAAAGGCGTTTATTTTAAATAATTATCATCAATTTTAAGCTATTTTGTATGACTTAGACATATCTATTCTTATCTCATTTCTATTTTTGTTTTATTTGTGATTTCAGGTACTTGTAGATTTTTATGCACACAAGATCTTCCAATTCCGAATTAACACCAGCGCAGGATAACATTAACGGAAGGGGTTGGAAAGTAAGTGTGCGGAGAAATTTGAAAGCTCAATTAGAGAGTACTACAGTTAGTATGGCAGAAGAACAGAGAATTGAGCAAAGAGAAGAGCATCGGGCTCTACGAGAATATTCCATGTCGAATATAAACGGACTCCAGTCTAGCATAGTCAGACCGGCGATAGCAGCCAACACTTTTGATGTAACGACCCCAAAATTCATACAATTTAATTCTCGACTTCTGTCGTTAATAATACATTCAGCCTCTAATTTTACATCACTAAACAATAATACAACCATTAAAATTTGAGGAATAATTTAAACTTTTATATATTTCCTTCTTTATTGCCCTAAATCGCAACCTTTACATTACATCTCTTCTTTTCAAATTTATATCATGAATCGTTACAACAAAATGACTAAACAAAGTCTTACATCATAAATAGTTATCCATATACACCGGATAACTCAACTTACAATTCAACAACATGTTATATTCAAAATATTAAATACATTTACCATAAAACATAAGCAATCTTCATGAATACGGATCCCTATAATTCACGTAGCACATATCCTTACCTTAAATCTTTAACCTGCAAAAGTGGTTATTTGCAAGGTTGAGCTCAACAGTCCAGAAAAATCTAACAGTTTTCATGCATCACGTAGCACATAATAACATGCTCAACATATATCTCATAAACATCAGACTAACATAACATACATGCTACAATTCATATAACAAGTATAAAGATTGAGTTCCTTACTCAATCAGCATGCTTTAGTCAAACAACGTAGTCATAAATTGACTTTAACATTTCATACATTCAACATATATATAACACATCATGCTCTTTGCAATAAAGATTTAAACAATAAAATTCACATAGCAAATAGGAACTGAAAGACTTGCCTTGATCGTTGTTTACCAATAACAGTTTAACAGCTTACAGTTATCTGTACTTCACGTGCCCTACACAATTATATAATCATTCACATCAACTATTAGTCACATAACAATGCATAGTAGTTGTAATGTAAACTTTAATCTACAACCTATAACTCTTCTTATTAATCAATACACAATGTTCAATTTGATTGTGTTCACTTTAGACTTATAACTCACTTTAGACTTAATCAATACACAATGTTCAACCTAGGACTACTTATTAATTTTATATTAAATCTATTCCATATCTTATAATATTCATTTCAATTGAATTGAAACACTTTTTAAGTTTATTTACACTTGGCACGGCGTTTCGACGTTCATTCGTCACACGCCTGATTCGTCTCTCTTGTGTCTGCTTAGTATGCTTATACAACTTATCTAATACATCATTTATGAATGTTAAGCATCATTATATTTCATAATATTCATGTTCTACAACTTAGAACAACATCTTTTATCGTCAAGAGCACTACACTTGCATACGTGCATGCCCGACGCCCTCTGATTGTCCCCGAAAACACAATAGTCCTACAAATGACCATTTTGACCCTTCCTAAAGACCTCAAATTGAAATACTTAAAGAACAAAGGTTGTAGGTCTATTCGTCCTCATTCCGGATCATCTTGAATCACCTCAATCGGAGTTTGTATGAAAACGTTATGACCATTTTACTACAAGAGGTCAAAACTGTCCGACCCAGACCACAATTCTAGCGTTGGGGCGCGAGACAATGGCACTAGGGCGCGAATTCCAGTGCCGGGGCGCGAATTCCAGTGTTGGGGCATGAACTTCTGGCCCATTTTTGGCGCTGAGCCACGAAATTTGGCGCTGGGGCTCCGAATTACAGAACACCCAAAACCAGAAACAAAACCAAGCTACTGTGTCTTAATTTCTAACACCAATTAACATGTGTAATCCATGTAAAGCACACATAAATATTACCAAGCATATATGTACCGATTTAAACAACTTAAATAAAAAATTTAGAAAACTAAAATCCTTGAAACTATAGTTTAAAACCCAAAACTCCATGTTTGATATTTCTTGACACAGTGAATACTGTAAATGCTAATGATAAACTAATTTGATGCCTTTAAACTATGTTCTTTATATTTCTTACCCAATTAACGAATTCAAAGTTAAATTTTGCAATTAGTATACACCTCAACCACCAAATTTGCTACTGTCATTATCCATGTATAAGAACATACATTGAGAAATAGTTTGTCTTTCTTTATAAACGAAATTAACACAATAACTCTTGTTTAACGACTATTTTTACCTCAGAAAACCATATAATCACCATAGTTCAGTTATATCACAACAATTATAGAAAATTTGTAAAAACTTTATACTACCGTTAAGAACATAGAGACTTCAAACTATGTCGTAAAACATTTTAACGCATATATGTAAATATAACATTAAGGTTATTGGAAAAATATCTTTTGTTGCTTTGAAAATCCTTGCTAATCCTCTGAGAATAGCTTGAAGAACTCAAAAATTTCTCTTGTTTTTCTCTCACAAACTCTCTCTCAAGCCTCTGACAAACCTTTCTTCTATTCTTTTCTTAGACTTAAACCAATTACACTATACGTAAAATAAAAACACAAACAACGTACGATTTTTAAAACGTCTAAACCGACATTATACTTAATATACTAATAAATTATCAGTTACCAAAATAATATATATATTATATCTATATTATATTTATTTATTTTATTTTATTATAATTCAAAATTCAAAAGAAATCTGAAAGCCATAAGGCTCCGTTTGCCAAAACCCTTTTAAAATTAAACACCTAATAGTTTTAAACCTTGTTTGGATAAAACTAACTTAAACTCCTTTAATTTATTTTAATAACTCCTTTATAATATAGTTATTTATCACACTTTATTTAATTAAGTTTTCATACTTAATTTAATTAATTCTAATAACAATTTATTGAATAAATCATTTAATCATTATAAACTCTCCAACTTAATTATTAAATTAAATTAGAATATTATCTCAAAACAATTAATTTTCTTAACCCATTAATTATTTATTAAACAAATAATTAACCAAATCAAATCAAATCAAATTAAACAAATATTTATTCAACAACAAACAAATATTTATTCAACAATAAATACATCCATTAAATATTTATATAATTTAATAAATATTTATAATTATAATTAAAATTCTGGATTGTTACATTAATCATATCGTAATAAGAATTTCAATTATTAAATTCTTATTTTAATAACTTGTGAAAATTTGGGTTGTCACAATTGAGATTAAATCGGGCACTATTTAGATTATGCAAAACTCGGTTCAGTTTGGGGGTGCTGCTACGGATGATCCGAATGAACACTTATTGAGCTTCATCGAGATTTGTGATACATTCCGATATAACGGTGTGACGGAGGATGCTATTAGACTGAGGTTGTTCCCGTTCTCATTGAGGGATAAGGCGAGGAGTTGGCTTCATTCTTTGTCGTCGTGAAATCAATCACTACATGGGAGGACTTAGCGCGAGAAATTCTTAACCAAGTTCTTTCCAATGGCTAAAAGCGCAAAGATGAGGACATGATATATGTCGATTTGAGCAACAATGTATGAGTCCTTATATGAAGCATGGGAGAGATATAAAGAGATGTTAAAGAAGTGTTCGCATCACAATATGCCAGATTGGATGGTAATTGACACTTTTTACAATGGATTGGGATGGCAGTCGAGACCGATTGTAGATGCAGCTGCAGAAGGGGCATTATGGACAAAAAGCTATGACAAGGCCTATACACTTTTTGAGACTATGGCAGCAAATGATTTCCAGAATCCTACATCACGGATGTCACAGCCCAAGGTAGCAGGTGTGTTGGAGGTAGATGTTATCACTCGGTTTGCCACGGATGGCGCAAAGAATGGCAAAGAAGATACCTGATAGCAGGGGAGCAAAGTGAAAACAGTTGCCTTCGTTTGTGAGATTTGTGCGGGGTCACACTCCACGGATCAATGTGCCATCAGCTTGGAGTCGGTGCAGTATGTGAGCAATTACAGGAAAGACTAAGGTCAATTTCAGAACACATACCACCCCAACAACCGAAACCATCCAAACTTTAGTTGGTCAAATAGCCAAGGAAATCAGAAGAATCAGTTTGTAATAACCCGATATTTTCATATAAATAAATCAGAAATTTTGCGTATAATTTATTTATTTTTTTATTTATTATTATTTATTTATTATTTTAAAGGAAAGGATATGTGCAAGGTAATGTGTATGTATTTATGTGATGAATATAAAATATATTTATTACATGAATGATTAAGAATAATTTTTTTTTTAGAATTATTGATCATTATAAATTATATTCTTATAATAATTAATTTTATAATAGAAATATTTTTATTAATTATTTTCCATGAAAATAAGATTATTATATTATTTAAATAATATATGAAATGGTTACTGACATTATTATAATAACTATTTTATTATATGAATTTATTTGATTAATTAAGTTAATTATTTAACTTAATTAATAATATCAGATATATGAAAGATAAATCGGATATGGAATCCAAACCCTAATTTTTGATTTTTGATCAAGGAATGAGAATAATATTATTATATTATTATTTATCAAGATATTATAGATATGTATGTTATGAGTGTAATGTTAATGTGGAAAGTTTTAATGTATTACGAACCAACCCTAATAATATTTTTATAAACCATAATATTAGTCGATAAACCCTAGTTTTGAAGTCAATTGATACTTTAAAATCTGTTTAGTAATTATGTTATGTGATTAATAACATTTATTATAATATTATTTTATTTCAGTACTTTAAATATGTACTGTATATGTGTGGACTGATAATGTTGGTCAAATTATGTGTATAATGTCAAAACCATAGTTTTAAGCTGTTAAACCCTAATTTAAAGGTCAAATGTAAGCTTAAGGCTGTTATGTGATCATGATAATGTGTGTAATGATCAGTGTTATAGATATTAACCCTAATTAGGGAGAACCCTAATTATCAAAACCATAATTATTATTATTTTTTTAAAAAGAATAAACCCTTATTATTTTTCTAAATTATAAACCCTAACTATAATTTAGTAACCCTAATTGCTTTATTAGCAAGGTTAATTATGGTTAGTAAATTTTAAACCCTACTTACCATGTATAAGGAAATTAGAAACCCTAACTTATTTATCAAACCCTACATACAATTTTTAAAAACTAAAATTTTTTATTTTGAACCCTAATTTGAAATTCTATAATTTTGGTGCTAAACCTTAGGGTCAAACCCTAAGGGTTAAACCCTAAGGGTTTGTCAAGATTACAAGCTTGCCATTAAAAATCCAATGCAAAAGACCAAATTGCCCCTCTAGCATAATTGAAGCTAACTTGTCAAAGTGGCCAAAACTTTAGTTGCTCAACCACTCCAACAACTCCATGTGACAAAAAAAATTTATAGCACATCAGCCATTTATTATACAAGTCCATTGCATCTAACTTGTATATATAGATTAAAAGAGAGAAAAATTTCATTTTATTACCATTTGATCAACCAATCTTCAACCAAGTCTTTCTCTCTCCTCACTCACGAATTTATGTAGCAGATCAGTCCCATATTAAAGCCCCACTAACACACATCACAAATCAGTAGCCTGGAAATCAGATTTGCTCATTTAAAGGTATAAACCCTAGCTTGAAATATGATCTTGATCAATGTGTTAGATGTTGTTTTTTTGTGTTAAAATATGTTTTTTATAGTGTTATTAAGTGATCTGGGTTGATAGATGTTAGATCCATAACATCTATAAGCTCAGATCTGGTGTTTTTGCAAATCTGGAAATATTTCATTTTGTGTTCTGACAACGAATTTCAGAGGCTGTAGATCTTTGGTTGTTATATGTTTTTGTTGTTTAAGTGTTCCATCTTGTAATATGCTATGAGTACTTTAATATGGAACTTGAATCAGGTCTATATCTGTTGTAGATTAAAAGTTATAAAGGGTCAAACAGGGTTGACCGACCATGACTTTTTAATGATCTGGGTAACCCAAAAAGCTTTTAGCAGCGTCTGACATGATTTTCTAAGCCTTGTATCTGTCAGGTTTTTAGTGATTTAATGATGTGGTTATATTCATGTTGTAGCATGTCATATGGACTTTATATCTATACCTTTTTATCTCTTAAACCATTAACATATCGATCATAGAAGATGGTCAAAGTAGCCCATCTGTTCACAAATACGCTTTTCTGGAATTTCGAGAAAGTGTGTGAACAAGGTTTCTGACAACCTTTGACCGAATCATAACTTGTGATCTTGTTATTGTTAAGCTGATATGTTGATACCCATTTGTTCCTTGTTATGTGTACTACATACTTAGACCATAAGAACACTTATCTAATGACAAGAAAACCTTATTAAGTGAGCTTGAAAGTAGGACACTGCCTGGGTTTCTGGGTTACCCACAAAACCCAGGAGTGGTCTGACAATGACTTTTTTTAGCCAGATCTTCGTGGTGTGGTATGATATGACCTAGATTATGGTTAATACTTCTAGTATTACATTAGTAGTACATGATAAAAGTTATAGAATACTCAGAAACCTCATAACCTAACATTTAGGTCTGGTCAAAGTGAGTACCTCGTTAACTGACATGCATTTCTGGGCTTCGCTGAAGAACACGAAGAATACCTATAGCGACGGTTCTGTCGCAATAGGCAGTCTTTAGTGACATTTTATTTCTAAAAATTATATTTTTATTAAATAATTAGTATTAAATAGTTTTTAATTATGAAAAATACAAAATAAATTATTAAAAATTATTTTTAAGTCCGAAAATTATATTTTAATTATTTTGGATATATTTCATAAATATTTAATATTTTTGGAATATTAAAGGTATTTAATTTATTTGGTAATTATATTAAATAAATTATTTAAAATGATTTTAATACTTGAAAATTTATTTTAAATTATGTTATGTTATAAGAAAATATTTTAAGTTATTTTCTATAACTTTTAATATTTTGTGATGAAATTTCATTAATAAATTAATATTAATGATAATTAAGTTATGTAATAAATGTATTAAATAAATTATGAAAATAGAATTAATGATTTAAAAATCATTTAAAGTATTATAAAAATATTGTAAGTTATAAAATATAACTTTTGATATTTTGTCATGAAAAATATTAATATTTTAATATTAATGATATTAGATTTGTTTAATAATTATATTAAATAAATTAGTTTAAAAATGATTTTAATATTATAAAAATCATTTTAAATGAAATTAAGGTGTTTAAGAATATTTTAAGTTATAAAATATAACTTTTAATATTTAAAGAATAATTTCATTAATAATTTGATATTAATGATACTAATTTAATATTAATGATATTAAGTTTATTTAATAATTATATTAAATAAATAGTTTAAAAGGGTTTTATTTATTTAAAAATCATTTAAAAAGAATAATAATGAATTACAAATATTTTAAGTTATTTTTAATAACTTTTAATATTTTGATAAATAGTACATTAATATTTTAATATTAATGGTAATTATTTAAAATGATTTTAAATGTTTTAAAAATCATTTAATGGTAATATTAATACTTTAAAAATATTTTAAGTTATTATAAATAACTTTAATATTTGGCAATGATTTCATTAATAGTTTAAATTTAATGATAATAGAATTATTTGATATTTAAATCATTTTACAATGATTAGGTGTTTGAAAATGCATGATAAATTATTATAATTATTTGAAAATTATTGTAAGTCATTTAAAAATGATATGACTGTTATTTAAATAGTCTAAATAGATATTAAACTTAGATATAGAGTCTTAAACTCGATAATTACCGATAAAGTCGCTTTGTGATGACGCTCGGCATGTTTTTGAGTAAATTGATCCGGACTTAGATAGTTTGATTGTATACATGTTTATTTATGATTTAATGATTTGTGAAAACATGTGTGACAATGTGATTAGGTTATGTTGTTGATCGATAATAAGCGATTACCATGTGTTATGATATGTATTTCTAATCGATCAAATGATCTTATTAATGATAGGTTTCGGTATAAAAGATAAATCTAAGTTGCATATTGTAAGCAGCAGATCAGACAAGTATCCTACCTTTGCATTTTCTTTATGCAATAGATATACGTAAAGAAGGTTTAGAAATATATTATTATTATGTTATATTATTAACCTTATTGTGATATATTCTATATCCGATCATTGCTTATCAACTTGTTAGTATATGTTAATTCAGATATATATTCTGTTCGTTAATTTCTAAATATAGGTATACAAGTGTCCCCACTTGGATAATCATTATATTTAATCACATGTTGATATATATATATATATATATATATATATATATATATATATATATATATATATATGTCTAAGCTATTTGACAATTGACTAGACACCTGATTCGTAAATATCGTTGATTATGATAAAACCTTATTGTATCCAATCACATTGCTTTGGTTCGGATTCCTAACTAATTGTGAACATCCCGAACATAGGAAAAAAAATTATGCGCTAAGGCGGACAAAGGATGAACTATAATATCGTTCTAGCAATGTAGTATTGATCAATACAGGGCACATTGAGATGATCACCCTTGAGCCCGTAAGTTATGACGGTTTGCGGAAGAAGTTCTGTTAAACCTATTCAAAAATTAAAAATAATGTTCATAATCTGTCGAATACCCTATATATATATATATAGTCAATACGTAGTTTCAAGAACTTTGATATAGAAATAGTAAATGGTTATGATTGGTTCAGTTTACTTCACAACTATTGATCTGTTGTAGAAGTGATATGCAAAGAAAACATTTATTTCTCTCAGTTAAATATATTTATAATTGTTATTACTTGCTGGGAACTCAAATGCTCATCCTTGCTTAAATTTAAATGTTTTCAGTTAAGCGTGATCAACCTGAAGGTTCAGACATGAAAAAGTGAAAAGGAAAGCAAACAGAATAATTGTTAATGGTATCTTTTGTAATAGTTAGCCTGTATTTAGATAATGATATGTATTATATATCATGTAAAGAATTATAGTAAAGGTTGCGTACTTGGGATTAGACTCTGATAAATGTAAGTCAAGTTTGAAATTATATTATTGTTATTATTATTAGTATTATTCCGCTCATAGAAATGGTATCGTAAAGTACCAAGTTCGGGTTTCAAGTACCTGAATTTGGGGGCTTTACATTGTGGTATCAGAGCTTTAGGGTTAGAAACCTTAGGTAGGATAGACCTTAGGCTATAACCTTGGGACAGAGGGAAACATTGAAAATACAAATAACTCAAATAGAGTTTAAGAAGGAGATGAGTTGAATAAATTCATCATCAAATCAAATAAAAGATAAATTATATAAAACTATTATATGTTGTGTGTATATATTATGTGTTAATCAAGATAGTTTGTGTAGGTGTCTGATAGGAAAAGGATTAGAATACCCTCAGGTCGTAAAAAATAACTCAATCTCTATGACCGAGCCAATATCAAAGCCAATAGCTGAAATGGAGGCTCGCTCACATTGAAAGCTACCTCAATGAGGTGTATATTGTGGAAAAGTATAGTAGCAGATCCCGAAATGATAAGTATAACTGATAGGTAAAGTATAGTTAAAGAATAAGTGGTCAATGTCGAGTTCTTAAACTCATATGTTTGTGGTGAGTTCTTAAACTCATAATGTGTTGTAAGTTGGACGAACTTGATATAGTTATGTGTGAATTGATATTAAGGATAATAGTAATAGATAGGTTACTAAGCAATTGATCGTTAGTGAAGGTGTAAGAAATAGGTAGTATTAGTATTAGTTGAATATGTATGATTTTAGGTGGTGTATATGATAGGTATGTTGGTGTAATGTAATATTTTGTATAAGTTATGACAGCGATTCCCGACTCTTGAGTCACAAAGGGATAGCGAATGTTTAAAGCAATATGTGTTATGGTATGTCAAGTGCTATGAATATGAGTCTATGTTGAATTAATGAAATAAGTGGGTATAAAGATAATATTTATTTATCTGAATACTGATTAATGCAATAAACCAAAGTTTTCAAAATTAAATATTTTGAGTACATGATTATTTGAATAGAAAATTTCACGTTATATGTCGAACGGATACGATAAGGCTTAGAATGTAAGTTAATAAGGAATAATTTATAATAATGCCGCTAAGACGAAAACGAAACCAAAGGATAAAGGAACCTGTCTACAAAGCTAGAAGACAACCAGACCCGATACAGAATTTTGCGAATATGAACGATCAACATATGCAGAACAGAATACCAGCCGGAAAAGATCAACCAGATAATCGTACGTCGAATGTCAAAGACTTCAAGGCGGTCATATTGCCAGGATTTAAAGGATCAACTGACCCGGTAGATGTGTTTGTGATAGCTAGTATAACGGAGGGGCAAAATACAGGTTTTGCCACCTATATGATGAAAAAAAGGAAAGGAGATAAACGAAAAGTTTATGTGTTAAAACTATGGGCAGAAGGGACGTGTCTCTCCCAATTGTCCCAATCTAAGAATGTATAGTGAATGTGTTATTTGTGAATCAATGGAGTATAAGGTGAAAGACTATTCAAGAAGGGGAAGGGAGGCAAGGAATACGAATACGAAAAAAGGCAGCAGGACATTGGCGACAACGGGACCAACTTCAACAAGCACACCAACGAAATCAACCGCAAGCGTCTTCAACATGACCGTTCAAGAAATCGTGGCAGCTGGGGATGCAAACTTCAGGTATTATTCTAATTAATATGATTTTTCTTATATATGATTTTTTATATATATATATATATATATATATAATATATATTATTTTATATGAATTATTTTGAAGGAGAAATTTGAGTTCTTTTAGAAATCAAATTTCTGTTTCAAAAGATAAATAAACGTTTTGCAGAATAGTTAAAGATCGGATCGATCAATTATGATTGGGATCTATTTGTAATGATTATGCATGCTATGTACCCTGGCATGAATAGGTTTTAAAAGGTGATTCCGGGGACAGAATCTTATAAAGGAGGGTGAATGTAATAACCCGATATTTTCATATAAATAAATCAGAAATTTTGCGTATAATTTATTTATTTTTTATTTTTTATTATTTATTTATTATTTTAAAGGAAAGGATATGTGCAAGGTAATGTTTATGTATTTATGTGATGAATATAAAATATATTTATTACATAAATGATTAAGAATAATTTTATTTTTAGAATTATTGATCATTATAAATTATATTCTTATAATAATTAATTTTATAATAGAAATATTTTTATTAATTATTTTCCATGAAAATAAGATTATTATATTATTTAAATAATATATGAAATGGTTTCTGACATTATTATAATAACTATTTTATTATATGAATTTATTTCAGATTAATTAGGTTAATTATTTAACTTAATTAATAATGTTGTATATGAAAGATAAATCGGATATGGAATCAAACCCTAATTTTAGATTTTTGATCAAGGATTGAAAATAATATTATTATATTATTATTTATCAATTATTATAGATATGTATGTTATGAGTGTAATGTTAATGTGTGGAACAGTTTTAATGTATTACGAACCAACCCTAATAATATTTTTATAAACCATAATATTAGTCTGATAAACCCTAATTTTGAAGTCAATTGATACTTTAAAATACATTTTAGTAATTATGCTATATGATTAATAACATTTATTATAATATTATTTTATTTCAGTACTTTAAATATGTACTATATATGTGTGGACTGATAATGTTGGTCAAATTATGTGTATAATGCCAAAACCATAGTTTTAAGCTGTTAAACCCTAATTTAAAGGTCAAATGTAAGCTTAAGGCTGTTATGTGATCATGATAATGTGTGTAATGATCAGTGTTATAGATATTAACCCTAATTAGGGAGAACCCTAATTATCAAAACCCTAATTATTATTTTTTTAAAAAAAGAATAAACCCTTATTATTTTTCTAAATTATAAATCCTAACTATAATTTAGTAACCCTAATTGCTTTATTAGCAAGGTTAATTATGGTTAGTAAATTTTAAACCCTACTTACCATGTATAAGGAAATTAGAAACCCTAACTTATTTATCAAACCCTAATTAAAATTTTTAAAAACTAAAATTTTTTATTTTAAACCCTAAATTGAAATCCTATAATTTTGGTGTTAAACCTTAGGGTCAAACCCTAAGGGTTAAACCCTAAGGGTTTGTCAAGATTACAAGCTTGCCATTAAAAATCCAATGAAAAAGACCAAATTGCCCCTCTAGCATAATTGAAGCTAACTTGTCAAAGTGGCCAAAACTTTAGTTGCTCAACCACTCCAACAACTCCATGTGACAAAAAAATTTATAGTACATCAGCCATTTATTATACAACTCCATTGCATCTAACTTGTATATATAGATTAAAAGAGAGAAAAATTTCATTTTATTGCCATTTGATCAACCAATCATCAACCAAGTCTTTCTCTCTCCTCACTCACGAATTTATTTAGTAGATCAGTCCCATATTAAAGCCCCACTAACACACATCACAAATCAGTAGCCTGAAAATCAGCTTTGCTCATATAAAGGTATAAACCCTAGCTTGAAATATGATCTTGATCAATGTGTTAGATGTTGTGTTTTTGTGTTAAAATATGTTGTTTATGGTGTTATTAAGTGATCTGGGTTGATAGATGTTAGATCCATAACATCTATAAGCTCAGATCTGGTGTTTTTGTAAATCTGGAAATATTTCATTTTGTGTTCTGACAACGAATGTCAGAGGCTGTAGATCTTTGGTTGTTATATGTTTTTGTTGTTTAAGTGTTTCATCTTGTAATATGCTATGAGTACTTTAATATGAAACTTGAATCAGGTCCATATTTGTTGTAGATTAAAAGTTATAAAGGGTGTAACAGGGTTAACCGACCATGACTTTTTAAAGATCTGGGTAACCCAGAAAGCTTTTAGCAGCGTCTGACATGATTTTCTAAGCCTTGTATCTGTCAGGTTTTTAGTGATTTATTGATGTGGTTATATTCATGTTGTAGCCTGTCATATGGACTTTATATCTATACCTTTTTATCTCTTAAACCATTAACATATCGATCGTAGAAGACGGTCAAAGTAGCCCATCTGTTCACAAATACGCTTTTCTAGAATTTCGAGAAAGTGTCTGAACAAGGTTTCTGACAACCTTTGACCGAATCATAACTTGTGATCGTGTTATTGTTAAGCTGATATGTTGATACCCATTTGTTCCTTGTTATGTGTACTACATACTTAAACCATAAGAACACTTATCTAATGACAAGAAAACCTTATTAAGTGAGCTTGAAAGTAGGACCATAACACTGCCTGGGTTACTGGGTTACCCACAAAACCCAGGAGTGGTCTGACAATGACTTTAATTAGCCAGATCTTCGTGGTGTGGTATGATATGACCTAGATTATGGTTAGTACTTCTAGTGTTACATTAGTAGTACATGATAAAAGTTATAGAATACTCAGAAACCTCATAACTAATTATATTTTAATTATTTTGGATATATTTCATAAATATTTAATATTTTTGGAATATTAAAGGTATTTAATTTATTTAGTAATTATATTAAATAAATTATTTAAAAATGATTTTAATACTTGAAAAATCATTTTAAATTATGTTATGTTATAAGAAAATATTTTAAGTTATTTTCTATAACTTTTAATATTTTGTGATGAAATTTCATTAATAAATTAATATTAATGATAATTAAGTTATTTAATAAATGTATTAAATAAATTATGAAAATAGAATTAATGATTTAAAAATCATTTAAAGTATTATAAAAATATTGTAAGTTATAAAATATAACTTTTAATATTTTGTCATGAAAAATATTAATATTTTAATATTAATGATATTAGATTTGTTTAATAATTATATTAAATAAATTAGTTTAAAAATAATTTTAATATTATAAAAATCATTTTAAATGAAATTAAGGTGTTTAAGAATATTTTAAGTTATAAAATATAACTTTTAATATTTAAAGAATAATTTCATTAATAATTTGATATTAATGATACTTATTTAATATTAATGATATTAAGTTCATTTAATAATTATATTAAATAAATAGTTTAAAAATGGTTTTATTTATTTAAAAATCATTTAAAAGAATAATAATGAATTAAAAATATTTTAAGTTATTTTTAATAACTTTTAATATTTGGATAAATAGTACATTAATATTTTAATATTAATGGTAATTATTTAAAATGATTTTAAATGTTTAAAAATCATTTAAGGGTAATATTAATACTTTTAAAATATTTTAAGTTAATATAAATAACTTTAATATTTTGGCAATGATTTCATTAATAGTTTAAATTTAATGATAATAGAATTATTTGATATTTAAATCATTTTACAATGATTCCGGTGTTTGGAAATGCATGATAAATTATTATAATTATTTGAAAATTATTGTAAGTCATTTAAAAATGATATGACTGTTATTTAAATAGTCTAAATAGATATTAAACTTCGATATAGAGTCTTAAACTCAATAATTACCCGATAAAGCCGTCGGTACGCCGACATGTTTCAGAAATTGATCTGGACTTAGATAGTTTGATTGTATACATGTTTATTTATGATTTAATGACTGTGAAATATGTGTGACAATGTGATTAGGTTATGTGCTGACTGCAATAAGCAGTACCATGTGTTATGATATGTATTTCTAATCGATCAAATGATCTTATTAATGATTGGTTTCAGTATAAAAGATAAATCTAAGCTTCATAGTGTAAGCAGCAGATCAGGCAAGTATCCTACCTTTGCATTTTCTTTATGCAATGGATATACGTAAGAAGGTTTAAGAAATATATTATTATTATGTTATATTATTAACCCTATTGTGATATATTCTATATCCGATCATTGCTTATCAACATGTTAGTATATGGTAATTCAGATATATATTTTGTTCGTTAATTTCTAAATATGGGTATACAAGTGTCCCCACTTGGATAATCATTCAATTTAATCACATGTTGATATATATATATATATATATATATATATATATATATATATATATACGTCTAAGCTATTTGACCCAGCTAGACACAGATTCAGAAATATCGTTGATTATGATAAAACCTTATTGTATCCAATCAATTTGCTTTGATTCGGATTCCTGACTAATTGTGAACATCCCGAACATGGGAAAAAAAATTATGCGCTAAGGCGGACAAAGGATGAACGATAATATCGTTCTAGCAATGTAGTATTGATCAATACAGGGCACATTGGGATGATCACCCTCGAGCCCGTAAGTTATGACGGTTTGCGGATGAAGTTCTGTTAAACCTATTCAAAAATTTAAAACAATGTTCATAATCTGTCGACTACCCTATATGTATATAGTCAATACGTAGTTTCAAGAACTTTGATATGGAAATAGTAAATGGTTATGATTGGTTCAGTTTACTTCACAACTATTGATCTGTTGTAGAAGTGATATGCAAAGAAAACATTTATTTCTTTCAGTTAAATATATTTATAATTGTTATTACTTGCTGGGAACTCAAATTCTCATCCTTGCTTAAATTTAAATGTTTTCAGTTAAGCGTGATCAACCTGAAGGTTCAGACATGAAAAAGTGAAAAGGAAAGCAAACAGAATAATTGTTAATGGTATCTTTTGTAATAGTTAGTCTGTATTTAGATAATGATATGTATTATATATCATGTAAAGAATTATAGTAAAGGTTGCGTACTTGGGATTAGACTTTGATAAATGTAAGTCAAGTTTGAAATTGGATTATTATTATTATTATTATTATTATTATTATTATTATTATTATTATTATTATTATTATTATTATTATTCCGCTCATAGAAATGGTATCGTAAAGCACCAAGTTCGGGTTTCAAGTACACGAATTTGGGGCGTTCTACGATTCAATAGAACCAATGATTTAAATACATGTACCATCTCAAGTGACATTTTGTACCAAAACCACCGTTTCCACTGGGATTCTCTCAGGAACAACATCACACTCCAGCTGCACCACATCCGGAAAAGAAATACATGGCAAATATGGAGGTGATGATTAAAAGCCAAGCAGTGGCTATCAAGAATTTGGAGACTCAGATTGGGCAGATGGCGAGCATGCTTAACAACAGGCCCCAGGGTTCATTGCCAATTAATACAGAGATAAATCCTAAAAGAGACGGGAAGGAACAATGCCAAGCGATATCATTAAGATCTGGGAAAAATCTAGCAGATACTGTAAGTCGCGCGCTCGCGCCTGAGAATACTAAAGAGGCCGCACGAAGCAGAACAATTGGCTGTTGATTAAGAAAATTTGGAAAAATCTGAGTCACAGCAGGAAGAGAAAGATAAAAGCGAGTTCGGAGGAGAAGCGCTTGAGAGTTCGATCTGCAACCAATTCACCCTCAAGTACCGTATCCGCAAAGATTAACGAAGTAGAGGGAGGATAAACAGTTTAGCAAGTTCTTGGAGGTATTCAAAAAGCTGCAGATCAACATACCGTTCGCCGAGGCATTGGAACAAATGCCAAGCTACTAAAATTTTATGAAAGGTATTTTGTCAAGGAAGAGAAGACTAGATGAATTTGAAACGGTAGCCTTTACTGAGGAGTGCAGTGCAGTGCTACAACAGAAATTACCTCCAAAGTTGAATGATCCGGGCAGCTTCACAACTCCATGCACAATTGGAAAGACGAGCTTTGATAAGTGTTTATGTGATCTTGGGGCAAGTATAAATTTGATGCCCTTGTTAGTGTTTAATCAGTTGGGATTGCCGGCTTTAAGGCTAACAAACATATCATTATAGGTAGCTGACAGATCCATCACGTATCCACGAGGAATTGTTGAAGATGTGTTGGTAAAGGTAGACAAGTTTATTTTTCCGGGTGACTTCATCATCTTAGACTACGAGGAAGACAAGAGCATACCCATAATACTGGGGAGACCTTTCTTAGCCACAGGAAAGACTTTGATAGATGTGCAGAAAGGAGAACTCACTATGCATGTTCTGGATCAGGAGGTCACCTTTAACGTCTTCAAAGCAATGAAGTTCCCAACAGATGAAGAGGAATGTTTTCTAGTTGATTTGGTGGATCGGGTCGTAGAGGATGAGGTACAGAGTCTTGTGGCCTACGAACCTTTGAGAAGCATCATCGCTGAAAATTCAAAATTGGAGGACGATGCAGTCGACGAACTTATGCAATACCTGGATGTCATCCCAAAATTCAGAAGATTTGGAATACCGGTAGAGACATTGACAAAAGCTGGAGAGTCATCGATAAAATTAAAACCATCTCTCGAGTTACCTCCAGAGCTGGAATTGAAACCACTACCAGAACATCTCAGGTACGCATTTTTAAATAAAGATTCAAAATTACCTGTGATTATTTCTTCTGCACTAACATCTTTTTAGGAAGAAAAACTGCTACGAGTGCTTAGAGAGTTTAAATAAGCTATTGGATGGACCATAGCAGATATTAAAGGGATCAGCCCTTCGTTCTGTATGCATAAGATCTTGCTGGATGATGGGAGTAACCGTCGGTTGAGCAACAAAGAAGGCTTAATCCGATAATAAAAGAAGTGGTCAAGAAAGAGGTACTAAAATGGCTGGATGCAGGAATAATTTATCCGATTTCAGACAGTTCATTGGTGAGCCCAGTGCAGTGTGTACCAAAAAAGGGTGGTATGACCGTTGTGACCAATGAAAATAATGAGTTAATTCCAACACGCACTATGACGGGATGGAGAGTTTGCATGGATTACCATAGCCTCAACAAAGCTACGAGGAAAGATCATTTTCCATTACCATTCATTGATCAGATGTTGGACAGATTAGCGGGTCATGAGTATTATTGCCTTTTGGATGGATATTCAGGCTACAATCAGATTATGATCGCTCCAGAAGACCAGGAAAAGACTACCTTCACATGCCCATACGGTACTTTTGCTTTTAGAAGGATGTCTTTCGAATTATGCAATGCTCCAGCCACCTTTCAGAGATGCATGATGACTATATTTTCAAACATGGTGGAGCAGAACGTGGAAGTATTTACGGATGACTTCTCGGTCTTTGGGGACTTGTTTGATTTATGCCTCGAGAATTTGGTTATGGTTTTGAGGAGATGTGTTGAGACGAACTTAGTGCTGAACTGGGAAAAGTGGCATTTCATGGTGCAGGAAGGAATTATACTGGGACACAAGGTTTCGAAAAAGGGACTTGAGGTGGATAGAGCAAAGCTGGACATAATTGAGAACTTACCGCTACCTACTTCAGTAAAAGGTGTTCACAATTTCTTGGGACATGCAGGTTTCTACCACAGATTTTATCAAAGATTTCTCCAAAATAACCAAACCACTATGCAGTCTATTGGGGAAGGATATACAGTTCAATTTTAACGAAGCCTACATTTCGACATTTGCGCATTTAAAGAGGAAACTAACTTCAGCACCAGTGATTACCGCACAAGATTGGGAATTTCCATTTGAGTTGATTGTGATGCCAGCGATTACGTTGTAGGAGCTGTTTTGAGGCAGAGGAAAGAAAAGATTTTTCATGTGATATATTATGCCAGCAAGACCCTTACCGATGCACAGTTGAACTACACCACCACAGAGAAAGAGTTATTGGCAGTGGTGTATGCCTTTGATAAATTTTGAGCATATCTGATTGGCACAAAGGTGATAGTATATACGGATCACGCGATAATTTGACATTTAATGGCAAAGAAGGATGCAAAACCCCGGTTAATCAGATGGATTTTACTACTGCGGGAATTTGATTTTGAGATCAAAGACAGAAAGGGTACCGAAAACCAAGTGGCGGACCACTTTTAGCGACTGGAGAATCCGGAAAGGAAGGCAAAAGATAACGTTATGATCAATGAGACTTTTCCAGATGAGCAGTTGTTTATGGTGAAAGGGGAAGTGCCATGGTTTGCAGATTATGTGAAATATTTGGTGAGTAAGATGGTACCTTCTGACTTACTGGGTTATCGAAAGAAGAAATTTATGCATGATGTTAAATGGTATATATGGGATGAGCCTTACTTGTTTAAACAGTGTTTTGATCAAATGATAAGGAGGTGCATTCCGTATAGTGAGACCGAAGGGATTTTGCAGGATTGTCATGCTTCGGTGTATGGAGGTCACTATGGGGAAGAAAGAATAGTGGCTAGATTACTCCAAGCAGGATTTTATTGGCCAACCATTTTCAAAGATGCACACAGTATTGTCCAGCAATGTGATAGATGTCAGCGAGTGGGGAACATCTCAAAAAGAAATAAAATGCCCCTGAATACAATCCTCGAAGTTGAAATTTTTGATGTGTGGGGGATTGATTTTATGGGACCCTTTATTTCTTCCTGCAGTAATCTATACATCTTGTTCGCAGTGGATTATGTCTCGAAAGGGGTAGAAGTGGCAGCTCTTCCGACAAATGATGCCAAGGTTGTTCTCGGATTCTTACACAAAAGTATCTTCTAGAGATTT
This sequence comes from Panax quinquefolius, assembly GCA_020205615.1. NCBI lineage: Eukaryota > Viridiplantae > Streptophyta > Magnoliopsida > Apiales > Araliaceae > Panax > Panax quinquefolius. Next base: position 71,660,846 of record CM035153.1, on the reverse strand, counting down.
GGGACTCCAAGGGCCATTATCAGTGACAAAGGTAGTCATTTACGCAGCAGCGGTTCTGACTTTGTTGGCTAAGTATGGGGTGAACCATCGCATTGCTACAGCTTATCACCCACAAACAAATGGCCAAGCTGAAGTGTCGAATCGAGAAGTCAAGAGAATCCTTGAAAAAATCATGAATCCCACACGGAAGGATTGGTCGTTAAAGTTGGATGATGCAGTATGGGCTTATAGAACTGCCTACAAAACTCCATTGGGCATGTCACCTTTTCAACTCGTGTATGGAAAAGCTTGTCACCTTCCTATGGAGCTAGAGCATAAGGCATACTGGGCAATACAGAAGCTCAATTTTGATTTAAAAGCTGCAGGGGAGAAACGTCTACTCCAACTCAATGAGTTGGATGAATTTATATTACAGGCATATAAGAACTCAAAGTTGTACAAAGAGAAGGTGAAGAAATGGCTGACCGAAAGATCTTGGATAGGACATTTGAACCGGGACAAAGGGTTTTGCTCTATAACTCCAGACTTAAACTTTTTCCCGAAAAGCTGAAATCAAGATGGTCAGGGCCCTTTACAGTGAAAACTGTCTTTCCACATGGTGCAATTGAAGTATATGATCAGATTCCGGACAAGCCTTTTAAGGTGAATGGACAGCGATTGAAGCATTTCTTTGGTGGCGAGGTGAATAGACAAAAAGTTGCGTCAATTCTGTCGGCAACGTGAGATTCAAGACAGTCAAGCTAATTGACTATAACTTAGCGCTTGATGGGAGGCAACCCATTATTTCTATCTCTATTATTTTGTCTTTTTATTTATTTAGTAGAATATTTAATTAGTTCATCTCTATTTCCTTGTTGCTAATTTATATAATGTGCACAATCAAGTGCATAGCTGAATTTGCAGTAAGAAGTGTTTGAAGTAAGAAAGAATTGATTTAGTCCTACCTGTTGCTCATTAATTCATGTCTTAACAGTTTGTATTCATGTCCCTGCAGGTATCGTCAAGTGCACTCATCACTGATATGTAATTTGGGAGTAAAAAGTTTGTAATACATGAAGTTACATCGCGCGGCCGCGCAGGCCAGCGCCTAGAAGTTAGTAGCTCATACCTCCAAGCAAGCAAGCACGCACGCACCGCTGTAGCGTCCGGCCGATTAAAAATTCACGCCATAGCATGACAATTGTGTTGAAAATTTTTAAAAGTTTAAAAAGCCGAGTTGTGGTCTACTTGGCCTCTCACGTGACATAATATAAGCATCCTCTTCTGTTCTCCCATAATAATAAGACTCCTCAGCTCTCATCAAAGCTTATACCACAACTCTATCCATTGGCATAAATCTAGGGTTTCTGTACGGGTTGTGCAAAAGCGAGTTTGGGGGTACTCTCATCTGTAGCAGAACATCTATATTCTCTACCTATCATCTGCACATTAGACCAAAACAAATACATTCGATCTCCATCTCTTTATCATCAGAATCATCATTCAGTAATCAAGATGAGGATATCATGGACCACATGAAATTTATCAGTTTGGAAGCCCAGCAGGAATATTATCGCATTGTGACTAAATCGTTTGTGAAGGAAAGGGGATTTAAACCTGGCAAGAAAGACGGCCAGCTATGGACTATGATACGTGAAAGAGGTTGGGTTTGCCTAGCTGCAACTCCTATGCCTATTCCCATGGGGGTTGTTCGAGAGTTTTACGCGAATGCGAAGGAGATGAAAGGAGGGATAACACTGGTTCGAGGAGTACAAGTGGATTTTTGCCCCCAGCCATCAGAGCAGTGTTTGGGATGACTGACACACCACCAACTAGGTCTGCTAATTGGGTCACAGGGGCAGATTTGATGACGAACTTGGACGTAGTGATTTCTGAATTGTGCATTACGGGCAAAAAATGGAATTATAAGGCAGGGACAACCGAGCCAAAATCTTTTCCAGCGTCCGCCTTGAATCGCTATGCCAAAGCATGGAATATGTTTATATGTGCCAAATTAATTCCGTCAGCTCACCAGCATGAAATAACTACTGAGCGGGCTATCATTTTATGGGGCATTATCACAAGTAAGTATATTGACGTCGGCCACCTAATTCATCAGAACATGCTGCGTTATTGGCGGGGGAGCACGATTGGGAGTATTTCGCATGCATCTGTGGCAGCCATGCTTTGTACACAATATGGAGTCCCGTGGAATAAAGAGCAACTGCAGAAACTGAGTCACGACATCACTCATGCCACAATCGCTAAGTTCAAGGATTGGACAGGTGGTGAACAGCACCCATGAGGATTGGGTTTTATCATCGAGCCAATATTCCCAGAGCTATTCCAGCAGCCCCCTCAGACAGATGAGGCAGGCCCCTCGGCACGACCACAAGCTCCTCATGGTGATCTCCAGCTCCGAAGGTTGGAGCGGCGAGTCGACGCCATGTACGACAATTTTGGAGCATTTTCTACGGGTCTCACGCGAGCCTTGGCTGAAGCCTTTGCGCAGCAAGGAACAATGCTAGAGTGGCCTCAATTCGGGACTGCTGTGTCATATCCACCACCAGATTCACCACCCAAGGAGGGTGGTCAAGCCGATCATTAGGGGAGTTCTCTTGTACCCTTTACCTTCATTCAATGGGGCATTGAATACTTTAAGTTTAGGGGTATTGGGGAGTAGTCTAGTAGCACGTAGTTTAGTTTTGCATGATTAGTTTAAAATTTAGCATGTGTAGTTTATTTATTTTATGTGGTAGAAAAAAAATTTGGTTTTAGTAGTTTGCATGTCTCACAAAAATTCTTACTTTATAGAAATTTTTGCCTAGCAAATGATGTTAGTGAATTGTGAAGGATTTTAGAGTATATTGGATAATATGAACGTAGTTATAATGTTTTACACGATGGAATTCATGTTGCTATTTAAATGCTTTCGGTTTGCACGGATGTGTTTACAATCACTTGCAGGTATAAGAATTATATGTTGCGTTGCTTGTGAGAAAATGTAGTTTTAAAAGGAGAAATATGTGGAACTGCATGTAGGCTGTATAAAACATTGACATTCAAACTTTAGGAAAACATGGGTATGCTATTTATAAAAAAAATGAATAGCAATAACGTGGCTAGTCTTATTTAGGAATACAGCTACTTGAGTAGAAATGCGCTTGAGGGGATTGTCTCTACACCTAGCGCCCTAAGGTCTTTCATGGTGCGGGAGTCGTTGGTTGAAAGCTTCGCTAAGGGGTAGCAAGTGTTGCCTAATGGAATAAGGCATTGCACGATCATGTATAAAAAAAAGAAAAAGAAAAGAAAAATAGCAATAAACACCGCGGGAAAGAGCGAAAATCGCCCTCGTGAGTAGCAATAAAGCAGTTAAGCCCATTGTTGAACTTTAGTTTGTTTGGATATGTTAGAACAATCTTCGTTGCATAATTATACATGATTCTTAATTTAGACTATAATTTTTTATTTTGAGCAGTTTAGCATGTGTATTCTTTACTTGAATCAAGTTTTGGTGAACACTAGACACACACACACACAACATCTCTATGGCATGTATGAATTATCTGAGTGTATGATGTTATGACCATAGTTTAGTTTGAACTTGTATTCTAGAATTTGGATAATTCACTGAGGCATTTTGGGCTGAAATTTTGTTTAAGTTGGAATGATGTGAGACTAGTTTGCATAGTAATTTAGTTGCATAGTAGTGCTTTGGCATTGTCATTATTATTTAGCATGCATTTCTTGAGGGCAAGCAATAGTTCAAGTTTGGGGGTATTTGATAAGTGGGATTTATACCTACTTATTGGATATCAATTTATGCGAATTATGCCAATCTGAAGTCTATCCTAGTATGTTTTAGTTTCATTCCATGTTATTTTGCATTGCATATACTCAGAACTTCTTTGGTGGAACAATTGCAGAAAATGGCTACTTTGGTGGTGTTGGATGGCATGAGGCTGATGTAGATCGCATGAGGTTGACGGATGCATGGCATGAAGGTATAATGGGGCAAGGAAACCAAGCATGGAAGGAAGGAGCATAGAAACGGATCGATCAATGTGAGAACCGAATTCACGGTTGTAGTATGCAATGTGTGGCATACTAGGTTCGACTGGTAGGCGCTCCGCCGTGAGAAACTGGTGCCTGGACATCGACTTATTGCAAGTCTCGCTACCATGCGATGAGAACACACTGGAGAGGTGCGTGGGCATGTGCAGCGATCTTTCAAGTCGCTAATTTATTTTATTTTAATTTTGAATTAAAAAGGGTTGTAATTGGTTTAAAACGATATCTGACTGGTGTCAGACATAATTTTGGATAACTTGGATAACTTTTGACTTATTTTTCATAAGAGTAACTAGGGTTTACACGTGAGGGAGATTCCAACGAAAAACGAAGCCTAAACTCCAACTTTTCTAATTCTTCTTGGGATTTTCTGTCATTGTGGATTTCTATTATTGTTTAACTGGATTTTTATGAGGAGTTGAACGTTGATATTGTTTTATAATCTACAATTGGGTTTGATCGTTTCTATCCTTCATCTTTCAATTATTTGCTTGATAATCATGTTTAGCGTTGATCCCATACTGGCTTTTGGTTAAGTTATGAACTAAACTCCATTATGGGATTCTAACGGATTTTAATATGTAGTTTAGTTGCATGCTTGATTGCTAGGGCTGTTTTACATATCATATGGAAATTCTATTATGGTTGTTTTACATGTATGAATGCTTGATCACCATTCGTTTTAGTATTTGCATGGAATTGACAATGAACATGCGAGTATGGATTGTAATCTTAATAGCATACGTATATGGGGTTGTTTTATATAGCTTGGGTATTTCGTGAATGAGATAGACATATACTTATTCATCGTATGAGTTAAAATAAGGTCTTGTGCTTAAAATTAGTATGATTGCAATTTCACATAGACATATAGTGATTTTGGTTATATTGATGATTACATAGAGTCTATCATTTATGGATGTTGTGTAAGTAGGTCATAGTGCATTGAAAATGGCTATAACTCTATTAGTGCTCTTGGCTATTTTCCTATGATATGTGAACAATTCTTGCATGATAGTGGTAATTAGATGAAGTATTAAATGAAGTTAGGATCCCATTATTTCCAGATTTGATTTATTCCATTCTTATTCTCATTTTAGTTATTATTTGCAGTTAGAATAATTCACACTTTTGATCTTTAGTTTAAGCATATAGAAATAGTGAATTGATTGATGAATAGTAGTTTAAATTGAACAACTTTCTCTGTGGGATCGATACTTTACTTACTCTGTATTACTTGTTGACACATTTATGCTTTCATGAGTTAAAGCTCTTTTGTCATAACTGAAAAAGAGGCGATGATCTGATCTGCAAACAACGAAGTCATTGCCTCGGATCGATCGTTGTATGCGCAATTGCGCCATACATAAGCACGGGGCCGCAGCGTAGGCTATGTTGTTTTTTTGCCTTGACACGTAGCAAGAAATTGCTTGTGGAATGTGACAGAGGCGAAATGACGGCATGATTAGTAGCCGACTTTAGCCCAATTAACACGAATTTCACCCACCAAATAGTGAAATTAACACAAACAAATGATATAAAACTATTACAAACATGTTTCCTCATATATATATCAATATAGAACAATTTAACAATAACTTTTACTAACTTAATTCCTCAAATTCCATGTTTTCAAACAAAAACACCATTTTGGACATCCTTTACAAAAATCATCACTGTGATTTCAATTCTTCACCAAATCACTTCGTTCAAACTACGCTTTTTTCGTTTCTTAATGAACTAGCATAATCAAGCCTCAATTCACATATTAACGTACAAATTGGCCACTAAAATTGGTACTTTTCACAAGCCATATGTAAAATACATATATTGTAATTACTTCTTTCTTTTAAACGTAATTAGCATAAAAATTCTTATCTAAACACTAGTTCTAATCATCACAAACATATACAATAACAAGTAATCAATTGTATATCAACAATTCCAAAAAGATGAATTCACAGAACTTGAAGTTATATGCCGTAAAATTCATATATATACATATATATATAAATATAATCAAAGTTATGGAAATACCTTCTATTGTTTGGTAATTCTTGCTAGAACACCATGACTTTCTTTGAACTTCTCCAAAAATCTACCTCTCAACTCTCTCTATTCTCTGTAACTTTTCTCCCCTTCTTCCTCAGTAGACTTAGGCCAAATGATTTTTACGCATAATAAAACTTAACCCAACGCACACACCCAAACATTTGAAACCGATGCTATAATAATTAGAATAATAAGTTATCAGTTATAATATATATTATTTATTATTTTTTTATTTATTTATTTTATTTGTTATAGTAAAATTCATAATTAAAAAGAGAAAATCCAAAAGCCATAAGGCTTTGTTTGGCAAAAAGTCTTTAATATAATGACTTTATATTTTAAGCCTTGTTTGGGTTAACTAAATTAAATTCTTTTAATTTATTTTAATAAACAATTTAGTTTATAGTTTATAATCGCATATGCCTTATTTGGATTTCTATATCCAACATTAATCAAATAAAATAATTATACATACTACATTTTAAATAAATACTCACTTAAATAAATATTACAAAATTATAATTTTATTTAATAATTTAATATACCACCTTAAATTATTACATTGAAACAACAATATAACATCTCAAGTTATATTACAATTCTCCAAATTATAAATTTATTTAATTTAGAATATTATCTAATAAATTTAATTCATAAATATTTAATAACGACAATCACATCAACATCGGCTAAAATATTTATTTAATTTAATAAATATACCATATTAACATCAATTAAAATATTTATTCAATAATAAACACCTCAAATAAATATTTAGATAATTCAATAAATATTTAAAATTTAAATTTGAAATTCCGGATTGTTACATCCTTCCCTCCTTACAAGGATTCTGTCCCCAGAATCACAACTCAATAAATCAAATCGTCACATTCTTCCCTCCTTACAAAGATTCTGTCCCCAGAATCGAAGACATAGACTAAACAAATCACTCAGGAAAATTTTTCATTATTTCAGCTTCGAGTTCCCACGTAGCCTCTTTGACAATGTGGTTCCTCTATATCACCTTCACAGAAGGTATCACCTTATCCCTGAGCATTTGTTCTTTTCTGTCAACTATCTGGATAGAAATTTCCTAGTAGGACAACCATAATGGTTCGTACTTGATCATATGATTGCAATCGAGCTTGATCAATTATATCACCGAAACATGAAAAACATTGCAAATGCGCTTTAACTGTAGAGGTAAGGCTACCTCAAAACTATATTTTCAACTTCATCAATGCTTCCTATACTATAACCGATTTATACCTAATATAGTTCGTCAAACTTATCACACTTTGGAAATTCAGGAACTTGCCATAATCATATGAGTTTAGGAACTTATCCTAGTCAGACCATAGGCGTCCATTCGCTGAGGGGTTCAAAAAATACCATATGATTATGAGTCACGAACTTACCATATGCTTTAGTTTTAAGAACCGAACTTAACCTTAATATCATCTAACCTAATCTTAACAACCTCTAACTATCAAATATATACATGAGAAAAGAATCACCTTTCCACCACATATACATTGATAGCGCAATACCGATATTCCAATGATTATAAATGTGATAAACCAAGTGTATGCAGAAAACCTCTGCACATACAAAGGTTGGTACGACTTAGTCACCATATGAGTCCTCAATTGAAATCCCACCTAGCATATCTTACTCTTAACTTATTCTTAACTTTCCTATACTTGCTCAATGTGGATTCCTCATATGACATTATCGAAAACTTCTCGTGCGCTTAGCATGCCTTCCGATGTCTGGATTTCCTTTTATTTTGGCAATCGATTTGCAAATGTTATGACATACATATTTCTAATTGCATTCCACACGTTCTTGCAAACCCTTTCTGGAAATTCGATGTAAATCATGAATCTCGATTTGACACAATTAACGCTGAAACACCGTGCCTTGAAAAAAAAACTTCTTTAACATATTACTTCACACACTATTCGATAGGTAAAATGCTAACTTTGACATACCATAGAATTTATCACCATATCTTGCCATCAATAGTAATATCGAAGGCAATATATAATTTTCGTGTGCTCCCTAGTTGATTCAATATATAATTTTTATGCAAAACTTCATTTTCAATTCTTGATATTAGTGAAACCTAGTTTCTTCCTTCAACTTTCAACTATCCTTCAGTATCGATTTTGAATTTGACATCCTCATCTTGGAGCTACTCTTCTGAATAGCTTCTCCTCTAACTTTTCATATATCTTACCTCCTACCACAAATTAGTCATTTCTATTATGAACCATCTTGCACAGTTAATAAAAACAACTCCTACCTTTTCCTAAGACGTCAGCAAACACATTCGTTTAGGATTTTTCATTCACCTTCCTTGACTAACTCTCGTTATCACTTCAACGCATGCTTAAATACCCCTATATGAGAATATACTTTAGACACTTATGGTCTGTTTATATCTCACACTACTTTCCAAAATAACACCTCTAAATCCTCAGGGCAACCACTACTATCTCTAACTCTGGATCTTGAGTCAGATATCCTTTCACGTAAAATTTTTAAGTGACGCGATACATATAAGGTAACCCTACAGTTTCGCCTACCCACACAACCTCACATATTGTATAATGCATCGCTATACAACATAAAATTTCCTGTACTATCTCGTAGAGACATCACAGGTGCAACTAGAAGAATAAAATACAACCTTTGACTTCCTCAGAGTCTCATAAATCAAATCGGGAATAAATCCATTGACATCACTAACAAGTGAATAGTGTAACTCTCCCCGAAATGAATCTAGTTCCTGAACGAATTCCTCATGCATAAACCAACAAGTGGCAATTGAATTAAATAACACATAGTCATACAAATAACTGATCGGGACCATACCTTGCATTGCGCCCTGCATCGCCATGTTGGATGATTGTTCGGTTGGTCGACATGGAGAAGCTGATTCAACAATAACCAGTTTGCCACTGCCCCCTATGCTTCCACTTGCTTTTCCTACCGCTTTCTTCGGGCACCCTCGAGCCAAGTGCTCTTTTGATCCACACGTGAAGCAGGCTCCCTTCCTCGGTCTTGAACACTTTAGTGCAATGTCTCCCTTCAAACCACAATTAAAGCATACCCTTTTTCCCTTCAAATAAACACCTATATATTTCTTTTCGCAGTTGCTACATGCCTCCACCTTCTTCTTTTCATTCCCTTTCTGATTTTCAGCTTCGATACCATTGTTCCACTTTCTTTTCCGAGCGTTACCAGTATGGCTATCTCCCACCTTATCAGCTTCACTCTTCTTTCCTTTCTGCTCTTGATTATATGTCAGTGTATTACCTTCCCCGTCTACATCAATCGTTCTTTCCAGCCCTATTGTGAATGAATTTGGTTGGAAAATCGAGATTTGATTATATAGCCAGAAATTCAGTTGATTTGCCAGTGCTCCCACCAGAAAATTCAGTAATTGTGGCACTGGATTTGCATTAGCTTCCCTATTGTATGCATATTCCTCGGGTCTCTGTTGACGTTGTTGTCTTCTTCTAGGTGGCATCTTACTGTTTAAAACTCGAACTATTAGATCATCATTCATCCACACATTAAAATTTTCAAGCTTATCATAACCACTTTTAAACCACACATAACATATCTTAATAAACAATGATGTATTTATTCATTTATCATACAACACAAAACAAAACAGTCTCACTGCTATTTATATTATTTATCCTAAAATGATAAAATTCTAGGATTAGTTCATCATATCCCACTACTTATTTCAAAAGTCAGGATTTACATTTCATTAATTTTCATCGTGATTTATAAATAATCTTAATGTTTTTCTTGCAATCTACAAGAACATTCCACATTGTACAACTATATTGCGCTTTTGTTCCATGATACGAATCGTCAGGAGATTGGAAGATTAAATTCAACATTTCATCATTCGCTTGGCACTCTTCGACTTGTCTTCAACACGATCTATGCATTTAGAAGCCTTCATCCACGCGTCCTCAGCTTTCACCCACTTTGTTTACTCCTTTCCCCAATCATTCCTGCGCAATTTCATTCCTAGCTAATAACTATCTTCTTTAATATTCTGACTGAGCTAATAACCTCTCTACATCTGCAAGTTGTGCAGCAAGGTCTTGAGTCGCGACATCTTCTTGTGCTAACGTGGCTTGGTGCTTTATAACTTGACCTTCTAATTTCTCGACCTTCTTTTATAACTCAATGTTATGACCATACACTTCATTTGAGGAATTCCCCCTCCTCGTACTCATCCTTCACCTTGTTCACTTCAAATTTATCCTCGCGTTCAAACTCAAGCTCATACTACGTCTTTACATTAGAAAACAACGGGTATGGCTTTCCCAATCTAAACCATACTCGATCAGATGAACTTCTCGGGATCCTAATCCTATCATCCTTCATCATCATTAAAACAACAAAGTTTTAACAACCCCACAACTTAATGTGTATAATAAATGCTACTCCTAAGTACTTGCGAGCACAAAAGTCATTAACACATAAGCACATAAAGTATTTTATCATTTTATCTTCAATGAATTTCCTTATTTCATTCCTTAGACCTCGATAAGAGTTTATCAACTCCATGTTTTCGATCTCCTAGAAGGTTATAGCCTAAGGTTTCCCCACATAAGGTTCATAACCTAAAGATCTGATACCAACTTGTGACACCCCCAAATCCGAGCACCTCAATCCCACAGATTGGGTGTTCACTGTCCAATTAAATCATAACTAACTACCCATAAACAAAGGATATAATTAAACTCAAAAACTTAAACAATCAATCTCCCATTAAAGGGTTACATAATCTAAAATAAATCCCAGGTCATCTAACCTTTATTACAATCATCAGTGAAAAATTAAAACATGATCATAAATAAATCTATTATATAAGCTTTATAAATAAAAGATAAATTAAACGTTGTCGTCTAATCAAGCACTTTGTCCTTGCCCTTGCTTGTAGAAAGCTCTTCAAACTTCTTAACTTCATCTGCATTATTTTGTGCAAGAGTGAGCAAACAATTGCTCACAAGAAGAATATACAAAAATATTTTATGAATAACAATTCACTAAGCTTTCAATGGTAAAGTATTCCTACCGGAACAATAAACTTTAATTCAATAGCTATGAGTTCAAATGAATAATGAATGTTTAAGTTAACAATAGACAACAACATCAAAGAATACACTGAGGGTCACAAGACCACGAACTCTATTCTAGGTTTTCAAGTATTTCTACTTTAACCTTTAACAGTCTAAAAGACTATAATCATCATCTATGTCCTAGGTTCACGTGTGTTTCTCTGTAACCTTTAATGATCTAAATGACTATCTGCAGACCATCATTAGTACTCGGGTGATCAGCCCTTTTGTACTATATATTGCGCAAACATTTTAACGCTATTGCGTAGCTTTAAAATAATCCCCTGATATAGGGTTATTCATCTCAGCTTAGATTATTAGGTTCCGAACCAAAGGAAGTTTGGTTGGGAATTAACTTCAAAGAAAGTCTAGATTTTTAGAACGCACATCAACCAAGTACTTATTGAATCAGATAGGAATCAATAACTATTCAAGGGTTTGATTATAATCTCCTCATGAACAAGGTATATCGATGAATCAATAAGAGTTAGAGTATTAACAATTTCTAAGTCAAACAAATGTTATCATCGACAACATGCTTTCAAAGTTGTGTGAGTACATAAACAAACCAAAAGAAGTTTGGTTTGGGTTGACTTCAAGGGTAATTTAGAGTTTAGAATATTCATTAACTAAAGATTAATTGAATTGGTAAAGAATCGCTAAGCAACTTAGAGTTCGGTACAATAATGTAAGATAGTACAATGATATTGAAGAATGAAAATCAAACAACAGTTATAAGTAGCTGAATAACCACACTTCTTACAATAAAATTACAGACTTTGAATAACCAAGGTAATCTCGATTGGAATAAAGAAACAAAGAGAAACTAACTTACTCAACAATAAATGAAGGTTAAAAAACTTGCATGACAATAAATCGTTAAACAAGAGATTAGAGATAAAGAATTTGCATAAGTATAACATAACAGTGAAAATTAACCTTGCTTGGGTTAACTAAATTAAGGCTTTGTTTGGCAAAAAGTTTTTAAAATAATGACTTTATATTTTAAGCCTTGTTTGGGTTAACTAAATTAAACTCTTTTAATTTATTTTAATAAACAATTTAGTTTATTGTTTATAATCACATATGCCTTATTTGGATTTCCATATCCAACATTAATCAAATAAATAATTATACATACTATATTTTAAATAAATACTCCACTTAAATAAATATTACAAAATTATAATTTTATTTAATAATTTAATATACCACCTTAAATTATTACATTGAAACAACAATAAACATCTCAAGTTATATTACAATTCTCCAAATTATAAATTTATTTAATTTAGAATATTATCTAATAAATTTAATTCATAAATATTTAATAACAACAATCACATCAACATCAGCTAAAATATTTATTTAATTTAATAAATATACCATATTAACATCAATTAAAATATTTATTCAACAATAAACACCTCAAATAGATCATTCAATAAATATTTAAAATTTAAATTTGAAATTCTGGATTGTTACAAGTTCTGCCAAGGAGAGGTTTGGTCACCTAATTGTGCGCCAATAGGAAGAAATCCTTATTGGAAAGCCCCATCTTTCTTGAGAACGACCTGGTCGATTAATTATGTGAATTATAATAATGATGATGAGTTTTGTTTTATTAGTATTATTAATGTAATAAAACAGAAAAGCTTTTTATATAAAACAGAATACTTTTATAAAGTTATTCGTTTTATTAGACTATAAATAGAATATATAATATTCTATTATGCATAGTATTTTGCATAGTAAAATCTTTTTATATAAAATAGAATACTTTTATAAAGTTATTTATTTTATTAGACAATAATTAGAATATATTATATTTTATTATCGTAGTATTGTATAGTGCCTCTGATAGTAGTGTTTGCGATAGTAAAATCTTTTATATAAAAAAAATACTTTTATAAAGTTATTTGTTTTATTAGATTTTAAATTATATATATATATATATATATATTTAGAATATATTATATTTTATTGTATAGAAAGCAAAGATAGTATCCTTTCTATTTTCCTATAATTAGGATGCTTAGTTAGAATTGAAACCACACGGAAGTTGGAGAATTTTTCTATAATCTTGAGCGTATTTCTTTAGAGTTTTAAGAAGCTTTGAGTGTAGTGCAAGTTTTCTTCAAGAATATCCTTGCCCTACCAATCAGAATACTCTTCTTTTACGGTAAGGAATATTATTTGTTGTACTCATAAGGGATATTATTTCTTTCTTATTCATGAAGAGAACTTACGTTATTCCATTCTTTATTATTCATTGGAATAACTTTGATATCTGTGAGCTACCCTATACTTGGTGAAATTCTTCTTTATTCCATTCTTTATCATTTTGTTGGAATAATGCATACATCACAAGCACCGCATACATGGTGAAATTCTTACGTTATTCCATTTTTATTATTATGTTGGAACATTAAATACATGCGTTTACGCATGACCTGGTTCCGTTGTTTATTATTCTGTTAGAGTATCTTGTCTGTGCGTTTACGTATGACCTAGTTCTATTATTTATTATTACATTTGGAATATCATATATGCATTAGATTTACGCATGGCCCGATTACGTTATTTATTATTACATTGGAATAACCGATGCGTCTTGGTCTATCTCATGCCTCGGTGATTTCTTTTGTTATTCCATTTTTTATTATACTCAGTTGGTTAAAGTTTTGACTTCTATACTCCATGAAATTAGTGGAATATCCTTGATATTTGCGCTTCATCCAATATCTTTTCATGGAAATATTCTTCTAAGCAATCTTGAATTTTACTAAACAAAGAAGTATCATGTTGACAATTTGGATGCTCTTGGTTCCTGGATAAATTAATTCTTGAACTTGTTTTATTGAATTCTTATATCATTGTCACCATCCTCATGTTTATATTATGTTGAAAGTCATACGTGTTTTGTGTAGTGCATAGGTGGACTTGGTATGATTATGACGAGGATTGTTCGGTATAATCATGACCGTAATGTTACAAATGATGTGGTAAAAGTCCTCATTGGCCCGTAGTGCATTGATGGACAGTTGTTGGCATTATCATGACCATTGATGAATACACGAATATCCTTGGCCCGTAGTGCATGGATAATTTGTGGTTGTGATACTAATGAATATCCTTGGTACGTCAGAAAAAGGAAGATGTTGATTATTTATTAAGTTGAGTCTCAGCGATAAAAGTGATGAAAAACCTTTTAAATCATAAAAGATAGTAGATTTTATTCTCTACTTGACTCTTTTAATGGATTGCTTGTTCATTGCAGATTAAACTTGATGTTTGATATATTTTATCGGTTTAACATCGTTAAAGGCTAACGATAATTTATTACGCATTATCTTAGTCATAATATTTCTTCATTGGGCTAGTTGAGCTCACCCTTTCTTTCACTTTGTTCTCTTGAGAGAAATGAGAACGTGGCAAGGGACTAGTTGGGGGGAGCGGAGTGACGGTCTAGATGATAGTATTAGTAGTCCTCACTATTCTGTTAAATAGTGTGAAAATAAATGTAATGATGACTTTTGAGTGTGGATATTGTCTAGATGACAATATTCTTATTAAAACTCTCAGTTTACGTTTTGTCGTATTTTACACGACAGTTGTATTATTAAGTTGTATTTGAATTTTGTACCATGTATTTGGCGACTCAAGATGGGTGATGTAAACCTATTTTGGGGGCATCACATTACTAATCTTTGATACAACAAATTGAACTTGATCAATAATAATGAGAATTTATTCGATGTAAGTAAATAACTTGAATAAAAATAACAAGTAGGGTTAGGAAACTTGCCTCATGCGTAGATTACACGTTAATTATACTCGTTCCTTGTTTTAATCCTACATACCATTTACATTCACAATACCAATCAATTATAATGTAGCTAATCATCTCAATTTTATTCTTTGGTCTAAACTCTGGTTATGACTATACTTAGTCGAATTATCACGTTTATTTTCACATAATATCCCACTACACGAATGATAAGCTAACTATACATTCAATAATTCAATCCACATGTAAATATGTTATTGACATGTTAAGAACCTATTTTAACATCTCATTATATGTCTAACATATTTTTGTGTTCAATAGATTTGGTTACAAATAATTTTCTGGACAAAAATATTCAAAAACATTTCATTTCTGAGCAATTTGCAGAGTGGCGTTCTTGGCGCTTTAATCGGCAACTTTTTTAGCGATCTTGTAGCGATGGGCTATGGCTTGGGATTTGGCGCTGCGGTGCGGGACATAAGGCATGGAGTTGGCGCCGCGGCGCGAAACTCTAATTTTTGAATTTCCAGTTCACGAAGAACACAGAGTCCTGCGAAATTATCATTATATGGTCATTAATTACATTAATTTAACATACTCACATACTAGAATTCATACATAATCATTACCCAACCTTTATAGAGTGTTTTCAACGAGTTTAAACACATAATTTACATAATTAAAACATGTAATTTCATTGTTCTTGATGTTCTTGCAAGTTTTAAACATAAAACATAAAAATTAACACTATGGTGTCATTGTAATACCAAATCCGTCCATTCAAAGTTTGATTTCTTCGTTTTAACATACCTAATCATATACAAGTGTGAATTTTACGAAACAATATATGTTTGACATATTAAATTTACGTATAAGGGCCATATGGCCATATTTCTATACTCTGTAAATTTTGAAGCAATAACATACATTATAATATTATGAAACTGATGATATGGAACCATACAATATATAGTAAAACACATTATAACAACATCTTATCACATATATACATATAATTATTACTCTTTCAAATTACACGAATTTAACAGAAACTTGAAAGCCAAAAACTTAAACAACGTAAGTTTGGAATTTGGGGAAGAAGAGATTACCCTTGATTACTCTGCTTGGATTACACAAGGTGAAAACAACTCCCAATTTACCACACTTCTTTTCCTTTAATCTCACTGATTCTCAAAATTCTCTCTCTGTTTTGCTTTTCCAGACTTAACAAATAAAAGACAGAAGGCATATATAATAAAAGAACTGGCACGTTGTGGAGGTCAGTTACCCATCATGGGTTAACTGCTATCAACCCCCACTAAGGCCATGTTTGGCTAACAATAAATAACACTTATAATTATTTTAATTAATCTCCTATACTATAGTTTAATAATGTCACATCCAATTAGATAATAAATCAAACATCTAGTTTAATTTAATTTAAATATAATAATTTCTCATTTAATTCACATAGTCATATAATTAATTCCTCATTTATCAATTATGTCAAATTCTTAAATTAATTAAAATAACATTAGGCTTATTAAATATTTCTTTTAATTCAGTAAGCTCACATAAATATATACTTCGAATAATATAAATTCTACACATTAATTTAATAAATATAACATATATAATTAAATTAATCTACCATAATTTCATCAATTAATTATTTAATCTAATAATTAATTCATCAAAAAAATATTTATTTAATCCAATTCTATAAAAATTAAATTACAAAATCTCGGTTGTCACAATAGCCAAAAGAATCCCTAACAGATAAGGCTGAATCAAATGGTTGTAAGGTGACAACTTCCTAATGAGCTCAAATACAAATAGCCAAAGGCTAACAAAATACATCGGTATCATGATGTATACAAATCAAATTGATTAGTACACACGACACATACGTCACTAATCCGCCAAATAAATCAAACAAAATCAAATAATGGGTCGACCCATACGTATCCTGAACAAATATATCAAATAGCCAAAGCTCATACCCAGAGCAAACAAAAGGATATGTCGTGGACTAATCACACCGCCACGGAAGGTGTCATGCCCTTGTGTCAAGAGGACATGCATGTGGTACCCCCACAGGTGGTTAGCGCAAGTATACCCTAAGGATCAAACTACAAAATGTAAGCCAAAAGGAGGTTCAAATCACAAGGCGTACATGATCATATTCAAATGAAATCGAATTATCAAATACAAACATTATTAATTAACACAATATATCAATGATCAAAATAACTCCCGAATGTGAACGAAAATATACAAACAATGGTACAAATGAATAAAGTCTCCAAAACATATTGACACAATTAACTAGTTCAAAGAGTACAAATACGAATTCTAATATCAACGCCAAAACGAAACTATCTCAATAATTTTGACAACAAAGAATAATCCTGAGAGATAATACCAAATTTCTAAACGAGTACAAACGAACGAATTAAATTTTAAGGAGTATCGCTGAAAAAGTACGAAATCCGTACCTTAATATAGTACCAAAATAATTCACCAAATCCAAATGTCACCCGCTAAACTCCCTCAATCCGATCTAATTATCAAAATAAAAATATAATTCATATAATTATATTATGAACTCATACAAATTATATTTTCATAAATTCAATAATTTAAATATACTATATTCAGTTTATACTAAAAAGAAATATTTTAATTATAATAACAATATTATAATATTATTTATTACTTTTCCCATTTTAAAGTTGTACATACCTTATATATATATATATATATATATATATATATATATATATATATTAGAAGAATCAAGTAGCTGGTTAACATATATATATAAACAATTGCGGTAACATATATATAATAATCAAATAGGCTATACATATATATATATATATACACGCACTATATACGTACCAATTACACATATATAATATAATAATGCCTACACCCATTAAGGCTCATAAATTGTACTTACATAGATTGTCCAGATGCTTTAATAGAATTTCCTCTCGTAAGTTTTCTTTCTTTTCTCTTAGCCGCCTCTTTTGTTTTGTGTTCCCAATAATAAGCTTGTATCAGACTTATCGTGGTTATGATTAGGTTTTAGTTATCTATTTATTAATTAATATATTTTATTAATTCTTTTAATTTTATTAGGACTTAAAATTACACAAATATATTTTAGACCCAATTAATTTTAATGGCCCAAATAAATTAACTACAGTTTGACCCAAATATAAGAAAAGTCCATTAAATATTTTAAAGCTTACTTGAATACTTTATTATTATTTTATTGGGTATTACAGATGTTGTTGTAATTACCTTGTAGTATGTTATATGGACACTAGATCCATGCCTTTAGATTCCTTAAACGACAAATCTGTTGGACGTAGTGAATGGTCAAAGTTGCCCATCTGATCACGATGAAATTTTTCTGGAATTTCCAGAAAGTGTATGAACAAGGTTTCTGACCATGTTTGACCGGACTGAATCTGGTAGTTTTAATGGTGTTAGCCTGATATGTTGTTATAGTTATGTTCTATGACATAAGTACTATAGGTTTGAACCTTAAGAACACATAAGTGATGAGCAGAACACTAAATTAATTGAGCTTGAAAGTGGTACCTCGAGACTGTCTGGGTTTTTGGGTAACCCAGAAAACCCAGATGATGTCTGATAGTGACGTTAAGGGCTTGGATCTTCAATGTGTATGGTTGCATGACCCAGATTATTGGTGATATTTGTAGTGTTACATGTATACTACAAGATCACGGTTCTAGAAAGCCCAGAACATGCTTAGGTTGAGAATTAAGGCTAGTCAAACGAGCCACCTTGAACACTGAACTGTCGGTGTTCATGAGCCCAAGAACACCTAACACGACAGACAAGTGTCGTTATAGCCTATAGCGACGGTTTCTAATAATTTTATTTTCCTAATTTCCAAAAAATGATTAAAAATAGAAAATAAATTCTAAAAATTACCAAAAATAGTTTTAAAAATTATTTTAAATTATGAAAAATAACTTTTGATAATTTGGGATATTTTTCATTAATATTTATAATTATTTAAATATAAATGGTATTTATTTTATGTAATAAGTATATTAAATAAATTAGAGAAAAATAATTTTAATATTATAAAATCATTTTAAATAAGAATAAAGTGTTTAAAAATATTTTGAGTTATAAAATGTAACTTTTCATATTTTTTGAGAATTTTCTTTAATAAATTAATATTAATGATATTAGATTTATTTAATTATTAAATTAAATAAATGATGGAAAAATAATTTTATTGATTTAAAATCATTTAAAAATGAGAAAAATGATTTAAAAATATTTTAAGTTATAATTAATGACTTTTAATATTTTGATAAGAATTTCATTAATATTTAAATATTAATGGTAATGGTTTAAAAATAATTTTAATTATTTTAAATAGAATATTAGTTATTTAAAAATATTTTAATTTATTATTAATAACTTTATTATTTTGACAAATGTATCATTAATATTTTAATATTATTAAATTTTAATGATGATGGAATTAAACAATATTTAAATCATTTAAAAATGATTCTGGTGTTTGATAAATTATTATAAATTATAATAATTGTTAGAAAACTATTAAAAGCTTCCGAAAAATGTTATTAATGATGTTTGACTTATCTAATATAATATTGAAGCTTTGAGACCGAATTTAATTGACAATAAGTGTGTTAATTGTCAGATAGGGTGACCAGTACACCGAGAATAGACTAATGTCCAACCAGACCGAACTAGTTAAACTTGATGAGTGTTTATATAGGTTATAAACACTGATGTGACTGTGGTAATGTGTCTAAGAGAAGTATTGACTGTAAATTACAGTGTTACATGTTATAAATTATTATGCTAATTGTGAGACCGATTTATTGGTTATAGGTCTTTCGAACACAGATAAGTATATTGAGTAGCAGTAATCAACGCAGAAGGCAAGTTTCCTAACTCAACCTTGAGTTATATCTGTTTAAATACTATGGTGGTAAATTATTGTTGATTAGACCACGTCCAAGAATTTATTGTTGATTATTCGCAATTAGTGTATGTTTATTAATTCAAATTAAATTAGTTATTCTGAGAATATACTTGGAGAATAATTGTTATTGGATACTTACATCCGTAGAAGCTATTATTAATAGTACAGATAATTCATGTCTATTGTTGAATCTTGTTGAGAAATGTCTTAGCTAATTGTTATGGCTAGACGAACATTTGTTAGAACTTGATAGGTTCGAGAAGAGAAGAGAAGATAATTCAATTATTGTTGATAGGTCGATGCCAATTTTTTTGGCTAAATCAAAAAAGAAAACTTGATATGTTTGAGAAGAGAAGTGATTAGATATTGAAATCATTGTATTTCATTGTTAAATCAAATTCTGATTCAAAGACTGAGAAGAACAACCTTTTATATAAAGGGAACTTATTTGGTCATATATTCGGCCTTTGTGCGTGTTTGAATATTATGGATAATATTGGGTATAATGAAGCTGATCACTTTATATACTTGTAGAGGGGTATGATTTAATCTTTATGGTTATCTGATACACCTGGGTATATCAAAGTAAATTTTTGATAGTTACTTGAGAAGAGAAGTTATAGATCCTTTGTGATCACTTAACATAATTTTGGAAATTATTTCCATCCAGTTATTTGCGTATATCAAAATAAATCTTTGATAGTTACTCGAGGAGATAATTTCAAGATCATTTGAGATCATTCAGCTTAAACTTTGGAGAATACTTCTAAATTATTATTCAATCGAATATCGTAGAAACTTTGAAAGTGTTGTACCCTTTCATTATTGAACTATTATGTTGCATAGGTTGCGAGAAGATTGGTTAGAGAAGAACAAATTGTTCAGCTATTTCAAAGTTCCCCGAACTTTGGTTTCATTCTATCAAAATAGATAGTTTGTTGTTCTGATTCATATACATTCATTGTATGTCTTAACTTGTGGGGCAAATTTGTTGCTCACCCTTGCTAAATAAAATATTTCAGCTAGGAACTAAGAGGCCAGCGGGTCTAAGAAGAACAAAGGCAAAGGAAAAATGTTGGAGTAGTTTTAATGAACATTATTAATATGTTGTATTTGTAAACCCTTTTTGTGTTTGTATTATGAAGGTTAGATAACCTAGGACGAATGTATTAACTATATCATTTAATGTGTGGTAAATTTCTATTCATATTTTAATGGATAGTTAGATGTTATTATATTGTGGATCGTGAGCACCAAAACTCGGGAGTCAGGTAACCTAGATTTGGGGCATCACAGGTTGGTATCAAAGCCGTAGGTTATAAACCTTAAGTGGGGTGGGGAAAACCCTAGGATTATAACCATAAACGAGATAGAGAATACTAATCTAGAGTATTAAGTGGGGGATTGTCGAAGTGTATCTATAGTGAGATATGTGGACACATAATGTGAGAATTTTATACTGGTGAAGTACTAATCAAGTTGTTTAACTGACTGTAAGATGTCAGGAGAAGATAAAATTAGTGCGGAGATGCTAGCGGCTGTTGCACCAGTGCCAGTAGCCGAGGTGCTAGCGCAAAGAGATTCAGTTGAGAAGGTGGGAAAAGATGAACCTATGATTAATTGTGGGAGTGATCATGACGATTATCCCAAAATGTATCTGAGTGGTGATGAAGAGGCGGAGTCCGTAGAAGCTAAGATGGAGAAAAAGAATAAGACCAATGTTGGAGAACAAGATCAAGAATCTATAGAAGTCCAAGAACACCGTAGTAAGTTATTTCTCTTTGAGGAGTTGTCGAAGACGAAGCGAGCGTTACGCAAAATGACTCAAGAACGGAACGAGCTGATGGCGCGGGTGGAAAGAATGAAGACCGAAGGTGGTGGATCGTCTGAAGGAACAATAAAGCAGAAGAAAGGCAAGAAAAAGAGAAAGATGGACAATGACAGCGACAATTTTAGAAATTAAAATCCAAAAAAAAAACCAGTCTGTAGCAAGTGTGGAAAGACTCACGTGGGAGAATGCATGATGTGAAAGAACGTGTGTTTCAACTGTAAGCAGGAAGTACATATTTCCCTACATTGTCCAAAGTCGAATATGAGGAAGTGTTTTTCATGTGGGAGAACGGGTCACGATTTCAACAAGTGTCCTAACAAAAAGAAGACCGGAGAAGGGAGTGGATGGTAAATAGCTTAAGTATAAGCATTAATATCTTTTGATAGTAAGAAGTGATATTAACAGTTGTAATATCGAGAACGATGTGTGAACATATGTAAGTATATATGTTTGTATGAATGAAATCTTTATTTTCAATATGAATATAAGATTAAGATTAATTTGTGAGTTCTTAAAACTCATACTTATGGTAAGTTCGTGACTCATAATTATATGAAATTTTTTGAACCCCTCAACCAATGGACACCAATGGTCTGACTAGGATAAGTTCATAAACTCATATAATTGTGGCAAGTTCTTGAACCCCTAGGTGTGGTAAGTTTGACGAACTGGGAATAGCTATGTGTGAGAGAAGTGCAACTTTTTGTATAAAGTTGGAAAAATGCAACTTTTTGTGTAAAGTTGTGTTGTTAATCCTAATATTTGATTAAAAAGGGATAGTTGTATATGTTGAGTACTAATTGTACTATGTGCTATTTGAATAAATATACGATTATATGAGAAATATGTGTTGAATTCTTATTGTGTTAATAATTTATGTGGAGAAAGAGAATTAATGTAAGATTTTTATTTAAATAAGATCATGCCGCCTAGACGACAGAATCAAAATCAAAGAGAAGAACAATCAGTGAATAATGAAGGAGGTCAAGCTGACCCGATGCAAAACTTTGCAAATATGATAGCCGAAGCTATGGGAAACAGAGCTCTAGCAGCAAGAGCTAGAGAACAGCCAACCGATAGATTGGCTAACTTTAAAGATTTTAAAGCGGTAGGACCGCCAGAATTTAAGGGAACTACGGATCCAATTAAAGCCCAAACATGGGTGAAAGAAACGGAGAAAGCATTCATCATTGCCAGAGTAGCGGAAGAGCAAAAGACAGCTTTTGTAACATATTTGATGAAGGGTGAAGCCAATTATTGGTGGGAGACCAATCAGACTAGAGCTGGTACAGTGGTAGTGACTTGGACAATAATCAAGGAGTTGTTCTTTGAGAACTACTTTTCGCCGAGTATGCAATCCAGAATGGAAGTCAAATTTCTAGAACTGAAGTAGGAGAATATGTCAGTATCAGAATATACTGCTAAATTCAATGAGTTAGCGAGATTTGCACCTCATCAGGTGGATACGGAGCTACGAAATTCGAGAAGGTTTGAGAATGGATTGAGGCCATGTATATACAACAAAGTAGCTGTATTACAGATTAATACGTTTGCGGCTTTGTTGGAGAAAGCAATTATTGCTCATGGGGGAAGCAAAGCTGCATCCCGATATAATCAAGAGAAGAAGAAGAAGAAGAAGAAGAAGAAGAAGAAGAAGACTACTAAATGAGGTAGTGGTACTGGTAGTAATCCGAACAAAAGAAAGTGGAACGAGAACACCCAGCCGGGTAACAAAACAGAAAAAAAAAAGAGAAAAGGAGGTGAGCCTTGTGCTACATGTGGAAAGAATCATTCAGGAGTATATCTGAAGAAGAAGGGAGCCTGCTATAACTATGGTCAAGAGGGACACATGTCACCCAATTGTCCCAATCCAAAGAAGATTCAAGGTTGTTTTGCGTGTGGATTGACAGATCACCTAGTTCGTAACTATTCGTAGAGAAATAGGGAGAATGGAAGTGTCAAGAAGGGACCTGATAGTGGAACCTTGGTGATTCGAGGACCTGCATAGCCAGGAAAACCCACAGCCCGTGCATTCAACATAACGGTGCAAGATGCAGTGGTTGCTCAGGAGATAGCAACAGGTAACGATTTCGTTTAGAAATTTAATTACGCGAGTAATATTGAGTTAGATAATTCTGTTAATTGTTTTCTTTTATAGATCCAAGTCACAGGTTAGAACATGGGACACAAATTAATATTGAGTTGATAAGAATGAATTAATGATACAACTTCAAAAGATTGTAGAGAATAAGAAAGCTCTGAGGACGGAATCCTTATAAGGAGAGGAGAATGTGATAACCCGGGATTTTGAATAATCCACAATTTTTGAATTTTTTATTTAATATTGATATTGATTATTAATATTGTGCGGTGTATATGTGATACGAGTCTCGAGAAGTGGTCAATTTGTGTATTGACTGAGGAAATAAGAGTAAAGTTGTGTTTAACGGAAAATAAACACACTAACCCCAAGTCACGGTAGGGATTTAATAGAAAATATAACTAAAATAATTATATTGATGAATACGTGTTTGTACTATAGAGAAATTTGGATCAATGATTGATCGGGTAGGGTACAATATTAGTAAACCAGAAACCCTAATCTCAAGATTAGAAACCCTAACTTACCGTTAGAAACCCTAATCAAAAGCCAAGAAACCCTAATTTTAAATTCAGGAATCCTAAACCCTAATTAGGAAACCTTAATCCTAATTGGAAAGCCTAATGTGATTAGTTAACTTTAATATGATTAATAACCTTTAATGTAATTAGGAAACTCTAATTATATTTTAGAAATCTTATTTTTCTAGTTTAAAACCTAATTAGAAAGTAGTGTTGTAAAACCTAAGGGCTAGAACCTTAGGGTTAAACCCTAAGAGTTGAGCCGATTGTCTATTTTACCATTAAAATTTCTAGTCCAATGTCCAATGTGCTGCAAATCAATGCAAATCTAATCCATATCTTGCTACCTTGCACACTTGGATTCATTGCATCTAAGTATAAGTGATTTAGGAGAGAAAAAGTTCACCAAAATTGCACATTTGCTCTCTAACTCTCAACAAACCTTTTCTCTCTCCTTAGCCATGAAAATCTTAAGTGTTTCAGTCACTAGAACACCCCTAAGATCATCAAGATCAGTGGAGAAGATCTTAGATCAAGGATTGGATAATAGAAGGTATAAACTTTAAACCTACTTTGATCTTGTATGCAAAGAAAGATTTCATGTTTATGTGTTTAGATGTGTTCTAGAAGATGTTTCATAATGATCTATAATGATCCATCATAGATCTATAGCATCAAAGTGCCTTAAAAGTAAGAGTTTTCAAAACTGCCCAAGAACATTATTTGTGGTCTGACAAGCTATTGTCAGGAGCCACAGATTCTTTTATGTTCATGATTTTTGTTGTTTTATGTGTTAGACCCATAGTCTGACACGAGGTCTGTGATCTGGAGGTCGAATCATAGCTATTCCATGTCCAGATTACAAGTTATTGATGGTCAAAGAGAGTTGACCGAGCATGACCAAAATTTTCTGGGTAACCCAGAAAGTGTGCATCCGAGTCTGACAAGATTTTCTAAGCCATAGATCTGTCAGCTGTTATGAGTTATGTTGATGTTGTTGTAATTAGCTTGTTGTATGTTATATGGAATCTAGATCTATGCCTTTAGATTCCTTAAACGATAAATCTATTGGACGTAGTGAATGGTCAAAGTTGCCCATCTGATCACGATGACACTTTTTTGGAATTTCCAGAAAGTGTATGAACAAGGTTTCTGACCATGTTTGACCAGACTGAATCTAGTAGTTTTAATGTTGTTAGACTGATATGTTGTTATAGTTATGTTCTATGACATGAGTACTATAGGTTTGAACCATAAGAACACATAAGAGATGACCAGAACTCCAAATTAATTGAGCTTGAAAGTGGTACCTCGAGATATGCCGGGGTTTTAGGTAACCTGAAAACCAGATGATGTCATGCGGTGACTTTAAGGGCTTGGATCTTCAATGTGTATGGTTGCATGACCCAGATTATTGGTGATATTTGTAGTGTTACATGTATACTACAAGTTCACGGTTCTTGAAAGCCCAGAACATGCTTAGGTTGAGAATTAAGGCTGGTCAAACGAGCCACCTTGAACACTGAACTGTCGGTGTTCTTGAGCCCAAGAACACCTAACACGACAGACAAGTGTCGCTATAGCCAATAGCGATGGTTTATAATAATTTTATTTTCCTAATTTCTGGAAAATGATTAAAAATAGAAAATAAATTCTAAAAATTACCAAAAATAGTTTTAAAAATTATTTTAAATTATGAAAAATAACTTTTGATAATTTGGGATATTTTTCATTAATATTTATAATTATTTAAATATTAATGGTATTTAATTTATGTAATTAAGTATATTAAATAAATTAGAGAAAAATGATTTTAATATTATAAAAATCATTTTAAATAAGAATAAAGTGTTTAAAAATATTTTGAGTTATAAAATGTAACTTTTCATATTTTTGGAGAATTTTTATTAATAAATTAATATTAACAATATTAGATTTATTTAATTATTAAATTAAATAAATGATGGAAAAATAATTTTATTGATTTAAAAATCATTTTAAAATGAGAAAAATGGTTTTAAAATATTTTAAGTTATAATTAATGACTTTTAATATTTTGATAAGAATTTCATTAATATTTAAATATTAATGGTAATGGTTTAAAATGATTTTAATTATTTTAAAATCATTTAAATAGAATATTGGTTATTTAAAAATATTTTTAGTTATTATTAAGTCATTGAAAAATTATTATAAATTATAATATTTGTTAGAAAATTATTAAAAGCTTCGAAAAAATATTATTAATGATGTTTGACTTATCTAATATAATATTGAAGCTTTGAGACCGAATTTAATTGACAATAAGTGTGTTAATTGTCGGATAGGGTGACCAGTACACCGAGAATAGACCAAGGTCCTACCAGACCGAACTAGTTAGACTTAATGAGTGTTGCTCACCCTTGTTAAATAAAATATTTCAGCTAGGAACGAAGAGGCCATCGGGTCTAAGAAGAACAAAGGTAAAGGAAAAATGCTAGATTAGTTTTAATGAACATTATAAATATGTTATCTTTGTAAATCCTTTTTGTATATCTAAAGGGTATGTTTGTATTATGAAGGTTAGAGAACCTAGGACGAATGTATTAACTATATTAGTTAATGTGTGTAAAATTTCTATTCATATTTAAATGGGTAGTTAGATGTTATTATATTGTGGATCGTGAGCACTAAAACTCGGGATTCAGGTAACCCAGATTTGGGTGCGTCACAGGTTGGTATCAAAGCTGTAGGTTATAAACCTTAAATGGGGTGGGGAAAACCCTAGGATTATAACCATAAGCGAGATAGAGAATACTCATCTAGAGTACTAAGTGGGGGATTGCTGAAGTGTATCGATAGTGAGATTTATGGACACATAGTGTGAGAATTTTGTACTGGTGAAGTACTAATCAAGTTGTTTAACTGACTGTAGGATGTCAGGAAAAGATGAAATAATTCATGGAGATCTTTAGCGGTTGTTGCATTAGTGCCGATGGCCAGAGGTGCCGGTAAAAGCGAATCAGTTGAGAAGGTGGGAAAAGATGAACCTATGATTAATCTGGGGAGTGATCATGACGATTATCCCGAAATGTATGTGACGACCCGAGAATTTAGAAAAATTTTAAAATCATAATTGATTGATTTAAGGTTCAATAGTAGAACCTAGACAGAAAATAAGTGTATGCGTTTGATATTTTTGGGAAGGAATTTTGAGGATTTTAAAATTCTGTGAAGGATTTAGGTGAATTATTTAGGATTAAGTGTATACATGAATATGCTCTGTGTATATGGTCATTTATGTGTTCAAAATGTGGTTGAGAGTCAAGGTTTAACCAGGTAAATTTTATCAGTGTCAAACCCTAAGTATATATTAAGAACATCAGCGTTCAATTACAAAACCCTAATGACTGATAAAAAACCCTAGGAACCGGTTCTAGAAACCCTAATTTCAGATTTCAGGAATTTGAAACCCTATTTCGGAATATTAACCCTAGTCTGGGAACTTAACGGATAATTATATTGCTTAAGTGCTATTAATTATAATATTAATTAGGGTAAAGCTTAATTAATTAGAAAACCCTAATTTCAATTTTTTAAACCCTAATTATTTCGTTAGAAACCCTAATGTACAGTTATGGACTTAATTGCTAAATTAGCAATTTTAATTAGGATAAATTAATCCTAATTAACGAGATTGAATTATGATTGTGAAAGTTTATTATAAGTAGAGAATCCTAAATATAATTTAGAAATATTAATTTTCTATTTTGAAAACCTAAGTTGGAAATCCTATAATATTGAATTTGTAAAATCTTAGGTTTTAACCCTAAAGGTTAAACCCTAAGGGTCAAACCCTAAGGGTTTGCACATGTTACAATTATGCCATTAAATTTATAAATCAAATAACCATAATGCCCTTTTTATATGTTTTATAAAGTTTGTGTGCAGGTTTTGACTTTAGGTGAGTTGTTCACCAAACCTAGCTCTAGAATGCGACTTATACCACATTATATCTGCCCTAACCAAGTTCAATACATCAAAGAAATATTAAGGATTAAGTGTGAGAAAGCTCACTTTAGTTTTCAAAATAGCCAAGACCATTCTCTCTCTAGATTTTCGGATTTTTGAGTGAAAAGGTGCTATAATATAAGATAATATCAAATCTTAGTTCTCACGGATCAGGATCAATGATCAGAATCAAAGCTCAAGCATCATAGTGGTATAAACCCTAAATTTTTAAAATCTTATGATCTGATGTTAGATTTTGTTGTTTGTTGTTCAAAGCTGTGTAATAAGATGTCCTTTAGTGATCTGGGTTGTTAAATCCCAGATCCATAACATCAAAGAGCTCGAAATTAATGATTTTAAAAATATGGAAAAAGTTAGAAATGGTGTCTGACAGTCAAATGTCAGGTCTCCTAGATCTGTCTCTGTTAATGTTTTTATTGTGTTAAAGGTTTGTACTTGTTGTATGTTATGTGGTCTTTGTTCTGCAACTTGAATCAGGGTCATAGCATGTCTAGATCGTAAATTATATGCAGTCAAACCTCGTTGACAGATCACAAAAGTGATTTTCTAGGCAACCCAGAAACCCAGATCTTGTCTGACAGCGTTTTCGCAGGGCTTGAATCTTGCTAATTTTAGGTTGTTTGGCTATGTTGTTGTTACATACTTGTAAAATGGCATGAGTATTATCGATCCATTCCTTTATAATCTTTAGATCCTTCACAGAATCAAAGTAATCAATGGTCAAAAAAACATTAACCAACTGTCCGGATGAATTTCTGGAAAACCCAGAATTGATCAAGAACAGTTCTTGGCCTTTACTTTGACCGGCCTAAATCTTCGTTTGATGTTATCGTTAGATTAATTTGATGATATCAAGTTGTTAACTGACATCTCCACTACATATTTAAACATTAATATCACGCATAGCAAGCTCAGAATGCATGTTGCAATGATCGAAAAGTAGGTACCATGGCTGTTCTTCATTTCTGGGTAACCCAGAAAATGAAGAACATGCCTGACATGATATTTGCAGGTCTTTATCTCTCTATTGTGTTATGCTATGGACATGAAAATTGTTGTAAGTTGTAGTGTTACATACATACTACAATCCCAACCAAATATCGAACTCAGATACATTAAGAGCCATGAATTATATCCAGTCAAACCACCCACCTTGTAAACTAACATAATGTTTTGGGTTTCTTCAAGAACAACCCAAGAACACCTATAGCGACAGTTTCGTCGCTATAGGGCCCTTTAGCGACAGTTTAATTAGAAAATGAATTCATTTATTAAATAAATAGAAAAAATGGTTTTTAATTATTAAAAATACAAAATAAATTCCTAAAAATTATTTTAAAGTCCGAAAATTAGTTTTTAATTATTTTGAGAATATTTTATAAATATTTAATATTTTGGAATATTAATAGTATTTAATTTATTTAATTATAATATTAAATAAATTAGTTAAAAATGATTTTAATACTTGAAAAATAATGAAAAATTATGGTATAAGAAAATATTTTAAGTTATTTTTGATCACTTTTAATATTTTGTGATGAATTTCATTAATAAATTAATATTAATGGTTATATTAAATAAATTATGGAAAAATATAATTAATGCTTTAAAAATCATATAAAAGTGATTTAAGTGTTATAAAAATATTTTGAGTTATAAAATATAACTTTTGATATTTTGCCATAAAAATATTAATATTTTAATATTAATAGAAATTATCGGATAAGGAATTTAATTGTTTAAAATCATATAAATATGATTTTAAAGTATTAAAAATACTTTGATACATTATAAATATATTATAATATTATGTTATGATTTTCATTAATATTTAATATTAAATAAATATTAATGATAAAGGAATTATATGGTATTTAAATTACATAAATACGATATTAATGATTGAAAAATCATGATTAATGGTAATAATTATCTGAAAATTATTATGAGCTTATGAAAAATATTTTGATTGATAATAAATTATCTAAGATATTTGTGAACTAGTTTAGACCGAGTCTTAGTGATTTTAGACTCGAGTTTTGTTCGACTAGACCGTCGGGATGTCAGATTTGTGTCGGGTTCAACTCAGACTGCAATAGTTTGACTTGATACCGAGTTTTATGTGTGTTTTAGACTGATAAGGTTATGTGTTATGTGTTTAGGTTATTCTATATATATATATATATAATAGTATTATATTGTGATGATATCTAATTTGTATATCGATATTATTTATATATTAGGTCTTCAGACAAAGCTTATTAAAATGCGTAGCGATAATCAATGAAACAGGCAGGTTTTTCTTAACTCTACTTAGAGTTGTTTCATTCAGATATGCTTATGGTTAATCATTGCTGATTGCCATGTCTAAGAATTGTAGAATTATACTATGTACGTATTGCATGTATAAGTATGGTATGAAAGGCTGATCACCTTCATTACCATTCGGTCAAGATATATTTGTTCATGTTTAATACTTGTTCAGTCAAAAGTTTATTCGTGCTAATTCACAACTATATTGTTGAATTATAGCCAGCTTATTATTCAGACTCGTTCAATCATGATATATCCTTAAATAGATTTAAACTTGTTGGGCAACCTTCATGCTCACATTTGCTATATCATGATAAAACATTGCAGATTAAGGCGAATGCGTCGGATACCAGAAAATGATAAAGACAAGTCCAGCTTTAGTTTACATGTGCAGATAAAATTGAAGCAGTATTGTATATTAATGTGATTGTATGTCAGATAAGATAATGAATTTTGTATAAGTTAAGGTTACTCGACCTTGGAGAATAGTGTGTAAAGTTTATTGTATAAATAATTTATGTCTATATCTTTCGCAATAGTTGTAGAATGATTGTACCAGGTCCGTGGTGATTTAGTACCCGAATTTGGGGCTGTCACAATGTATCTGAGTGGTGATGAAGAGGCGGAGTCCGAAGAAGCTAAGGTGCAGAAAAAGAATAAGACCAATGTTGGAGAACAAGATCAAGAATCTACAGAAGACCAAGAACTTTGTAGTAAAGTATTTCTCTTTGAGGAGTTGTGGAAGACGGAGCGAGCGTTACGCGAAATGACTCAAGAACCGAACGAGCTGAAGGAGCAGGTGGAAAGGATGAAGACTGAAGGTGGTGGATCGTCTAAAGGAACAATCAAGTAGAAGAAAGGCAAGAAAAATAGAAAGAGAGACAACGACAGCGACAATTCTGGAAATTCAAACCCGAAGAAAAAACCAGTTTGTAGTAAGTGTGGAAAGACTCACGTGGGAGAATGCATGATGCGGAAGAACGTGTGTTTCAACTGTAAGCAGGAAGTACATATTTCCCTACATTGTCAAAAGCCGAATATGAGGAAGTGTTTTTCATGTGGGAGAATGGGTCACGGATTCAACAAGTGTCCAAACAAAAAAAAAGACCGGAGAAGGGAGTGGATGGTAGATAGCTTAAGTATAAACATTGATATCTTTTGATAGTAAGAAGTGATATTAATAGTTGTAATATCGAGAACGATGTGTGAACATATGTAAGTATATATGTTTGTATGAATGAAATCTTTATTTTCTATATGAATATAAGATTAAGATTAATTTGTGAGTTCTTAAAACTCATACTTATGGTAAGTTCGTGACTCATAATTATATGAAATGTTTTGAACCCCTCAACGAATGGACACCAATGGTCTGACTAGGATAAGTTCAAAAACTCATATAATTGTGGCAAGTTCCTGAACCCCTAGGTGTTGTAAGTTTGACAAACTGGGAATAGCTATGTGTGAATTGAGAAGTTCAACTTTTTCTATAAAGTTGGAAAATTGCATCTTTTTGTGTAAAGTTATGTTGTTAATCCTAATATTTGATTAAAAAGGGATAGTTGTATATACTGAGTACTAATTGTACTATGTGCTATTTGAATAAATATGCGATTATATGAGAAATATGTGTTGAATTCTTATTGTGTTAAGAATTTGTGTAGAGAAAGAGAATTAATGTAAGATTTTTATTTAAATCAGATCATGCCGCCTAGACGACAGAATCGAAATCAAAGAGAAGAACATTCGGTGAGTAATGAAGGAGGTCAAGCTGACCCGATGCAAAACTTTACAAATATGATAGCCGAAGCTATGGGAGATAAAGCTCTAGCAGCAAGAGGAAGAGCTAGAGAACAGCCATCCGATAGATTGGCTAACTTTAAAGATTTTAAAGCAGTAAGACCGCCAGAATTTAAGGGAACTACGGATTCGATTGAAGCCCAAACATGGTTGAAAGAAATGGAGAAAGCATTCATCATTGCCAAAGTAGCGGAAGAGCAAAAGACAACTTTTGCAATATATTTGATGAAGGGAGAAGCCAGTTATTGGTGGAAGACCAATCAGTCTAGAGCTGGTACAGTGGTAGTGACTTGGACAAGATTGAAGGAGTTGTTATTTGAGAACTACTTTTCGCCAAGTATGCAATCCAGAATGGAAGTCAAATTTCTAGAACTGAAGAAGGAGAATATGTCGGTATCAGAATACGCTGCTAAATTCAATGAGTTAGCGAGATTTGCACCTCATCAGGTGGATACGGAGCAACGAAAGGTGAGAAGGTTTGAGAATTGATTAAAGCTAGGTATATACAACAAAGTAGCTATATTACAGATTAATACGTTTGCAACTTTGTTGGAGAAAGCGATTATTGCTGAGGGGGGAAGCGAAGCTGCATCCCGATATAATCAGGAGAAGAAGAAGACTACTGAAGGAGGTAGTGGTGCTGATAGTAATCTAAACAAAAGAAAGTGGAGCGAGAATACCTAGTCGGGTAACAAAACAGAAGGGAAGAGAAAAGGAGGTGAGCCTTGTGCTACCTGTGGAAAGAATCATTCAGGAGTATGTCTGAAGAAGAAGGGAGTCTGCTATAACTGTGGTCAAGAGGGACACATGTCACCCAATTGTCCCAATCCGAAGTAGATCCAAGGTTGTTTTGCGTGTGGATCGACAGATCACCTGGTTCAGAACTGTCCGAAGAGAAATGTGGAGAAGGGAAGTGTCAACAAGGGACCTGATAGTGGAACCTTGGCGATTCGAGGACCTGCACAGCCAAAAAGACCCACAGCCCGTGCATTCAACATGACGACGCATGATGTAGTGGCTGCTCAGG
Organism: Panax quinquefolius; assembly: GCA_020205615.1. Taxonomy (NCBI): domain Eukaryota; kingdom Viridiplantae; phylum Streptophyta; class Magnoliopsida; order Apiales; family Araliaceae; genus Panax; species Panax quinquefolius. Next base: position 71,627,186 of record CM035153.1, on the reverse strand, counting down.
AGATAGCAGCAGGTAATGATTTCATTTAGAAATTTAATTACGCGAGTAATATTGAGTTAGATAATTCTGTGAATTGTTTTCTTTTATAGATCCAAGTCACAGGTTAGAACATGGGACACAAATTAATATTGTGTTGATAAGAATGAATTAATGATACAACTTTAAAAGATTGTAGAGAATAAGAAAGCGGTGATTCCGAAGGTAGAATTCTTATAAGGAAAGAAGAATGTGATAACCCGGGATTTCGAATAATCCAAAATTTTTGAATAATTTTTTTTATTTGATATTGATTATTAATATTGTGCGGTGTATCTGTGACACGAGTCTCGACAAGTGGTCAATTTGTGTATTGACTGAGGAAAAAAGAGTAGAGTTGTGCTAAACGAAGAATAAAAATCCTAAACCTAAGTCCGGATAGGGATTCGATAAAAAATATAATTAAAATAATTATATTGATGAGTACGTGTTTGTACTATAGAGAAATTTTGATCAATGATTGATCCGGTAGGGTACAATATTAGCAAACCCTATTAAGGGATTAGAAATCCTAATCTCAGGATTAGAAACCCTAACGTACAGTTAGAAACCCTAATCAAAAGCTAGGAAACCCTAATTTTAAATTTGTGAATCCTAAACCCTAATTAGGAAACCCTAATCCTAATTAGAAAACCTAATGTGATTAGTTGACTTTAATGTGATTAATAACCTTTAATGTAATTAGGAAACCCTAATTATATTTTAGAAAACATAATTTTCTAGTTTAAAACCTAATTAGAAAATCCTAGAAAGTAGTGTTGTAAAACCTAAGGGTTAGAGCCTTAGGGTTAAACCCTAAGGGTTGAGCCAATTATTTATTTTACCATTAAAATTTCATGCCCAATGTCCAAAATACCCTTTGCTTAGATATTTAGTTAAGAGATTTGCAAGATCTAATGAGACGTCACTTAAGGATTATCCCATGTGCTGCAAATCAATGCAAATCTAATCCATATGTTGCCACCTTGCACACTTGGATTCATTGCATCTAAGTATAAGTTATTTAGGAGAGAGAAAGTTCACCAAAATTGCACATTTGCTCTCTAACTCTCAACAAACCTTTTCTCTCTCCTTAGCCACGAAAATCTTAAGTGTTTCAGTCACTAGAACACCCCTAAGATCATCAAGATCAGTGGAGAAGGCCATAGATCAAGGATTGGATAATATAAGATATAAACTCTAAACCTACTTTGATCTTGTATGCAAAGAAAGATTTCGTGTTTATGTGTTTAGATGTGTGCTAGAAGATGTTTCATGATGATCTATGATGATCCATCATAGATCTATAGCATCAAAGTGCCTTAAAAGTAAGATTTTTCAAAACTGCCCAAGAACATTATTTGTGGTCTGACAAGCTAATGTCAGGAGCCACAGATTCTTCTATGTTCATGATTTTTGTTATTTTATGTTTTAGATCCATAGTCTGACATGAGGTCTGTGATCTAGAGGTGGAATCATAGCTATTCCATGTCCAAATTACAAGTTACTGATGGTTAAAGAGAGTTGACCGAGCATGACCAAAATTTTCTGGGTAACCCAGAAAGTGTGCATCCGAGTCTGACAAGATTTTCAAAGCCATAGATCTGTCAGGTGTTATGAGTTATGTTGATGTTGTTGTAATTAGCTTATTGTATGTTATATGGACTCTAGATCCATGCCTTTAGATTCCTTAAACGACAAATCTATTGGACGTAGTGAATCGTCAAAGTTCCCCATATGATCACGATGACACTTTTCTGGAATTTCCAGAAAGTGTATGAACAAGGTTTCTGACCATGTTTGACCGGACTGAATCTGGTAGTTTTAATGTTGTTAGACTGATATGTTGTTATAGTTATGTTCTATGACATGAGTACTATAGGTTTGAACCTTAAGAACACATAAGTGATGACCAGAACACCAAATTAATAGAGCTTGAAAGTGGTACCTCGAGACTGTCTGGGTTTTTGGGTAACCTAGAAAACCCAGATGATGTCTGACAGTGACTTTAAGGGCTTAGATCTTCAATGTGTATGGTTGCATGACCCAGATTATTGGTGATATTTGTAGTGTTACATGTATACTACAAGATCACGGTTCTAGAAAGCCCAGAACATGCTTAGGTTGATAATTATGGTTGGTCAAACGAGCCACCTTGAACACTGAACTGACGGTGTTCTTGAGCGCAAGAACACCTAACACGACAGACAAGTGTCGCTATAGCCTATAGCAGCGGTTTCTAATAATTTTATTTTCCTAATTTTCGAAAAATGATTTAAAATAGAAAATAAATTCTAAAAATTACCAAAAATGGTTTTAAAAATTATTTTAAATTATGAAAAATAACTTTTGATAATTTGGGATATTTTTCATTAATATTTATAATTATTTAAATATTAATGGTATTTAATTTATTTAATTAGTATATTAAATAAATTAGAGAAAAATGATTTTAATATTATAAAAATCATTTTAAATAAGAATAAAGTGTTTAAAAATATTTTGAGTTATAAAATGTAACTTTTCATATTTTTGGAGAATTTTCATTAATAAATTAATATTAATGATATTAGATTTATTTAATTATTAAATTAAATAAATGATGGAAAAATAATTTTATTGATTTAAAAATCATTTAAAAATGAGAAAAATATTTTAAAAATATTTTAAGTTATAATTAATGACTTTTATTATTTTGATAAGAATTTCATTAATATTTAAATATTAATGGTAATGGTTTAAAAATAATTTTAATTATTTTAAATAGAATATTGGTTATTTAAAAATATTTTTATTTATTATTAATAACTTTATTATTTTGACAAATGTAACAATAATATTTTAATATTATTAAATATTAATGATGATGGAATTAAACAATATTTAAATCATTTAAAAATGATTCTGGTGTTTGATAAATTATTATAAATTATAATAATTGTTAGAAAATTATTAAAAGCTTCCGAAAAATGTTATTAATGATGTTTGACTTATCTAATATAATATTGAAGATTTGAGACCGAATTTAATTGACAATAAGTGTGTTAATTATCAGATAGGGTGACCAGTACACCGAGAATAGACCAATGTCCAACCAGACCGAACTAGTTAAACTTGATGAGTGTTTATATAGGTTATAAACACTGATGTGACTGTGGTAATGTGTCTAAGAGAAGTATTGACTGTAAATTACAGTGTTACATGTTATAAATTATTGTGCTAATTGTGAGACCGATATTATTGGTTATAGGTCTTCCGAACGCAGATAAGTATATTAAGTAGCAGTAATCAACGCAGAAGGCAAGTTTTCTAACTCAACCTTGAGTTATATCTGTTTAAATACTATGGTGGTTAATTATTGTTGATTAGACGGTGTCCAAAAATTTATTGTTGATTATTCGCAATTAGTGTATGTTTATTAATTCAAATTAAATTAGTTATTCTGAGAATATACTTGGAGAATAATTGTTATTGGATACTTACATCCGTAGAAGCTATTATTAATAGTACAGATAATTCATGTCTATTGTTGAATCTTGTTGAGAAATGTCTTAGCTAATTGTTATGGCTAGACGAACATTTGTTAGAACTTGATAGGTTCGAGAAGAGAAGAGAAGATAATTCAATTATTGTTGATAGGTCGATGCCAATTTTTTTGGCTAAATCGAAAAAGAAAACTTGATATGTTTGAAAAGAGAAGTGATTAGATATTGAAATCATTGTATTTCATTGTTAAATCAAATTCTGATTCAAAGACTGAGAAGGACAACCTTTTATATAAAGGGAACTTATTTGGTCGTATATTCGGCCTTTGTGCGTGTTTGAATATTATGGATAATATAGGGTATAATTAAGCTGATCACTTTATATACTTGTAGAGGGGTATAATTTAATCTTTATGGTTATCTGATACACCTGGGTATATCAAAGTAAATTTTTGATAGTTACTTGAGAAGAGAAGTTATAGATCCTTTATGATCACTTAACATAATTTTGTAAAATATTTCCATCCAGTTATTTGCGTATATCAAAATAAATCTTTGATAGTTACTCGAGGAGATAATTTCAAGATCATTTGAGATCATTCAGCTTAAACTTTGGAGAATACTTCTAAATTATTATTCAATCGAATATCGTAGAAACTTTGAAAGTGTTGTACCCTTTCATTATTGAACTATTGTGTTGCATAGGTTGCGAGAAGAATGGTTAGAGAAGAACAAATTGTTCAGCTATTTCAAAGTTCCCCGAACTTTGGTTTCATTCTATCAAAATAGATAGTCTGTTGTTCTGATTCATATACATTCATTGTATGTCTTAACTTGTGGGGCAAATTTGTTGCTCACCCTTGCTAAATAAAATATTTCAGCTAGGAACTAAGAGGCCAGCGGGTCTAAGAAGAACAAAGGCAAAGGAAAAATGCTGGAGTAGTTTTAATGAACATTATTAATATGTTGTATTTGTAAACCCTTTTTGTATATCTAAAGGGTATGTTTGTATTATGAAGGTTAGATAACCTGGGACGAATGTATTAACTATATCAGTTAATGTGTGGTAAATTTTTATTCATATTTAAATGGGTAGTTAGATGTTATTATATTGTGGATCATGAGCACTAAAACTCGGGAGTCAGGTAACCCAGATTTGGGGGTGGCACAGCCAAGGTTTCAGGCCCTGCTCAAACCTATGAGCCTTCCTCTCCTCAGTGTCCACTTGATGTGGAGAAAATCTTGCCATTTCATTGAATTTGGCCGCGTACTAGGGAACTGTCATGTCCCATTGCTTAAGTTCTAAGATTTGGCTGTATGCTTATAGGGAAATAGTTCTCAAAGAAAACCTTCTTGAACTATAAACACATTACCACATCAATTCTAGCCCCACCCTGGTGAGCCTCCCACCAAAATTTGGCTTCCCCTTTCATCATGTAAGTCGCAAAAGAAATCTTTTGCGCCTCAACTACGTTTGTAATAACAAACGCCTTCTCTATTTCTTTTAACCCATGTCTGGGCCTCTATTGGGTTAGTCATTCCTTTGAATTCCGGTGGACCTACGCTTTTAAACTCTTTAAAGGTAGTCGTTCTGGCTACCCTAGGTCCTGCGGGTACTCTACCCCTGGTTTGGTTAAATGCAGCCGTTAATAAATTAACAAACTCTTGCATAGGGTTGTTCTGACCCCCTTGGTTATCATTATGTGACTCAACCTCCTAATTACATTGTCTTCTTCTTGGCGGAATTTTTTGATTAAATAAATAAAATTTCATTATTATATATTTACTTACTTAGTTATTATTCGCCAAACAACAACTCATACCATAACAAAGCATATTAAATGAAAACTTCATTATATTTATATGCTTCTTCATAGTCTGAAACTATTTACAATTTGTTTCCATAGCCAAAAGCTATTACATTTTTATCCCGCAATTGAACTTCACAAAAGTTGGGATTTATAAAAGACTACCCTTTTATACAAAAGAGGGATTTACGTCACTACACACATATTTATAACTCTAGACTTCAAATAATGAATAACAGCGTCCTCGTGTTTCTCATTCGCAAGAATCGACACAATATCCCGACTAATAGTATGTCGAGTTTGTCCCGACTCAATGGAATGACAAGCAATTTTTAGCTTAAAATCTTTATGAGCACTCTCATGGATGTAAGACATCCGTGCTATCTTCTGGTCCTTCTCAACCAGTTCTTTACGAAGCTCATCGGCCTCTTCCTCATAGTCTCTAGCCTTATTTGTTATAGGTACCTTTTCATTATGCTTTGACTCAAAATCTGCTTCTGCAGACTCCTTTACTTCATGGAGATAACTAATCTTTTCATTCTGATTCTGCACAACTATACTCAGTTGCACATTCTTGTCAAGCACTACAAAGTACAATACTCTCATTGCATCTGGAGGTGTTGACTCTTGTATAGGTACCACCGTATTAACCGATGTTACCTCCATTTCTTCATCCACATTGATCATCTTATTAAGGTATGATGCTATATCCATGTATCCCTCAGAGTAGTTCTCCTTAGAAAATTACTCCTCTGGCTACGACTCGTCTAGAATCACTAATAGTACCTCCGCCACTGGCATAGGTACAGGTTCTACTGTGTTTACAAGCTCTTTGCTTACCACGTATATATCTCTATACATCAAGCTATCGATCGATATCTACAATAACACATAACATGTTTATTAGTACATAATACACAATAGTATAAGCACAAATCACATTTAATTTATTTAGGGTTAATTTCCATCTTTTAAATCTTTCTATACTGAGTTTCCTCAATACCTTATTAACTCATTTAACTTAAGTAAAACTCGAGTTTACTTCTTTCAGAATTTTCCTTCCCTAACGAGGTTATTAGCCTAAGGTTTCCCCCCCCCCCTTTAAGTTTTATAACCTAATACTCTGATATCAACCTGTGACACCCCCAAATTTGGGTATCTTCCAACCCGATAGATGGTGACACACGGTACTCATAACTGTACATCCATTCTATTGAAACAACATTAAAATTTGTGTATCTACGACATTCTTATTACATTAATAATAATACATTACATTCCCAAGTTCTGAAACCGTTACCTTCTTTGCTCATCATAATATAATTTATACAAACATGCTAGTATATTATAGAATGAACTAATCATTCATCTTTTCCTTGCCTTTATCTCTACTGGAACCCTCAATTCGCTCGACCTTAGCTGCAATCATATGATTCAAGCAAGAAATGAGCATAACTAGCTCAGCAAGTCTAACAATATATTATATAGATACCACTTCGAGAATCATATGATTATTCTTCATTAACTGGACAATAGTTATGAAGTACTATGAAACATTGAATAACACTTCTCATCTCATAAAACAATTCCGAATTACATATAGTAGCTTGGAAATTCTGAGTAGGTCCATAGACCATGAACATTCTCTTAAGCTTTTATTCATGAAAAGGATAACCCAGTACTAAGACTGTAAGTTCGATATTTCTTATGAGCACTTCTAGGTGATCAGCCAATAGTACTCTTTGTTGATCAACATTCATCCCTTAAACATATTTACGTTTAAGTTTTGGCAACCTCGCGTGCCCATCGAATAATCGATGTAAAATACATTTGTTTATTCATACTCAGGCTTACTTTGAATTCGTACCTAATAATTGGCGTAGGATAGTGTTATCAATTCTATATTGAAAGACTTGTAAATAAATCAATCAACTCTTCAAGATTAGTCTATCCGAGTTAAAACTGGCATCGACCCTTTCTTTAAAACAATTCATACATCTCATAACATGAATCACTGAAAACCTGGCTAACACGAAGATTAGACAAGCGATAAGAAAACTTGCCTTCGGCGTCTGCTAAAGTAAAATTACTTTCCCTTTGAGTCTTTACGGTCTCTACAACACATAACCACATAACATACCACATTAGGTCATGAATGAACATACATGGTTCCTAATGAATCTTACCCTTCTTCTTAATATAATTATGTATTAGTTTTTTTATTATTGGTTTCGGCTTGCCGTTTATAATTTACATCATTCTTACCAACTTCTTTCTCTTCTATGTCTTTAGTGAATTTACTTCATTTATACAACTCGTTTTGAATTAATTATCTTTCCTCAAGGTTTACTAACGTTCTTACGTTATTAATCGAAACTCGATCGTCATTGGTTAAGTACACTTGTTGCATACCGTTAACTTTCTTATACTTTACGTCCTTCGTTTAACTATTCATTAAACCATATTAAATTAAGAAATTCATCACTATAAAAGCGATTTAGGAAAGGTCTTATCATGTTCATTAAGTAATTACATGTCCCATACTTTTCTTGCAAACCATTGGGTTCACAATCAACTTGGTCGACAAATTTCCACTGTCGGCGCCAAGGCACGTCATACCTTTACTATAATGGCGTTATGGCGCCACTCTTCAATACTCGGTCCCTCTTGTACCGGTATTTGCAGTACATGAGTATTATAACTGGAGTTGGCACTGCGGCGTGAAACTCCGATGATTCATTTAACATGCTTATTTGCGGTAATGCCTTATAGGGCTTTTATGCGCTATTGGCTAGAGACCTCGAGATGCAAAAAAATTTGACAGATAATTTCTTAGGTGAGATTCCCGGGCTCATAACTTCTTCGTTATAAGTCCGAATTGGCTCGTTCAAAAGCCATTAGCTAACAAATTACATACTCTACGTGTTCACGTGAAAATTTTCCATTTTCAACTTCGTTAACTCGAAATTCACCTTTTAGTTCATTTTAACGAAAACGATAAATATTCTTGAACGTTCAACGCTCGTTTCTTCGTTCTAAGTCAGAATTCGATCATTTTCGAGTCTGCAATTCTATAATGCCAAATGAGACTATACTCCAACGAAAACCAACGTTTCTGAGCTCAATGTCAAAATTTGACTTTCAATCCGAGAATTTCATGAATTCGACGATTATCGTCTAATTGTGTGAATTCTGGCATAACTTCGTTACTTATGATTTGTTCATCGTTTCAAATGGATTCTTTCTATCATATTAACATCTTAACATACATATTTCATTAACTTATATACATGATAAGTTCTTACTTGTTTTTCACGACTTTATAACTTATAAAAGTATAAACTACTTATGATTTCACTTCACATGACTTATCATAGTTTAAGTCTTCTAACCATCATCCTCACATCTTCTAATCATACAAATTTCATTCATGTAAACATATTACAAGTTCTTACAAGTTCTTCCTTAGTTCATAACTTATATATGAACAAATTTCTTATTCACGACTTATTAAAGCTTAAGTCCTTTGATTAATCATTCTTACTTCTTCTTAGCATACAAGTCCTACCACTACTCACTTATCTAACAATTGAAGAGAAAGAGATTCAAGGTTTAGGATCTTACCCTTGAAGATCACATGATTAAACTTTGTTCTTCTTCTTGCTTCTTGAATTATAAAATCTAGCTTTTCTAGTTTTTTCTCTCTAACCAATAAGTACTTATAATGTTGGATGAAATAAAACAACCAACAAATGAGCTAGCATCCTTCTTATTTTTGGAAATCACAAAGTGAGGGCTTAATGGTCAATAAGCCATCCACCTCCTTAATTAAACCTCCTTACTATTCATTATGTGATCACCAAGTTTACTTAGCCTCCACAACTTATATCTTTTGCTTGCTCACCACATAACTTATCCTTGACTTAGCCATTAAGTTACTTGGTCATCACATAGCTTATCTCTTGCTTAGCCACCAAGAATAAGCATTTTACTTGGTCACCACTTGACTTATCCTTTGCTTAACCATTAAGTTTACTTGCTCATCACTTTGGATCACCCATGGGTTGCCCCATGGGTTTTAATCATCAAATAACCCATAGGTTCTTACTTTGGGCTTTTAGCTTAATTAACTTAACTTATACTTAGGCTTGCATTAAACAAACATTGGGCTTGTTCATTAATTCATATTGGACTTATCCATCCCTAAACTTGGGCTTTATCATAATTCCAATTGGACATTACAATTTCCTACACAATCCTACAAGTCCATTACACATGGCTTAAAGCCTTATAACGTATAATCTATATATTAATCTCGTATTCTAACTCGTATACTTATTCATATATGACATACCATCATTCATACATACTCATATAATATCTTGTATTATACTCATATTCATTACCTCATACAATACATACGTATTATACAATCATCTCTTTAATTCATAATATGCATTTCAATTTATTCTCGAAAATCACTTTCCCTAACCGTTAGGTTTTAAGTCCGCAAGCGAAAACTTCATTTTCCATAACTGAAATATTATTGGATATTCCATCTCATCTTAGAATTCTATCATTACGCGTTTCTCGGAAGTTCAAAAATAATTCTAGAGCAGAAATCAGTGAATAGTGTTTTTGTAAAAATTTCTCAGAAAACTTTTATTTTCGTCTTGGAAATTCAAACACTTTAATTCTATCACATAGCCAAAATCTTAACCACATCCGCACATTCTAGGTCATAGAACAGCCTTCACATAGCTTACTTATATAAATAATCGATTAAATTCATTTAATACATATAATTAAATAAAAATTTAATTATCATAAAAATCCGATTTTCTCGGGCGTTACAGCTCAGCTATTGGAGCGCGATAATGAGTCAACCCAACCAAAAGAGAGTAGCCAGAAAAATGATAATACCAGTGGTAGCAGTCATCGAAGTGGTGACAACAAACGTGGAGGGAATCAACATGCCAGAAATGGTAACCACTTCGGTGGAAATTCTGGCCAAGATAATAGAAGTCAAAATTTCAAGAAGAGGAGATTCAATAATGATGGAAAGACGTCGACACCAGCAACCGTTGTTAAGAAAAGAGAACGACCACCGATCGTATGCTACAAATGTGGAGGGGAGGGACACATCAGTCCAAATTATACGCAGCAGTCCAAAACATGCTATAATTGCGGAAGAGAAGTTCACCTAGCCTAATTTTGTCGTACAGTGAAGTCAAGTCCAGTTGCGATGGAGACACCAAAGGCCCCCCAAGAGAAGTCAAAGCAGGTAGTTCAAGGGAGAGCGTTTGTCGTGACCTCCCAAAAAGTGAGGAACCCAAACAAAGTCATCACGGGTAAGCTAATCATAAACTCTAGCGAAGTCTATACCTTATTTGATACCTGTTCTACCAATTCTTTTATTTCTCCTACTTGTTCTCAACCTTTAAATTTAACTCCAAAGAAATTAGACTTTGACTTAGCTGTTAAAACTCCGTTGGGAGAAACCTTCATTACATCCATTGTTTATAAGTCTTGTTTGATTCAAATCGGTAACCCTCACATTACCTGTCGATCTTATTTCCTTAAAAATACTTGCATTTGATGTAATTTAGGGATTGATTGGTTAACTACTCATCATAGAAAAATTGATTATTTTTGAAAGGTTGTTAGCTTTCATATTCCTAACCAACCTATTATGCGAATTCAAGCAACCAAACCACTAAAGTCAATCACTGTCATATCAAGCCATAAAGCTATTCGTTTATTGAAAAACGGATGTCAAGCTTTCTTAGCCCATGTCACGGATTTAAACAAAAATACGTCAGATTTGAATGATATTTCTATTGTTAATAAATTTCCTGACATATTCCCTGAAGAACTTCCTGGCCTACCCCCAAAGCGTGAAATTGAATATTGTATCGACCTTGAACCTGGTACAAAACCCATTTCTAAAGCCCCATATTGAATTTCTCCTATTGAACTTCAGGAGTTAAAAACCCAACTACAGGAGTTGTTAGACATCAGTTTCATTCATCCTAGTACGTCTCCTTGGGGTGCTCCTGTTCTATTCGTGAAGAAAAAAGATGAGAGTATGCGACTTTATATTGATTATCGAGAGTTGAACCATGTCACCATCAAAAATAGGTACCCGTTGCCTCGCATTGATGACCTGTTTGACCAGTTGCAAGGCGCTAAATTCTTTTCAAAGATCGATCTTCGTTTCGGATATCATCAGTTAAAGATTAAAACCGATGACATTCCAAAGACTGCTTTCAGAACTCGGTACAGACATTATGAATTCCTAGTCATGTCTTTTGGATTTACTAATGCTCCTACTGCCTTCATGGACATGATGAACCGAGTATTCAAGGAATATTTGGATCATTTTATGGTTATCTTTATTGATGACATTCTCATATATTCCAAAATCCATGAAGATCATGAGAAAAACTTAAGGTTGATACCTCAAAAGCTTCGTGAAAACAATCTTTATGCCAAGTTGAAGAAATACGAGTTCTGGCTTGAGCAAGTAGCATTCCTTGGGCACGTGATATCAAATCACGGAATATCTTTTGACCCAGCGAAGATTGAAGCAATACAAAGCTGGGAGCAACCTAAGTTAGTGACCGAAGTACGTAGCTTTCTAGTGTTATCTGGTTATTATCGGAGATTCGTGGAAGGATTTTCTCAAATCACTACTCCATTAACTCAGCTGACTCGAAAAGATACAAAATTCGGTTGGAATAAGGAATGTGAGAAGTCTTTTCAAGAACTCAAGAGGAGACTCATTTGAACACATGTTCTGACAATACCATCTGGTTTGGAGGGATTTGTCATCTATAGCGTTGCTTCAAGCAGAGGGTTAGGATGTGTTCTCATGCAACATTGGAAAGTCATAGCCTATGCCTCACGATAACTAAAAGAATATGAGAGGAATTATCCTACTCATAATCTAGAGTTGGCATCAGTCGTTTTTGCGCTTAAAATCTAGAGGCATTACCTGTATGGTGAGAAGGTAGAGATCTATACGGATCATAAAAGCCTCAAATATTTCTTCACCCCGAAGGAACTCAATATGCAACAATGACGTTGACTAGAGCTGTTGAAAGATTATGATCATAACATTCAATACTATCCTAGAAAAGCAAACGTGGTAGCTGACGCATTGAGTAGAAGATCATATGCGGGTACGAGTGCGATATTATCAACGCAAAGGCCCATTTGGTATAACTTACAAAGGTTGGAGATAGAGTTAAAGACTCTAGGGACCCACGTGATGATGGCAAATATACGAGTAGAACCGAATTTAATTGATAAAGTTAAAGTTGTTTAAGCTACAGACCTAGAGCTGATGCGTATGAAGAAAAAAGTGCAAGAAGGTGCTATTCCGGAAGCAAGAATCGATTAAAAAGGAATACTTCGAGTTAACTCCAGACTTTGTGTTCCTAACGACCCATATTTAAAGTATAAAATCATGATGGAGGCTCAAAACACACCGTTTACAATCCATCATGGGTGTACCAAAATGTATCGTGATCTTTGACATACATTTTGGTGGAGCAATATAAAAAGAGAAATAGCGGAGTTTATATCAAGGTGTTTAACTTGTCAATGAGTCAAGGCGGAGCATTAAGTGCCAAAAGGTCCATTGCAACCACTTAAAATTAAAGAATGGAAGTGGGAGCACATTACCATAGATTTTGTTACTGGCCTTCCCAAGGTTTCTCAAGGCATAGATGCGATTTGGGTCATTGTCGATAAATTGACCAAGTCAGCTCATTTCTTACCTATACGAGAAACTTATTCACTTGAACGTCTTGCTTGTATTTACATAAATGAGATTGTGAGATAGCATGGTATGCCAATATCCATAGTTTCTGATCGAGACACAAGATTAACTTCACGATTTTGTTTTAGTTTGCAAAAAGCTATGGGCAATGATTTATGATTTAGTTCGGCATATCATCCTCAAACAGACGGGCATTTGGAAAGGACTATTTAAACTCTTGAAGATCTATTAAGACTCTGTGTTCTTGACTTCAAAGGAAGTTGGGACAAGTTCTTGCCATTAGTGGAATTCTCCTACAATAATAGTTATCAAGCAAGTATTGGCCTGGCTCCATTTGAGGCATTGTATGGACACACGTTTCGATCGAGTAGGAACTGTGGCCTATAGACTCGTATTACCGCCAAGTATGTCTTGTGTTCATAATATTTTTCACATATCTATGTTACGTGAATATGTGGAAGACCCAAACCACATTATTGAGTTAGAACTGGACGAAATAGCGGAAGATTTAACGTATAAAGAGGTACCTATTAAAATTTTGGATAAGAAGGAAAATATTCTACACTCTAAGGTTATACCTCAAGTCAAAGTTTTATGGAGAAACCACGATGTTGAGGAAATGACCTGGGAGTTAGAATCTAAAATGAAATCAAGGTATCCTCACCTCTTTGTCATACCAGATATGTACACCAATTTTGAGGGTGAAATTTCATAAGAAGGGGAGGTTGTAAGACCCTAACTTTTATGAATAAAGATGAATTTTTCTATAAATATCATTTTTGAATATTAAGGTGTGAATTTGTTATAATGTTATAGTTTTGGGTAATATTTATAAATTTTACAAAGTAAGCAAGTTGTTATATAATATTCGATTGGTAGGGGAATATTCATTTTAACAGGGAATATTCGTACGATGGCACAATCATTGATGGACCCCACAACAGAATTATTGTCTGAATGAGAAAACGACAAAAATATCTTTTTTATAAAAATAACGACGAAATTTTTACCGTTAAACTGTTTAAATACCTGATGGTAAAAGTACAGTAATACGCGTGGTTGCATAGTAGCACACGGTATTGATTATAGATGCATACGTGAGAAGTCACTCAGTTTTATTCAATTATTGCTACTCATGATAATTCTTTTGATAGTATCTCACGTTATTTGATTCAATTATTTTTACAATATTTTATATTATTAAATCAATAATTGAGATGACAAGTTATTCATATTATTATTTGCATAATTAACAATGTCTAGAAATTTTTGTCAAGGAAAGGGTTTTGGTCACCTAATTGTGCGCCAATAGGGAGAAATTCTTATCGGAAAGCCCCCTCTTTTCTGGGAATGATCTGGTTGTTAATATTGCGAGTTATAATAATGATGAATAAATGTTGTTAAAAATATTGAGGGGATTTTTATTGAAGTATTTGTTGTAAATTTTGATTATTGTATGGACCCCCACTTACTCATTTTTCAAAATAATCGGTAGAAAGTTATTCAGTATATATATATATATATATATATATATATATATATATATATAGCCCACGTGTGGGATGAAGAATGGAAATGGGAGGGGGGAGAATACGTGAAAGGAAGGTTGTATATAATAACACAACCAAAGTGTATAAATCTACAATAGTTTACATTGCAAAACGATATTACAGTTCAACATTAATACATTATTCGGAACCTTAAACATGGTTCAAATAATAATAACACAACCAAAGTGTATAAATCTTCAAGTATCACATCTGATTCATGTCTTTCAAGTAACACATAACTTTACCTTGAATCTTGAACCTGCAAAAGTGATTATTTGCAAGGTTGAGCTCGACAGCCCAGTAAAATCTAACAGTTTTCATGCATCACATAGCACATAATAACATGCTCGATATACATCTCATAAACATTGAACTAACATAACATACATGTTGTAGTTCATATAACAAGTATAAAGATTGAGTTCCTTACTCAATCAACATTCATTACTCAATCAACGTAGTCATACATTGACTTTAACATTTCATACTTTCAACATTACTATAACACACCATGCTATTTGCAATAAAGATTTCAAACATTTCATCATCAAATTCACATAACAAATAGGAACTGAAAGACTTTCCTTGATCGTTGTTTACCAATAACAATTTAACATCTTACAGTTATCTTTACTTCACGTGCCCTATACAATTATATAATCATTCACGTCAACTATTAGTCACATAGCATCACATAGTAGTTGTAAAGTAAAATTTAATTTACATCCTATAACTCTTCCTATTAATCAATACACAATGTTCAATTTGATTGTGTTAACTTTAGACTTATAACTCACTATATTTGTTCTTAGTCAAACTCAAAGTTCATTCAAGTGTTTAAGTCTTGCTAGGACTACTTATTAGTTTTATATTAAATTCATTCCATATCTTATAATATTCATTTCAATTAAATTGAAACACTTTTTAAGTTCATTAACACTTGGCACGACGTTTCGACGTTCATTCGTCACACACCCGATTCGTCTCTCATATGTGTACTTAGTATGCTTATACAACTTATCTAATACATCATTTATAAATGTTAAGCATCATTATATTTACTAATATTCATATTTTATAACTTAGGACAACATCTTTTATCGTCAGGAGCACTACATTTGCATATTGCATTACCGACGCCCTCCGATTGCCTCCTAATACATATCAGTCCCACAAATGACCATTTTGACCCCTGTTACCGACCTCAAATTGAAATACGTAAAGAACAAAAGTTGTAGGTATATTCGTCCTAGTTCAAGATCATCTTGAATCACCTCAATCGCAGTTTATATGAAAACGTTATGGCCATTTTACTATAGGAGGTCAAAAGCCCGACCTGACTCTTCGTTAGGTGTGTGGCGTGAGAACTAAGTCAGACGAAGAATTTGCATGACGTGAAATTAGCGATGTGGCGGCGATTTGGTATTGACGACGTGAAGTTACATACTACGACTCGATTTTTTGGTGCTAAGCGCGAAATTTGATTTGAGAAGCCTGAAATTTGGCGAGGGGCTCAATTACTGTAACACCAAGCATACATATACTAATTTAGCACAACTTAAACCACAATTTTAGAAAATTAAATACTGGAATAGCATATTTAAAAACCAAAACTCCATTTCTGATATTTCTGACACATTGAACATTGTAATACCAATTTGATTCCTTTCAACTACGTTCACTGTAATTCTTAACAAACTAATTAACATAGCCATAGTTCAATTTCACATATTAGCTCAAAATCCAATACTAATTTTGTTATCCTACAAAATATGTTCATGCATATATTAACTGAAAAACCAAATTCTTTTCTTGCAGACTTAATTTAGCATACAATCTTATATATATGATAAGCATAAAATCACACACACACACACACACACTCACACATATATATATATATATATATATATATATACATATATATATATATATGTGTGTGTGTGTGTGTGTCTATATAACAATTATAATTACAAATACACA
Source organism: Panax quinquefolius (assembly GCA_020205615.1). Lineage (NCBI taxonomy): Eukaryota > Viridiplantae > Streptophyta > Magnoliopsida > Apiales > Araliaceae > Panax > Panax quinquefolius. The sequence continues at coordinate 71,610,559 of CM035153.1, read as the reverse complement.
TAATTTCCTAACCAATTATAAAAATATGGTTTACAGAAAATTTTGTAAAAGCTTTATACACAGTGAAATTCCAAAACATAAAGACTTAGAAATTACGGCGTAAATCATATATGTTAAGCTTATGTAACATACCTTTTGTTGCTTAAGAATACAACGTGCTTGCTTGAACTTAACAAAACCTTTCTCCTCTCAATTCTCTCTGGTCTCTCTCAATTTTCTCTGATAACTTCTTCTCTTTTCTCTTCTTAGGCTTATGCCAAATAACCCAAATACTCTTTACGTAAAAATCAAAACCAACGCATGATTTACAAACGTCTAAAAACCGATGCTACTAATGACCTTATTAAATCAGCGGTTACCAAAAATTATTATATATTATTTATATTTTGTTTATTTAATTTATATTATTAAAATTCAAAATTTAAAAAATCCAAAAGCCATAAGGCTCTGTTTGGCAAAACTCTTTAAAAAAGTAAAGACTTAATATATTTAAGCCTTGTTCGGCAAAACTAAATTAAACTCCTTTAATTTATTTTTATAACTCCTTTATAATATAGTTATTTATCATACTTTATTTAATTAAGTTTTCATACTTAATTTTATTAATTCTAATAACAATTTATTGAAGAAATCATTTAATCATTATAAACTCTCTAACTTAATTATTAAATTAAATTAAAATATTATCTCAAAATAATTAATTTTCTTAACCCATTAATTATTTATTAAACAAATAATTAATCAAATCAAATCAAATCAAATTAAACAAATATTTATTCAACAATAAACACATCTATTAAATATTTATATAATTTAATAAATATTTATAATTACAATAAAAATTCTGGATTGTTACATTAATCACATCGTAATAAGAATTTTGATTATTAAATTCTTATTTTAATAACTTATGAAAATTCGAATTGTCACATTGAACGTTTCCAATGGATTCCTACTGTATATTTCAACGACGCCATGTGAGAAAACTCTTTTGATGGTAAATGGAGCCGACCATCATGATTTTAGCTTCCCTGGGAACAACCTCAACCTTGAGTTGAATAGTAGTACTGATTGCCCCGGCTCGAATTTTCTATGCATAATTTTCTGGTCATGCCATTTCTTGACCTTTTCTTTGTATAACTTCGAGTTCTCGTATGCTTGAAGTCGGAATTCATCGAGCTCATTTAGCTGAAGTAGTCTCTTTTCACCCACAGCTACTTGATCGAAGTTCAGTTTCTGAATAGCCCAGTAGGCTTTGGGTTGTAACTCCACAGGCAGGTGACATGCTTTCCCATAAACCAATTGGTATGGTGGCATACCAATGGGTTTTTTATACGTAGTTCGGTAGGCCCATAGTGTATCGTTTAATCTGATAGACCAGTCCTTTCTATTATGGTTCACCACCTTTTCCAAGATTCTTTTCACCTCCCTATTTGAAACTTCAGTTTGCCCACTTGTTTGGGGATGATATGTCATCGCCACCTTATGGTTGAACCCATACTTCGCCAAGAGAGTTGTAAATGATCTGTTGTAGAAGTGACTACCTTCATCACTTATAATTGCTCTTGGCGTGCCAAATCTTGTAAATATATTCTTTTGCAAGAATTTGGGGACGAATTTGGCATCGTTAGTTGGGAGTGTTACGGCTTCAACCCATTTTAATACATAGTCAACCGCAAGTAATATGTACTGATTGTTAAATGAGGAAGGGAATGGCCTCATAAAATCCATGCCCCAGATATCAAAAATCTCCTCTTCTAAGATTGTTTGTAGTGGTATCTCATTAGTTTTTGATATGTTGCCCACCCTTTGGCATCTATCACAGCTTTTTACGAACTGGTGGGCATCTTTAAATAATGTAGGCCAATAAAACTCGGCTTGAAGAACTTTCGCCGCTGTTCTCTCACTATCGTAATGTCCCCCGCATGCAGATGAATGACATTCATGCAAAATATTATTTACCTCGCTATAGGGAACACACCTTCTAATCATCTTTTCAGCGCACTATTTAAATAGGTATAGCTCATCCTAGATATACCACTTGACGTCACGTAGGAATTTCTTTTTTTGCTGACGTGTAAGATCAAGGGGAAGTATATTGCTCACTAGATAGTTGGTGAAGTCCGCGTACCATGGGAATTACGCATTGACTCCAAACAGTTGTTCATCCAAAAATTAATCATCAATTACACATTTATCCTCATCATCTTTACCCTAATTTTCTAGTCTTGATAAATGATCTACAACCTGATTTTCCATCCCCTTTCTATCTTTTATTTCCAAGTCAAATTCTTGTAGAAGGAGAATCCATCTGAAAAGGCATGGCTTAGCATCTTTCTTTGAGATTAGGTAACGAATGGCTGAGTGATATCCGTATAAACTACAACCTTTGTTCCGATCAAATATGCCCAGAATTTATCGAAGGCATACACTACTGTAAGCAATTCCTTTTTCGTAGTTGTGTAATTCATTTGGGTCTCCGTGAGTGTCTTACTTGCATAGTATATGGCATGAAATACCTTCTCTCGGCGTTGGCCCAAGACAACCCCAACTGCATAGTCACTTGCATCACACATTAATTCAAACGACATTGTCCAATCCGGTGCGACGATAACTGGGGTTGTAGTTAATTTCTTCTTCAATAGCTCGAATGTTAACTTACAACCCTCATCAAACTTAAAAACTGAATCCTTCTCTAAAAGACTGCACAATGGTTTTACAATTTTAGAGAAGTCTTTTATAAATCTCCTATAGAACCCAACATGTCCCAAAAAACTGTGTATTCCCTTAACTGAAGTAGGTGGTGGAAGCTTTTCAATCGTTTCCAGCTTTGCTTTACCAACCTCTAATCCCTTTGTTGAAACCTTGTGACCCAAAATTATGCTTTCCTCAACCATGAAGTAGCACTTTTCCCAGTTAAGTATCAGATTTGTTTTTGTGCATCTCTTTAACACCATCACCAAGTTCTCCAAACATGCATCAAAATTGTCTTCATAGACAGAAAAGTCATCCATGAAGACTTCCACATTCTTCTTCACCATGCCCGAAAAGATGGCCATCATACACCGTTGGAAGGTAGCAGGTGCATTACACAAGCCGAAGGACATTCTCTTGAATGCGAATGTGCAGTATGGGAACGTGAAAGTTGTGTTCTCTTGATCTTCAAGAGAAATGACTATCTGATTATACCCTAGATACTCATCCAGTAAGAAGTAAAATTCGTGGCTCGCCAATCTATCCAACATCTAGTCAATAAAAGGCAAAGGGAAATGGTCTTCTCGGGTCGCCTTATTCAGTTTCCTGTAGTCCATGTAAACCCTCCAACCAGTTATTTTCATCGTCGGAATTAGTTCGTTGTCATCATTTTGTACCACGGTCATTCATCTTTTCTTTGGCACACACTGCACCGGACTGACCCACTTACTGTCGGAAATTGGGTAGATGATACCGGAGTCCAACCATTTCTGTATTTCTTTCTTCATAACTTCCTTCATAATTAGGTTGAGTCGTCTCTGTTGCTCCACTGTTGACTTTGCATCCTCTTCCATCAGAATTTTATGCATGCAAAAGGATGGGATGATTCCCTTGATATCTGTGATTGCCCATCCTATAGCCGATTTATGTTCTCTAAGTACCCTCAGCAACTTACTTTCCTGCAATTCGTTAAGCGCAACAGAAATAATAACATGTAAAGTATTAGAATTGCCTAAATACACATACCTGAGGTGTTTAGGTAGTGGCTTTAGCTCAAGGGCAGGTGGCTCCTCCAATGATGGTTTCATTCTTGTTGCGGCTTTTTCCTCTGTGTGCAATGGTTCAAATTGTGCTTTAAATCTACTAACTCGTGGCAGGGAGTCCAACATCTGCAAGTAATCCATAAATTTTGGATCATCCAAATCTCCATCTCCCAATAATGTCGTTTGTAATGGATCATTAGCCAAACTTTTACCCATATCTTCGATGATTATCTGCTCAATGATATCCATCCTAAAACACTCTTCTTCATCCATAGGGAATTTCATGGCCTTGAAACATTAAACTTTATTTCTTGATCTTGGACCCTAATAGTTAGTTTACCTTTTTGTACATCGATGAGTGTCCTACCTGTAGCCAAAAATGGTCTCCCTGGGATAATTGGGATATTCTTATCTTCCTCAAAATCCAAAATTATGAAATCCGCAGGGAATATAAATTTGTCAACCTTGACCAAGATGTCCTCCACAATGCTTCTCGGGTACGTGACTGACCTAACCGCTAACTGCAATGAGATATTCGTAGGCTTTGGAGCAGGTAGACCTAATTTTGTATACACTAATAATGGCATAAGGTTTATACTTGATCCCAAATCACATAAACACTTGTTGAACACCATATTCCCAATTGTGCATGGATTGGTAAAACTCCCTGGATCTTTCAACTTTGGTGGCAATTTTCACTGTAAAACTGCACTACACTCCTTTGTTAATGCAACTGTTTCAAAATCTTCCAACTTTTTCTTCTTAGACAGGATACGTTTCATAAATTTTTCATAACTTGGCATCTGCTCTAGGGCTTCTTCGAAAAGGATGTTAATCTGAAGTTTCTTAAACACTTCCAAAAATTTTGCGAACTGCTTATCTAATTTCTGCTTTTGGACTCTCTGCTAAAACGGTTGTGGAGGATACATAACTGAATTGTCCTCTAACTTTGTTTGCTCAACTTGCTTTTCCTCACCCTGTTTTTCCTCAACCACTTTGTCATCTGGTCTAACTGAATTTTCTGCACTTTTCCCATCTAAATGTTTTCCACTTCTCAACGTGATTGCCTGACACTGTTCGTGATTTCCCTTCGGATTTCTTTTAGTGTCACTCAGTAGAGTCCCTTGTGGTTTATTGATTAATGCTAAGGCAATTTGTCCCATCTAATTTTCTAGATTCTTGATGGCTATCTCTTGCGATTTCATGGCCATTGCTTGGTTTTTCATAGCTGCCTTCGTTGCTTGTTATATACTTTGACAATAACTCCTCTAAATTTGATTTCCTTTCTTGATGTTAAGTTGGTTGTTGTAGATTCTAAAATCCTGGGGGATATGATGGTCGTCGAGCTTGCTGATGTTGATTATTACTCCACAAAAAATTTGGGTGATTCCTATTCCCCGAATTGTATGTATTTTGGTACATGTTTTGTGGAATCCTGTTATAGCTACCCACAAATTGTACTGATGCTGGGTTGATTTCACATTGATCTGTCGGATGTTCACCCGCGTACAATTCACAAAAAACTGCAACTTGTTATGTTTGAACCCCTGACAAAGCATCCAACTTCTTAGAGAGTGTTGAAATCTGCGATGTTATTGCCGTCACTCCTTCTAATTCTAACACTCCAGATGCCTTTGCCTGTGTCAACCTTGTCGTGGGCCACTGGTAGTTGTTAGCTGTCATTGTTTCTATCAATTCGTATGCCTCTTCATAACTCTTTGCCATAAAAGCTCCACCCGAAGCTGAATCTATACTAGTTCTGAGATTTTCGTTCAACCCATTGTAGAATGTGTTCATCTGCGGCCATTTGGGTAATCAGTGATGTGGGCACTTTCTGAGCAAATATTTATATCTCTACCATGCTTCATACAGTGATTCCCCATGCTACTGTTCAAACATGGTAATCTCATTTCTCATTTTTGCCGTCTTTGCTGGTGGGAAAAATTTTGTTAAGAATTTTTTAGCGAGATCTTCCCATGTAGTTATTGATCCCAGCGGTAGAGAATGTAACCAACTCTTATCCTTGTCTTGTAAGGTGAATGGGAACAAAAGAAGCCTAACTGCGTCATCTGACACACCATTATACCTTAAAGTGTCACGAATCTTCAGAAAGCTGACTAAGTGTTCGTTAGGATCATCATTTGCCAAACCCCCAAACTGAACTGAATTTTGAATCATCTGAATAGTTCCAGGCTTAATTTCAAATGTGTTCATAGCTATAGCAGGCCTGGTGATACTCGACTACAACTCATGCACCTTAGGTGTAGCAAAGTCCCTCAATGCTTTCTGGTCTTCGGCAGCCATTGCTTCTTCTTTTTCAGAGTTTTCGAAGTCTTCTCTTGTTTCCTTGATCCACTTACTTAGCTTTTGAAACCATTTCTCAATGTCGTCCTCAAAAGGAAGCAAGTCTGGATTTTTGGACAGTGTTTACATAAACAACCTTCAAAAACCTGAAATAGAAGGAACAAAACAAAAATAAAAATGTTTAAGTAAAACTGGACTAATTAAACTGGTATCATTAAATATTAAAATCTATACTAATAAATCCCCGGCAACGGTGCCAAAAACTTGTTGGGTAAAATCTAATTACGCACAACACGAAAGTATACGTGGTCAACAAGTAATATAATAGTAAGTAAAGTATCGTTCCCACAGATAAATCAGTAAGAATTTAACCTTCACAATTACCAGTTTCCTATTAACCCCAATTTTATTAAACTATCCAAATTAATTATTAAAATTATAAATTCTCAATTATTAAAAATACTAAAATCGTAAAACAATCACAAATCTCAAAAACTGAATTTCTAAACAATTATCGGAGAATTAGGCTTACAACTTCACCCTAAGCTTCACTCTGGTTTTTATCCTTTGTTCCAATTTAATTTACTATCCCAGTTTATTAATCAAGAACACGAAAGTAGAATTAGCCACCTCTCGATGCACTAACACCATATTAACTTAAATCCACAATTAAGATAGAATTAAGTTAAACACCTTAATTAACTAACTCACTATATCTCTATGTGAATTACAATCAAAGAAGGTTTAAGTTCAAGTTCTCTATCCGATTACATGCGATGTTAAGCATATCTCTACCCTAACATTCATCAAGATTCTATTCATTCACAAAATTCAAGAACACATGCTATATTAACTAAGTCTCGACTCGTACTTTCTCTCTCGAATCCATACAAGTCCACTCAGAATTGTTGATCAGGCAATTCATAAATTCAAACACAAATTAATATAGATAAACTGGATAATAGCTTATTAAACTGAAAATCAAAGTTACATAACCATCATTTCACCTAAAGATCCATCATAAGCCTAAAAAGTAATTTAGTTCATCATAAATGAAATAAACACTGAATAAATTAAAGATATCATCTTTTCAATTACAAATAAACTAAAAGAAAAGAATAAATCCAGAACAACCCTTTTATTCAGCTCAGATTGCAATTGATATGAAAAGTCCTTCAAAACCTTCTCTCCAATGCTTGCTCTGAAAAATCCGTATTCTTGTTCTCTGTTGATTGTCTTCTAATGGCTATGTCTCAATCTTGTTATTCTTCATTGGATATAACACTAGGACTTGTATTCTGATTGAAAATCCTTGCTAATACACGTCCCAAACCATCGCAAATACTAACATAGCAGTCTATGAAACCAACTAAATAATCTGATAATTCGAGAATCCATACAGCAGGGTATTTCTTCATAATTAACCGCCCGGCCTAGCTAGCTCTGTCTTGATTATTGGACCCCGCTACTACGGTGTAAGGTGTAAAAAAAACGCACGCCTCAAATGGCATACCTTACCGCTAGTTGGTCATGTAATGCTTTAAACTTGCTAAGTTATTTCCACAATTGCACCCCTTTTATGATCAAATGCCACACCACCAAACCTACACACTAAATAACAATAAACAAGTAAAATAAGACATAAATGCAAGGAATTAACACCGATTAAGCTTGAATTAGGAACCGATTCACGGGTATAAAACCCACTTATCAAGGATTCATGATAACGCTATATGCTACTTGAAAAATTGAATCAGATGTAATGCATGAAGATTTATATACTTTGGCTGAGTTGTTATTATTTTGAACCATGTTTAAGGTTTCGGATGATGTACTTGATAATGTATGATGTTTAATAGATGTTGAGTTATAATTTTAAAATTTTGTCCGTTGTATAAAGGGTATTGAACCTGAATGTAAGTTTTATTTATTAACTCTAATAAAGTGAGTAATAAACTTAGAATGGTTCACAGGTAGGTAAAGATAAAGGTTTTGAGATATGTACTTAATAAGTTATGATGTTAAAATTTAATATTTAGTTATAAAGTTTGAGCTACCCAATGTATAAGGAATATCGAGCTTAACTGTAAGATTTTATATAATAAATCTGATGAAGTGAATCATAAAATAAATTTGATTCAGAGATGTGTAGATGATAATGGTTTTGATTCAAGGAATTAAAGTAAGAAGACAAAAAAGTTTAAATTATTTCGCATTTTATTAAGTTTAACATTAAATAATGTTGTAAAATCAGATGTTAGATGTATTGTTAACGACTGAAGTCGAGAGGAATTGTATGAATTTGGGGTCGTTACAAGGAGTTACAGCAGGTTGATTAGCTGGACGATGTAGACATCATAGATTTCTTTGGATAGGCTCATGTTATCTCTTTTGATAGGCCTTTGTTAGATATTGGGCGGATGTGCCCCATTTCCCTGTACTTATTATATCCAGCCAAATCCAGTTTCTACTAAGGTAAAATATATTATTTTTTTTGCAATACTCATAAGAAATATTATTTTCTTTCATACTCCATATTATGAAATGGATATTTTTTATTTCGTATTCCTAAATTTAAACTTACTATGGTAAGTATTGCTTCTATAATAGAAATTCCTTAAGTTTTGCGTTTCATCTAATTTCATTTCACGGGAATATTGGTATGAACATTCTTGATAAATTTCCATATTTTCATGTCGGGTTACTATTCACGGGATTCATGATAAAAATTGATTTCTTTTCTGTCCAAATTAATTTTGTTACATGAATATTATTCTTGAATTTTACTCCACAAAGAAGTTATCATGTTGACAATTTGGACATTTATGAACTCTGGATAAATTGAATTATAATTCTCTAATATTTATCTTTTATCTCACTTGATTAAATCTTTATATCATTATCATCATCCTCATGCTTATATTGTACCGAAAGGTATCTTTGGCCCGTAGTGCAAAGATGAACTGTTGATTGGTATGGTTATGACCATGAATTGTGCATTGGTATAATCATAACCTTAATGTTACAAATAAGACTTGTGGAGAAAGTTCTCTTTGACCTGTAGTGCATAGATAGACAGGTATTTGGCATGATCATGACCACATGTGATACGAACGAATATCCTTGGCCCGTAGTGTATGGATAATTCGTTGAATTTAAATATTTATTGAATGATGTTACAGGGATAAAGTATTGATGATGGACTTTTAAATTATAGAAGATAGTAGATTTCATGTTCTACTTGACTCTTCTAATGGATTGTTGTTTCCACTGCAGTTGTTGATCTAAAACTTGTTATCTATTGTATTCTATCAGATTTTTTCCTGTTGAGGACTAAGGATAATTTTTTCTACATTATCTTAGTCATAATATTCTTTACTGGGCTAGTTGAGATCACCCTTTTCCTTTTTGTTCCATTGTTCTTCTTAGGCGGTGATAATATAGCTGGTACTAGTCAGGGTGTGGAGTGATGGTTCAAGACGATTTTTATAACAATCCTCACTATTTTGTAAAATAGTGTATCAATAATTTAAATGAGGACTTTATTTGAGTTTGGATATTGTCCACAAGAAAATATTTGTATTAAAACTCACAGTATATGTGTTGTCGTATTTTGCACAACAATTGTAATAATGAAGTTTGTAGTTATTTTCTGTACTATGTATTTGGCGACTCAGAATGGGTTGTGTGGACCTATTTTGGGGGCGTCACAGTTGGTATCAGAGCTTAGGGATATGATCTCTAATGGAGATCTAAGGTTAGAACTAGGAAGGGAGTGACGAGTAAATCATTCGCTAGTGTGTCCTACCTAAGCTTATTTGTTATTGGTCGGTCAGAATATAGGGATAATATGTGGTATGTGAATTTCTTTAACTAACCCTTGTTTTGTGGCAGTGTTTGAGAATGGCATCTGAAAATTTTGAAATGAGCAATGGAGTACATGAGACTGTTGAGACACCGACAATCAACAATCAGGATAATGTGCATCAGGAAGGCAATAATCCTCCTGTAAAGAACAATACCAACCAAATGATGAACGATGGGATGTTTAGGAGCTTTCTACAATTCATGCAACACCAAACAAGAAAGACTCCTGTTCAAAATGCAGGTGGAAACAATGACAACTCATGATTGGTCACTGCTAAGCAATTCAAGGAGTTGGGATCGCCGGAGTTCTTGGGAAAGACAGAACCGCTCAAAGCAAAGACATTGATTAAGAAGATTACCAAGATATTTGATATGTTAGGATGCACTAAAGAGCAAAAGGTTCCATTCGCCACCTTTATGTTGCACAGAGAGGTAGATTACTGGTGGGAATCTGTAAAATGTTCTCATCAGTCTGCACTAAAGATGTCTTCGGAGAGGTTCAAAGAATTATTCAACGATAAGTACTTTCCAGAAAGTATTCGTCACATGAAGGAGGTGGAATTCATAAAACTGGAGCAGAACAATATGATTGTATCGCAATACGAGGCAAAGTTTGCGGAGTTATCCCGATTTATATCTCATTTGGTAGACAATGAGGAGCAGATGACGTGAATGTTTCTAAGAGGTTTAAAACCTGAAATTCGTCAACATCTTATCTCTCATAAACTTTTCTTGTATTCAGATGTAGTGAATAGGGCTCATTTATTGGAGCGGGATTATGAGTTAGCTCAACCAAAAAACAGCAACCGACAGCACGAGAATAGTCATACCAGTGGCAACAATCATCGAAGCAATGATAGCCAACATGCTAGAAATTGTAACCACTTTGGTGGAAATCATGGCCAAGATAATAAAAAAAATTATTCAAGTGATAATTTCAAGAAGATAAGATTTAAAAATAATGGAAAGACATCGGCAGCAGCACCAGCAACAACAATAGTTTCTAGGGGAGGAGAAAGACAGCCAGTTAGATGCTACAGATGCAGAAAAGAGGGACACAAAAGTCCAAACTGTTCACAGCCTTTTATGGTATGTTTTAGTTGTGGAAAAGACGGTCACATAGCTTGATTTTGTCCTATAGCGAAGTCAAGTTTAGCTAGGACGGTGGCACCAAAGGCGGCTAAGGACAAAACAAAGTCAGTGGTTCAAGGGAGAGCGTTTGTTGCGACTTCCCAAAAGACGAGAAACCCAAACAAAGTTATCACGAGTAAGCTAATTATATACTCTTACGAACTCTATACCTTATTAGATATCGGTTCTATCTATTCTTTTATTTCTCCTACTTGTCTCAATGTTTGAACTTGACCCCTGAGAAATTAGACTTTGACTTATCTGTTGAAACTCCATTAGGAGAAACCTTCATTACATCCATTGTTTATAAATCTTGCTTGATTCAAGTTAGCACCATCACATTACCTGTTGATCTCATCTCTTTAAAGATACTTGCATTTGAGGTGATTTTAGGGATTAATTGGTTAACTACTCATCATGCTAAAATTAATTTTTTTTGTAAGGTTGTTAGTTTTCATATTCCTAACCAACCTGTTATGCGAATTCAAGTAACCAAACAATTAAATTCAATCACTGTCATATCAAGCCATAAAGCCATTAATTTATTAAAAAATGGATGTCAAGCTTTCTTAGCCCATGTCATGGATTTAAACAAAAATATGTCAGATTTGAATGGTATTTCTGTTGTTAATGAATTTCTTGACATATTTCCTGAAGAACTTTCCGGCCTACCCCCAGAGCGTGAAATAAAATTTTGTATTGACCTTGAACCCGATACAAAAACCATTTCCAAAACCCACCCCATATCGAATGGCTTCTATTGAACTTTAGGAGTTAAAAACCTAACTACAAGAGATGTTAGACATTGGTTTCATTCGTCCTAGTACATCTCCTTGAGGTGCTCCTATTTTATTTGTAAAGAAGAAAGATGGGAGTATGCGACTTTGCATTGACTATCAGGAGTTGAACTATGTCACCATCAAAAATAGGTACTCATTACCTCGCATTGATGACCTGTTTGACCAGTCGCAAGGTGCTTAATTATTCTCAAAGATCGATCTTCATTTTGGATATCATCAGTTAAAGATTAAAACTGATGACATTTCAAAGACTGCTTTCAGAACTCGGTACGGGCATTACGAATTTTTAGTCATGTCTTTTGGATTGACTAATGCTCATGCGCCTTTCATGGATATGATGAACCGAGTATTCAAGGAATATTTGGATCATTTTGTGGTTATTTTCATTGATGACATCCTCATCCACTCAAAAAGTCGTGAAGATCAGGAGCAACATTTGAAGCTAATACTCCAAAAGCTTTGTGAAAACAAGTTATATGCCAAGTTGAAGAAATGCCGGTTCTGGCTTGAGGAAATAGCATTCCTTGGGCACGTGATATCAAAGTATGGAATATCAGTGGACCCGAAAAAGATTGAAGCAATACAAAGTTGGAAGCAACCTAAGTACGTAGCTTTCTGGGCTTAGCTGGTTATTATCGGAAATTTGTGGAAGAATTTTCTCGAATCGCTAGTCCATTAACTCAGCTGACTCAAAAAGATACAAAATTCGGATGAGCGAGGAATGTGAGAAGAGTTTACAAGAACTCAAGAAGAGACTCATTTCGACACCTGTTATGACAATACCATCAGGTTCAAAGGGATTTGTCATCTATAGCGATGCTTCAGACAGAGATTTAGGATGTGTTCTCATGCAACATGGGAAAGTCATAGCCTATGCCTCATGACAACTCAAAGAATATGAGAGGAACTATCATACTCATGACCTAGAGTTTGCATCAGTCATTTTCGCGCTAAAGATTTGGAGGCACTATCTGTATAGGGAGAAAGTGGAGATCTATACAGATCATACAAATCTCAAATATTTCTTCACCCAAAAGGAACTCAACATGCGGCAACGACGATGGCTTGATGTGACGATCTGAGAATTTAGACAATTTAATAAAATCTTAAATGATGGATTAAATGTTGAATAATAAACCTAGACAGAAAATAAGTGAATGGATTTGAGATTTCTGGGAAGGAATTTAGTGAATTTAAAAAATTTTGTGGCGAATTATTCAATATTAAGTATAAAAGTTTATATGTTCTGTGTATATGGTTATACATGTGTACAGTTTGTGGTTAAGGGTCAAGGGTTGACCAGATAAATTATATCTGTGTCCAAACTCTAATATTATATTAAAAACATTGACGTTTAGTTAGAAAACCCTAGTGATTGATAAGAAACCCTAACGATCGGATCGAAAACCTTAATCTTAGATTCTGGGAATTTGAAACCCTAATTCGGATTACGAAAACCCTAACTTGGGATCTCAGAGAGTTAAGTGTATTGATTATAAGATTAATTAGGGTAAAGCCTAACGAATTAATTAGAAAATCGTAATTCATAAATTAAAAACTCTAATTTCTAATTGGAAATCCTAATTGCTAAATTAGGAACCCTAATTGCTAATTTAGCAAGCTTTATGTTAATTTGTAAATTTTAAACCTAATTTCCAAGTTCATGTGATTAAAAAACCTAATGTAATTAGAAATCCCTAAATTACATTTTTTGAAAGATTAAATTTCCATTTTTATCCTAATAAGATATCCTAGTAAATCAATTGTGAAACCTTAGGGTTAAACCCTAAGGGTTGGTTAAGATTACAAGTATGCCATTAAAATGGATAACAAAATGTCTAGAATACCGTTTTTTGTATTCTTTATTTAGGTAGTGTACAAATCTTGCCAAAATAATGAGTTGTTGACCTAATATATTGACTATGTGCTCTAAAACATAAGATATTTCAGCCATTTTATCAACCAACATTCATTGCATCATACCTTTTATAGATTAAAAAGAGAGAAAGTCAAGAAATAAAGTTCATTTGCACCCTTACACTCAACCAATACTAGTACAAAGTAGTAAATAGACAACACTTAAACCACAATATTTTTATAAAAAACGTTGCGGTATTTTTTTTCATAACGTTTTTTAATAAAATATTGTAGATATATATAAAAAAATATTATATATTTAAAATGATATTTTTTAATTTTAATTAGATAACGTTTTTTTTTAAAAAACGTTATGTACCTAAAAAAACACGGAGCAAAATGTGAGAGGGAGAAACGAAACGTGAATAGCAAAGGCATCGAGACATAAACTGAACACTACAATACAGAGAGAGAACCCCATAAAAAGAAGTGAACCACAGTACTACTACAAGAGTTGCGAAACAGCATCTCTTCACTCGGGTTGGAGTTCCAAATCTCATTTTTCACCCCCTTCCTTGTTTGCGCTCACTAATATTGAGGAATAGTGAGTGAGTGAGTGAGTGAGTGAGTGAGTGAAGGGTTTGGGGGAATATGTCAGACCTAGACAGGCAAATAGAGCCGCTGAAGAACTGCGAGCCTCTCAAAGAGTCGGAGGTCTAGTCTTTTTGCCTCGTTGAAGAGAGCAATGTTCAAAGGGTTGATGCACCTGTCACTGTAATTCACCTATACACCCTCCCTCTTTTCCCTAATTTTATTCTATTAACTATCGTTCTTCAATGTTGGATTCGTTCAAAGGGTTAATACTCTTTATCGATGTTGAAAGAGTTCACTGGTCTTGATTTTTAGGTTATTGGATCGATCTAGGTTCGGTCAGAGGAGGACCATAAATGAATGACTAAATGACTTAATCCCAGATGATTTTGGAAGAAAGTGGAGGATCAATTATTAGGGTTTTGGAGGCTTCAAGAATTCAAAACAAGGTTTTTCTGCTTAAAACTTTGGTTTACTTTGTTAAATCTATGGCTTTCATGTTGTCTTTACTTTACGCTGTGTATTTTCTTTTTATGATTTGTGAAGTATCTTCTGTGGTTACTTTTATATGGGTTTGTGAAGTTAATTGTTCAATTTCCTTGGTTGACTGCTTCGTTTTTTGTTAGATTTGTTTTGGGGTTTTTTATTTTCCCCATATAAAAAATTATTATTTTACTAATAGTAATTTGATTTTCTGATGGGTATAAGTTCCTTTTTTAGCATATATTTCTGTTTGTTTGATGCAGGTAATATTAAGGATTAATTGTTTTATTTTGATTGGGGTCATGTGACTTCCAAAAAAATAAATGAATTGAGTACATCTATTTTTATAGGTCTCTGATAAGCTCAAGCTTCTCATAAGAAGATTATGTTCTTGTGCATTGGTATGTTGGTATTTGAATGTTGTTGAGTTCTTGTGCATGAATAGGAGATCTCTGTATAAGAATCTCTATTTTGTTTGTATTTTCTATCTATGCACAATTAACACATGCTTTTCATTATTTTATTTTTCAGGCAGGTGATGCTTTGATACAGCTATATCATAATTTCATCACCGACTTTGAGACTAAAATCAATCTTCTCAAGCTTACACATTTTGCGGTCATAGTCTCTCGGCAATATTCTGAGAAAGAGGCTGCCATTAGTTATCTTGAAGGGGTGATTGAGAAGCTTCGGGCTACTAGAGAAATGCACATAGAGGAGCCTGTCCTTTATATCAAGATGCAGATTTCTATGTTCAACCTTGAGAAAGGAGACCAAAAGGAATGCAAGAAACTACTAGAAGATGGGAAAAGTACATGCCAGCTATTATTGGATTTCATCTCAATACCACAAATCTCGTCAGGAATTTGCAGTGTTCTACAAGTGCTCTTCTATATTTGGCATACACCTCAGTAAAGTCTCTATCAGAATCATTTAAGCTGGTATGCAATTAGTTTTTGTGTTTCTTCATTGGACTCTGTTAATGTAGTTCTGGCTTGGCTCAAGTGTTTATTGTTTGGTATTGCTGGATTTTGGGTTTTGATAAATTTCTTCAACAAATCAAATTCTTACACTTCTCTTCTAAACATGTAATATGATGTTTTCAATATTATCCGAGCTGAATTCTTTAATTTTCTATGAACTTTAAGAACAAATTGTTGTATGATGTTGGAATGACATGTTCAGTTATAATGAGTCATGTTCAATTGTTCAATAGTAAGGAGAAAAATAGTTAGAAGAGTTTTTCAGTAGTTATGAGCTCAATAATATATATATATATATAGTGCACTTTGCTTAATGTTTCCTTGAAATAACGCATATCAAGCTATTCGTTGTTCATATATGGCAATTAACTTCATGTGACCTATTATTTCTAGGATTTGGCTTTTGATTTATCCCTATGTTCATTGTGGGATGGTCACCTAAGGGATCCTAGCTGGCATCCTTTCAAGATCATTGTTATTGAAGGTAGTGATGATCACAAGGTATGCTCTTTTACAGAACATCAGTTACTGCAATTTTAGCTAAATTTTCTAACTTTCAACAAGAGGTTGGCATACTCACATTTCCATTTTTCTTGGATGTTCCTAGTTTTCTAACAGTGCATAAATAAAATGGCTATATACCTTATGTTACAACTTATCCGGAAGTAAAGAGCAAAACAATCCTCCATGCTGCTATCCTAACAAGTGCTTAAATTATTGTTTACAAATTCGTGTAATGCTTTCCATAAAACTTCTCCCCATCCTTTCCTTACCTTTTCATCTACATGTTTCTAATACAAAATGTTGTGGTGTAGCATACCATTCTCTTACCATCAGTAGCATCCTTCAAGCAAACATTTAGTATGAATCCATTAATTCGGTATGAATGGGGACCGAACAATCCCTGATTTCTTGATTCATATTCCATTTCCTTTTTATAAGAAAATCTTGTTTTTAATTCCTCCTTCCCTTCATTTTCATGGTTAACCTTATTTTTTGGTAAATTTGAACATGACAACACAGGAAGTTATTAATGAAGAAGATGAGAAACTGAAATATCTAAAGGTTGAGTTGGGCGATGAAGTTTACATGGCTGTGACTACTGCCTTGATGGAGATAAACACGTACAACCCCAGTGGTAGGTACATCATATCAGTACTTTGGAATTGCAAAGAAGAAATGAAAGCAACACTAAGTGAAGGAGTATCACATATACTGGAGCAAATATTAAGTTTAAAACGGCCTAAACGGGTGAGAAGGTAGAAACTATAGGTTAGAAATAGTTTCATTTCTATTAGCTATAGAAATTAAATGCAGCATTACTTTCTGGAATTTCAATTTCGTCATCACAGCGCAAAATCAATGGCCGATTTTAAATTAGTCATGTGTTTTTCCTTGAATCCTGCAGGAGACAACTATAACCACCATTCCTGTATGTCTTTATGAAAATTACTCAATGCAATTCCTTGTTTGGTTTACAACAGGTTCATGACCATTTCAGTTTTGGACCTCTGTGTGCATATTTGTCTGTAAACTACTTGAATAGATTCCTTTCTACCTATGACTTACATGTGTAAGCAATCTTTTTGAGTTATCTGGCCATACCTTTTGTTTTTATTATTGTCAATTCTGACCTGTAGTTAATCAGTGACTGCTAAGTTAACTAATCATTCCATCACATAATTAGAAATGTCACATTATACTCTAATAATAGAAATGTTTCTTTAATTTTGTAATGGACAAAAAGGAAAAGGTTTCTCTAATTTTGGAACAATGGGTAGTACTATTTTTCTATGGTCATATTTCTTCTTTGGTTATATAAATGAACTGTGATTCCTATGAGAAACATAAAATTAAGCTTGGATTCTTGAATTTCCTTGTAAAACTGGTTGAAGTCAACTTTGTAGTGGTGTTATTTGTATTTAGAGTACTCGTATTGTATGTGGGGGAGTTGCTACTTAGCTTGATTCTTATGTTTGCAGATACCTGCTCGAACTAGCTCAGCACCTCCAAATTTGGATGAGCAGAAACGTGAGCAGGTTTGTACATACTTTTCCTTTGTGGATGTTGATTGGATGGTAATGTTACCCACTTTTAAAAATTGCTAGTTGTACGGATCAAATATTGGGATGTATAAATTTTCTATCTATATGAGCAGAAAGTAAAAAATATGAACTTGGAAAATTCTAGTGGCTACCATGAAATAGAGTTACTTCTTCCCCTCCAAATATAAAGGTTTGTATTTGACACACTTTGACATAATTCTCTTTAATGTTTGTAAAGATCATCTATAAAATTAAATTATTGTGTCATATGCCTACCTTAATATTCTACAAGAAGTAGTACTCTTTCTTTAAGAGGGAATATGTATACAAAAATATTACATTGGTATACTCTTCCACACAGGTTTATACAGAGTATAAACCTACCTAACCAACATGTTTTGGTTCTGACATTGATGTGAAATTACTAAGCAATGAATGGTAGGTTGATTATAAAGAATTTGAATTCTATATGGACATGATTAAATTACTAAGCAGCACAGTTTGTCTTATGGGTCCTGATACGGGGCATATTTAAATTACTACGTAACAATTTAAATTCTAAGTTGATCATATTGAATGATCATTAATTTTGATATCATTGTGATAAATTGTTTAATGTTCTTCGTCCTTGCTCTTTGATGCTCTGTCTGGCAGGCTCGTTATGATTCTTTAAGAGCTGCATCTACATTGCAAACTCCGACAATTCTGAAACAACAGTTGCCTACAAAGAATGCTGGCACCGTTGACCAATCTAATGCTGTTGAGGCTCATCTAGTGTCCAAAGCAAAAAGAGATGACCAAGTTTCCGTTGGCCCACCTACAACTCAAACTCAAAAGCCTTCTATTCATCTGATCTCTGGGATGCCTATGCAAGTGCCATTTCACCAGCCACAGTTGTCGGTTCAATTTGGTGGGCCTAACCCGCAATTGCAGTCTCAGGGTATGGTGAATACTTCATTGCCAATGCCCTTACCAATGGGAAATCCAACTCAAGTGCAGCATCAAGTATTTGTTCAAGGTCTTCAACCCCATCTAATGCAAGCTCAGGGAATCATGTATCAGGGACAAACTATGAATTTCTCATCTCAAATGGGTACCCATCTAGGATTTTTTGCATATGCTTGGGTAGTAGCTTAATTTTATGGATAATTTGGTTTATTTTGTGAATTATTTTGTGGATTGAAAAGTGAATTTGAGATGTATATATAGATAGTTTGGTATATATTTTGTGGATATAGTAATTTGAAACTGTAAACGAATGGTATTATTGGGATGTATTTTGAATGGTTGATACATTTTGGCTTTAAATTTAAATGAGAATTTAGACCCTTTAGCTATAAACATTAGTATATTGCAGGTGCATTGGTAATATAGGTGAATCAAAACCTTTTTTTTTTTATCTATAATATTTTAAAAATGTTGTATATTTGTATAAATAAATGACACATTTTAAATAGATGACACATTATAAACGTTCTATAAATGTGCCTAAACGTCATCTGATATATTAAACTACAATATTTTTAGTCAGAAAACGTTGTGGAATCATACCTTTTGCAATGTTTTCAAGCATCTACTAATTTATGAAAAATAAATCTACAATATTTTTTTTCTTAAAAAACGTTGTATAATGTGTCTAACTATAACGTTTTAAAAACGTTGTGTAAGGGTGTCAAATAGATGACACCCTTAACCACAACGTTTTTCTGATTGAAACCACAACATTTTTTCTGCGTTATTTATTTACTATTTTGTAGTAATACAACTCCTTTTCTCTTTATACCCATGAAATTATGAAGTGTATTAGTACAAAATCAAGTCACTAGCAAGCCAAGAACAGATCATGATGATCAGATTCAAGATCAAAGCATGAATGAGGTATAAACCTTAAATTCCAAAATCCTTAAAATTTTGTGTTAATGTTGTTAGTGATTGGTTAGATATGTGTTAGAGGGTGTCTTTTAGTGATCTGAGTTGTTAGATCACAGATCTATAACACTTAGATGCACGAAAGTAACATTTTTAGAAACTGTTCTTGAACCTTAAAAAGTTATGTGACAAGCAAATGTCAAGGCTTCTAGATCTCTATGTGTTTGATGATATGTGTGTTTTATGTTATGGATCTGTTCTATGCCATGAGGACTATGATCTGGAACTGGAAACATGGTCAGATCATGTTTAAATCTTAAGATATAAGAAGTCAAACCTCGTTGACCGATCATGAAAACTGAGTTTTTGGGCAACCCAGAAACCTAGATTTCGTCTGACAACGTTTTCTAAGCCTCAGATCTTGCTGTATGATAGTGTTTAGGCCATGTTATTGTTTGATATTTTTAGCCTGTCATGAGGACTACACAATCATGCCTTTATATTTCCTAGATCATGATCAAGATCGAAAATAATCGTGGTTAAAGTTGGTTGACCAATCTGCCTGAAGAACAAATCTGAAAAACCCAGATTCTTCAAGGCCCGTTTTCTCTGACAAGGTTTGACTGTTTTGAATCTTGTGATTGTGATATTGTTATGATGATCTGATAATATATAAATGTTACCTAACATCAGCACTACAAGATAGAACCATTAGATCATACAAAGTAAGCCCAGAAAGCAAAGATTTAAGGGCTCAAAGTAGGCACCGTGAACTGTTCTTCATTTCTAGAAAACCCAGAAATGAAAAACAGCCTCTGACAAGGTTTTAATTGGCTAATATCTCATTGATGTGTTGTTGTTTGGACCTAAAATTGGTATGTTATTGTAGTATTACATCGATACTACATGTTTAACACATCAAACTTGTGATGATGTTGATTGTTTGAGTTGTGATTCTGGGGACAGAATCCTTGTAAGGAGGGAAGGATGTAACAATCCGGAATTTTAAATTGTATTTTTAAATATTTATTAAATTATAAATATTTATTTGAGGTGTTTATTGTTCAATAAATGTTTTGTTAATGTGATTGTTGTAAGTAAATATTTATGAATCTAAATTTATTAGATAATATTCAAAATTAAATTAATTTATAATTTAGAGAGTTCTAATATAACATGAGATGTTATATTGTTGTTTTGATTTAATAATTTAAGAATGGTATATTAAATTATTAAATAAAATTATAATGAAATTATAATTTTGTGATATTTGTTAAAGTGAAATATTTAATTAAATTATAATATGTGTAACTAATTTATTTGATTAATTTGGATCTAAAAATTCAAATAAATAATATGTGATTATAAATTATAAAATAAATGGTTTATTGAAATAAAATTAAAGGAGTTTAAATTATTTATGACCAAACAAGGCTTAAAATATTAACTCTTTATTTTAAAGGGTTTTGCCAAACAAAGCCTTATGGCTTTTGGATTTTTAATTTTTGAATTTGTAAATAATATAAATAAAATAAATAAAATAATAAATAAAATATAATTATAACTTATACGTTATAAGTAGTAACTGATGTTATATTAAGTTTGGCTTATTATGGTTTATTAGTTTTAGAATATGCGTATTGTTAATTAGCTTAGCTACTGGTTTTTGTTATACGCATTCTAGTTTTGCTAAGCCTAAGTTTACAGAGAGAGTTGAGAGAATTGAGAGAGAACTTAAGCAATTCCAAAGCAATTTCCAACGATTTTAGCGAGGATTTCCAAGCTATTTGAAGGTATTTCTTAACACCTTGATATTATATATATATATATATATATATATATATATATGAGTTTTACGGCAAAACTTTTATGTTCTGTGAATGCAAATTTGTTTGAATTGTTACTATACCACTGAATTATTGCATTTGTATGTAATTGTAATGCTAGAGTTTATGTGTAAACATGAATTGTATGCTAATTTCGTTTTTAAAAGTAGAAAAATAATGACAGTGTATATATTTGTCATATGGCTTGTGTAAGTATCTATCAATTTTAGTGGATAATTTGTATGTTAAACTGTCAATTGAGTATTGTTTATGCTAGTTCGTTAAGAAACGAAGAAAACACAGTTTGAACGGAGTGATTTGGTATAAAACTAAGATTACAGTGATGATTTTTGTGAAGGATATCAAAAATTGAGTTTTTATATGAAAACATGAAATTTAAGAAATTAAATTAGTTAAAATGGTTGTTAAATTGTTTTATATTCATGAATATGTGAGGAAACATGTTTGTAATAGTTCTATATTAATTGTATGTGTTAATATTACTATTTGGTGGGTGAAATTCGTGTTAGTTGGGCTAAAGTCGCTACTGTTCATAGCCTTTTTGGTTAAATCATGCATTGCTCACACAAAGCTAGGCTGTTAAGGCTTAAGGCTGCGAAAATGGCGCATTGCTTACGGTCCCAAAGCTTGTGTATGGCGAATGATTAGTATACCCCCCATCTGAGACAGTTAGTTCTGCTGCTATTGCAGACCTTCAAATACCACTATAGCTTGGTCTAAGGTTGTGTTAAGGTGTCAAACATGTAACACAGAGGTTAATTTAGTACCATGTCATGTCATTGATAATTTCAACTTTGTAAAATGAATTATAAGTTATGAACGTGATATGTTAGAACTAAGTGTATATAATGAATAGTAAACAAGTGTTGTGAAGCTTAACACATGAAATTTTTTATATTTACCTAATAGCTTAAGACTTTTACTAAATTAACAAGTTTAACTAGAAATGTATATGTTATGGTATGTTAGTATATCTATTAGGTGTTGTGGTTCTAATACAATGTGTAGGTGAACGTGAGTTTAATATTATAGCTTACGCTCGAAGCAAGTTCTCTAATTCTACTTTTACAATTGAGCAAGTTTTCTAACTCTATATTTATGTTGAGCAAGTTCTTGTACCTAGTTGTTTATGATGAGCAAGGTTCTAACTCTAAACTTTGATTAAGCGATCTCTTTTATTCTTAATCTGTATTCGAACAAGCTATAATTCTAACGTTACCCAAGCAAGTTGAATTCTATTCATTATTTAGTTATTATAACTTGTTTATAATTCAACAAGTTTCCTAGTTCATTCTTTTATAGCGAATGCTTCTTGAACTTTAATTCCTAGCATTGAACTGTTGTATTTCAATTACTTTATACAAGTTATTATCACGTGGAGCAAGCTTTGATTCCAGTTTCCTATCAATTAGTGTATGTTCAGTAATCAAATTTCTAATTTGACAAGATTATATACCTAGCTTATTATTGTTCAAGAAAAGGTTTATCATTTTATTCATTTTGTTCAATACTTATGCTCTCTAGTTATGTTCAAGCATGAGTTTAATATATAGTCAGTTCACCTATGATTCTCAATTGTTCTATGTTATATTGTTATTAAACAACTGTTGTGTTATTAAACATTATTGATTCAACTAGTCCCCTAGTTGATGATCGTTAAACTTTAAATTACCCTTGGAAGCTTATCCAAACCAAACTTTCTTTGGTGCAGACTTGTACTCTAAACTGAGAAGAACAACCCTATTATAGGGGATACACAATGCGTTTAGATGTTTGTGCACAATACATTGTACGAAGAGTTGATCCCCCTAAGTACGAGGAGTCCTTATAGTCTTATGACTGTTAAAGTTGAAGTTGAAAGATTACTTACAACTATGGACATAGTTCGTGGTCTTATGACCCTCAGATATATATATATTCCATATTTTGGATTCCAATCTTTGGTTATCATTGATAGAGTACTACTCAGTTTTGATGAGCCTATTCATTGGCAGTTATTATTATCTTGTTGATTCATTATTATATCTAGTGAGCAATTGTCTTGTTCACTCTTGCATAAATATTATTATTGGAGCTATAGTTGAGAAGGTAGATGAGCCTTCAACTAGCAAAGGAAAGGGAAAAATGTACAAGTGATGAAGACTTGTAATTTCATTTATTGTCTTGATGATAGACTTTTTATTTAATGATGTAATGTAATTTCTGCACGTGATTGATGTTAAGGTTAGACAACCTGGGATGTTTTTGGATTTAATGATGTAACCCTTTTAAAGGGAGAATTTGTTATTTAAATTTATTATATTTGGGTAGATAGTATGAATGAATGGAAAGTGAACACCAAGTCTTGTTTGAATGAAGTACCTAGATTTGGGGGTATCACAGGTTGGTATCAAAGCCTTAGGTTATGAACCTTAGGTGGGGAAAAGCCTTAGGAAGTAATCTTTGAAAAGATAGTGGTGATAAACTCTTATCGAGTGTTAAGGAAAAAGTAATAAAACGCTTATGTGCTTATGTGATTATAAATTATGTGCTCGTGAGTGTCGAGTAGTAATGATTAGTAATTAAAACTTAAAAATTTGGTTGACAGAATGGCTAATGTAGGAGAATCCAGTCAGGTTAGGGAGGAAGAATTCCAGATGCCTAAAGAGGAGGAGCCTTGAGATATTCAGGTGGTGTGGGAACAACTACTGCCACGGGAAACAATTTCGTTGGTCACAGTGGTTGAGCAGGAAGGATTACCTGATGAGGATGATGAGATAGAGACGGACGAGGAAGACCCCGTTGAGCTGCCACCATCAGATGAGGATGAGGGGAATGAGGAGGAAGAGATTCCACTTAACTCGATTGCCACCCGTATGTACGACGAAGTATACGACCGCAATGTGGAACTTCAAGATACCGGCGAGGAGTTGCAAGAGATAGTAGCTGAACAACAGACCTCGATGGCACAAAAGGACGACGAGATCCACACTAAAGAGAAGCTGAATAATGTTGAAGAGAAGCTGGTCCACACTGAAGGAAAAATGAGCGAATGATAGCAGAGATTGCAGAGTTGAAGAACAAGTTGAAAGAAGAAGCTACGAAGAGGGCAAGAGCCGAGAACGCATATGGGGAAACTTTTCAATGAGCCAAGGTAGTAGAAAGAGAGGTACAAGTAAAGAGGATCAAGATGGAAGAAATGAATAGTGTTTTCAACACCGTGATCAATCAAGCTCAAGATCGGGTAATGTGTTATCCTATTCAGTTCGAGACGCTGCCATCGTACATATTGGATCGCCGAACAATGTTCCGAATTATGGAAGAGGAGCGTTGTAAGGCTATGCAGCATTTTAATAGAACGTCATAAATGTAATTATTATGTGATTAGTGAGTAAATAAGATGTAAATCCCGGGTATAATATAACCAATGGGATATGATGATGATGAAGTTATCCTGCAACTTTTGTAGTTCAGGAAAGTGATGTAGATAGTATGAATGCTATCATTATTATGTTTTAAAATATTATGAATAAATAAAAGTTACTATTTATTCAAGATATTGTGTGTTATGTGGTAATTTTTGCGATGTGCAAGTTGAATATATAATACTTAAAAGGTTGAATAGAATCTAATGGGTGTATTTTAACAGAAAATGCCTACAAGATGTCAACCACGACAGAGGACCCCTGAGAATAACAACAATGATGAGGCTAATCCGATTCAAAGAATTCGTAACGCTATCGACGGAGCATTACGTAATCATTACGTAATCAAGTGCGACTTTTTAAGGACTTCAAGGCGGTTGGGCCACCAGAATTCCATGGGTCCATGAATCCAGTTGAGGCACAGACCTGGATCATGGAGATAGAGAAGGTTTTCGATGTTACTAGGGTATGGGATAACCAAAAGACTGCTTTTGCAACATTCATGTTGAAAGCAGAGGCTAGTTATTGGTGGCAAGCCAATAAAACCCGAGAAGGTCAAGGGGTAATGACTTTGGATAGATTTAAGGAAATATTCTTCGAGACCTATTTCCCAGAAAGTTCGAAGAATCAGATGGAGGTACAGTTTCTAGAACTAAAATAGGGCACAATGACAGTGTCGGAGTATGCCGTGAATTTCAACGAGTTGGCAAGGTTTGCGCTATATCAAGTGAATACTGATAAGCACAAGGCAAGGAGATTTGAGCAGGGACTGAAGCCATGGTTGACAAGAGAAGTCTCCCTATTCCAAGTTAAAGAGCGTTTATGGCAAAGTTGCTTGAGAAAGCAATTCTCACTGAGAGTGGAGGCGAGGCTGTAACAAAGCACAACCAAGAGCAGAGAAAGAAGAAGAATGAAGGTGAGGTTAAGAATGTTGGTGGTAATGGTGGAAATGACAACAATAATTTGAAAAGGAAGTGGAATGTAAATGTGGGAGCAGGAAATCAGCAAGGTAACCAGCAGAAGAAGAAGATTGACGCATGTGCTACATGCGGGAAGTTTCACACGGGTATGTGCTTAAGGGGGAAGCGGGTATGCTTTAACTGTGGCCAGGAGGGTCACATTGTCCCAAATTGAAATCAACCCAAAAAGAATGCTTGCTACACCTACGGGTCGAAGGATCACTTTGCTCGCGAGTGTCCAAAGAAGAAATCCAGTGAGACGAATGGAAGTAAGGGAAATGATAGTAGAGGTACACTGACTATTGTTGGACCAACGTCAACAAAAAAGCCCACAGCCAGAACCTTCAACATGACGGTGCAGGACGCGGTGCAGTCAAAGGTTGTCGTGTCAGGTATTATCCCAATCAATGATATAAATGCATATGTATTATTTGATTCGGGTGCTACTTGCTTGTTTATATTTGATGAGTTTGCTAAGAGGTTAGAAATACCCAGTGAAGAGTTGAATAGGGAGGTAATTCCTGTTAGATTCGTATGCAAGAATTATAAGGTGAACATTAAGGGGAATGTCATGAAAATAGATTTAATCCCAATAAAACTTGGAGAGTTTGACGTGATATTAGGAATGGATTGGCTATTCAATTATGGAGCGATAATTGATTGCCAAAAGAAGTGTGTAAACCTTATGACTCCGTCAAAGGTAGTTTTTCATGGTAGCAAATCGCCTAGACAAATGAGGTGTCTGCCGGTTATGCTGGCCAATAAGTTATTGAGTCAGGGCTGTGTAGGGTACTTAGCTTACATAGTCAATACTCAAAAGAAGGAAAGTGTAAAATTGGAGGAAATACCAGTGGTTAGGGAATTCGTGGATGTGTTTCCGGAAGATTTTCCAAGACTTCCACCTGACCGAGAGATTGAATTCGTGATCGACTTAGCGCCAGGAACTGCTCCAATATCGAAGGCCCCATACAGAATGGCTTTGGTCGAGATGAAGGAACTGATGGTACAACTGCAAGAACTTCTAGATAAGAAGTACATTAAGCCGAGCGTATCATCGTGGGGAGCGCAAGTGTTATTCGTGAAGAAGAAAGATGGGTCAATGCGTCTTTACATTGATTATAGGGAATTAAACAAAGTCACTATTCAGAACAAATATCCATTGCCAAGAATAGATGACTTGTTTGATCAATTGAAGGGTGCTAGATACTTCTCGAAAATAGATTTGAGAAGTGGGTATATCAACTAAAAGTAAGAAAGGAGGATGTACCGAAGACGGCATTCCGAACTCGGTATGGACATTACGAATTTTTGGTAATGTCTTTTGGTTTGACAAACGCCCCTGCAGCGTTCATAGATTTGATGAACAGGGTGTTTAAACCATTTTTAGATAAGTTTGAGGTGGTGTTCATCGATGATATTCTGGTGTACTCTAAATCTCAAGAAGAACACGTGGAACACTTACGTCTGACGCTGGAGACGTTAAGAAAAGAAAAGTTGTACACCAAATTCTCTAAATGTGAATTTTGGCTAGAACGTGTACAATTTCTTGGACATATAATTGACAAGGATGGGATTTCAGTGGATCCATCAAAAGTTAAAGTTGTGATAAATTGGGAACAACCAAGAACTCCATCAGAAGTAAGAAGTTTCTTGGGATTGGCAGGTTATTACAGACGGTTTATTCAAGATTTTTCCAAGATTGTCATTCTGTTGACAAATTTGACGAGAAAATCTGTAAAATTTGTTTGGACGGAAAAATGTGAGGAAAGTTTTACGGAATTGAAGAAGAGGCTAAGTGTGGCACCTGTGTTGTCATTACCACATAATACAGGGAACTTTGTGGTCTATAGTGATGCTTCACACAAAGGGTTGGGTTGTGTCCTTATGCAAAATAGCAAGGTCATTGCGTATGCATCAAGGCAGTTGAAAGACTACGAGAAAGGGTATCCGACTCATGACTTAGAGTTGGCTGTGGTAGTATTTGCTCTGAAGATATGGAGACATTATCTCTATAGAGAGAAGTGTGAGATCTACACAGACCATAAGAGTCTAAAGTATATTTTCACACAAAAGGACCTAAACATACGTCAAAGGAGATGGATGGAATTGATAAAAGATTATGATTGTGAGATCTTTTATCATCCAGGAAAAGCAAACGTGGTTGCAGATGCCTTGAGTAGGAAAGACTGAGAAAAGTTGATGCTGTTAACCGATAAGGAGGAGCTCATTTCAGCAATGGCAAGAGTAGAGTTGGAAATAAAATTTCCAAAAGAAGCTAACGGAAAATTGTACCAGATGGAAGCTAGTCCAACTTTGGTGGATAGGGTGAAGAGCGCACAATTACAGGATGAAGAATGCAGGAAAATAAAGGAAAGTATGGTCGAGGGTAAAGAAGTAAAGTATAAGCTTGATACTGAGGGAATTCTAAGATTCGAGGGACGAATTTGGGTTCCAGCAGTACATGATGTTGAAGAAGAAATCTTGACAGAAGCTTATAGCTCAAGGTATTTGATTCATCCGGGAAGTATGATGATGTATCAAGATTTATGATGACACTTTTGGTGGCCAAATATAAAAAGAGACGTTGCAGAATGCGTTGCAAAGTGCTTGGCATATCAGAAAGTTAAGGCCGAACATCAAAGGCCAAGCGGATTACTCCAACTGTTAGA
Organism: Panax quinquefolius; assembly: GCA_020205615.1. Classification (NCBI taxonomy): domain Eukaryota; kingdom Viridiplantae; phylum Streptophyta; class Magnoliopsida; order Apiales; family Araliaceae; genus Panax; species Panax quinquefolius. The sequence goes on along the minus strand of CM035153.1, from coordinate 71,582,013 downwards.
AATACCGGAATGGAAGTGGGAGCATATCACAATGGATTTTGTGGTAGACCTTCCAACGACTCAGAAAGGGTACGATGCGATATGGGTGATAGTGAACAGACTGACAAAATAAGCACACTTTTTACCAATTAAGATTAGATTTAATCTTGATTTGCTGGCAAAACTATATGTCAACGATATCGTGTCGAGACATGGAGTTCCAATATCAATAGTGTCAGATCGAGACCCGAGGTTCACGTCAAATTTCTGGAAAAAATTACAAGAATGCATGGCAACGCAACTAAAGATGAGTACAACATATCATCCGCAAACCAATGAGCAAAGAGAACGAACAATCCAGACGCTAGAAGATATGCTTAGAGCGTGCATCATGGATTTTAAAGGAAACTGGGATAATCATCTACCGTTGGTGGAATTTTCATACAACAACAGTTACCATGCAAGCATTGGCATGCCGCCATACGAGGCATTATACAATAGAAAATGCAGAACTCCAATATACTGGGATGAAGTTGGTGAACGTCAACTGCTAGGACCAGAACTGGTGCAGCAGACCGCTGAAGTTATCAAACTTATCAAAGCAAGACTGGTCGCTGCTCAAGATCGACACAAAAAGTATGCTGATCAACACATGCAAAATCGCCAATTTGAAGCAGAAAATTTCGTTTTCCTAAAAGTTTCTCCTTGGAAGGGGAAAATTCATTTTGGCAAGAAAGGAAAGATAAGCCCAAGGTTTATTGGACCTTTTGAAATACTACGCAGATTGGGAGAAGTAGCTTATGAGATAGCTTTACCTCCAGAATTGGAGCATATGCACAACGTTTTTCATGTGTCGGTGTTGCGACCGTATAAATCCTATTACAAGTATGTGATCGAGTATGAACCGTTACAGTTCAGTAAAGATTTCTCTTATGAAGAGATTCCTATCTAGATAGTCAACAGGAAAGAACAAGTGCTCAGGAATAAAATGATACCTTCTGTGAAGGTGATATGGAGGAACCACAACGTCGAAGAGGCTACATGGGAACTCAAGTCAAAATGATGAAGAATTATTACCGAGTTATTTGTTTAGTTCGGGTCTTCGATTTAGGGGGGATGAATCTTTGTAAGGAGGGAAAAATGTGACGATGTTGATTGTTTGAGTTGTGATTCTAGGGACAGAATCCTTGTAAGGAGGGAAGGATGTAACAATCCAGAATTTCAAATTATATTTTTAAATATTTATTGAATTATAAATATTTATTTGAGGTGTTTATTGTTGAATAAATGTTTTGTTGATGTGATTGTTGTTAGTAAATATTTATGAATCTAAATTTATTAGATAATATTCTAAATTAAATTAATTTATAATTTAGAGAGTTGTAATATAACATGAGATGTTATATTGTTGTTTTGATTTAATAATTTAAAATGTATATTAAATTATTAAATAAAATTATAATGAAATTATAATTTTGTGATATTTGTTAAAGTGGAATATTTATTTAAAATATAATGTGTAATTAATTTATTTGATTAATGTTGGATATGAAAATCCAAATAAATAATATGTGATTATAAATTATAAACTAAATGGTTTATTAAAATAAAATTAAAGGAGTTTAAATTAGTTTGACCAAACAAGGCTTAAAAATATTAAGTCTTTATTTTAAATAGTTTTGCCAAACAAAAAGCCTTATGACTTTTGGATTTTTAATTTTGAATTTATAAATAATATAAATTAAATAATAAATAAAATATAATTATAACTTATACATTATAAGTGTATGGCGATGTTATATTAAGTTTGGCTTATTATGGTTTATCAGTTTTAGAATACGTGTATTGTTAGTTGGCTCACTCTTTTGGTTTTTGTTATATACGATTCTCAAAGAGAGCCTAAGTTTAGAGAGAGTTGAGAGAGAATTGAGAGAGAACTTAAGCAATTCCAAAGCAATTTCCAGCGATTTTAGCGAGGATTTCCAAGCTATTTGAAGGTATTTCTTAACACCTTGATATTATATATATATATATATATATGAGTTTTACGGCAAAACTTTTATGTTCTGTGAATGCAAAATTTTTCGAATTGTTACTATACCACTGAATTATTGCATTTGTATGTAATTGTAATGCTAGAGTTTATGTGTAAACATGAATTGTATGCTAATTTTGATTTTAAAAGTAGAAAAATAATAACAGTGTATATATTTGTCATATGGCTTGTGTAAGTATCAATTTTGTTGGATAATTTGAATGTTAAAATGTCAATTGAGTATTTTTTATGCTAGTTCATTAAGAAACGAAGAAAACCCAGTTTGAACGGAGTGATTTGGTATAAAACTGAGATTACAGTGATGATTTTTGTGAAGGATATCAAAAATTGAGTTTTTATATGAAAACATGAAATTTAAGAAATTAAATTAGTTAAAGTGGTTGTTAAATTATTTTATATTGATGAATATGTGAGGAAACATGTTTGTAATAGTTCTATATCAATTGTATGTGTTAATATTACTGTTTAGTGGGTGAAATTCGTGTTAGTTGGGCTAAAAGTCAACATCGCTAATAAATTTTTTCGGTCGTCTGTCATAACCGACTTACTGCAGCACTTACTTGGTTAAGGCCAAGCAATAAGAACAAGACGTTGCATTGGCTGTTTGGTCCTGAGCTTTGTATGTAGCAATTTGTACATACCTCGTCCCGAGATAGTTCTTCTACTTGCTGCAGGACCTTGAAATACAACTATAGCTTAGTCTAAGGTTGTGTTAAGGTGTCAAACATGTAACATGGAGGTTAATTTAGTACCGTGTCATGTCATTGATAATTTCAACTTTGTAAAATGAATTATAAGTTATGAACGTGATATGTTAGAACTTAGTGTATATAATGAATAGTAAACAAGTTTTGTGAAGCTTAACACTTGAAATTTCTGATATTGACCTAGTAACTTAAGACTTGTACTAAATTAACAAGTTTAGCTAGAAATGTATATGTTATGGTATGTTAGTATATCTAATAGGTGTTGTGGTTCTAATACAATGTGTAGGTGAACGTGAGTTTAATATTATAGCTTACGCTCGAGGCAAGTTCTCTAATTCTACTTTTACAATTGAGCAAGTTTTTTAACTCTATATTTACGTTGAGCAAGTTCTTGTACCTAGTTGTTTATGATGAGCAAGGTTCTTACTCTAAACTTTGATTAAGCGATCTCTTTTATTCTTAATTTGTATTCGAACAAGATAAAATTCTAACGTTACCCAAGCAAGTTGAATTCTATTCATTGTTTAGTTATTATAACTTGTTTATAAATCAACAAGTTTCCTAGTTCATTCTTTTATAGCGAATGCTTCTTGAACTTTAATTCCTAGCATTGAACTGTTGGTTTTCAATTACTTTATACAAGTGATTATCATGTGGAGCAAGCTTTGTTTCCATCTTGCTATCAATTAGTGTATGTTCAGTAATCAAATTTCTAATTTGACAAGATTATACACCTAGCTTATTATTGTTCAAGCAAAGGTTTATCATTTTATTCATTTTGTTCAATACTTATGCTCTCTAGTTATGTTCAAGCACGAGTTTAATATATAGTCAGTTCACCTATAATTCTCAATTGTTCTATGTTATGTTGTTATTAAACAACTGTTGTGTTATTAAACATTTTTGATTCAACTAGTCCCCTAGTTGATGATCGTTAAACTTTAAATCACCATTGGAAGCTTATCCAAACCAAACTTTCTTTGGTGCGGACTTGTACTCTAAACTGAGAAGAACAACCGTACTATAGGGGATACGCAATGCGTTTAGATGTTTATGCACAATATATTGTATGAAGGGCTGATCCCCCTAAGTACGAGGAGTCCTTATAGTCTTATGACAGTTAAAGTTGAAGTTGAAAGATTACTTACAACTATGGACATAGTTCGTGGTCTTATGACCCTCAGATATATATATATTCCATATTTTGGATTCCAGTCTTTGGTTATCATTGATAGAGTACTACTCAGTTTTGATGAGCCTATTCATTGGCAGTTATTATTATCTTGTTGCTTCATTGTTATATCTAGTGAGCAATTGCCTTGCTAACTCTTGCATAAATATTATCATTGCAACTAAAGTTGAGAAGGTAGATGAGCCTTCAACTAGCAAAGGAAATGGAAAAATGTGTAAGCGATGAAGACTTGTAATTTCATTTATTGTCTTGATGATAGACTTTTTATTTAATGATGTAATGTAATTTTCGCACGTGATTGATGTTAAGGTTAGACAACTTGGGATGTTTTTGGATTTAATGATGTAACCCTTTTAAAAGGAGAATTTATGATTTAATTTTATTATATTTGGGTAGATAGTATGAATGAATGGAAAGTGAACACCAAGTCTTGTGGGAATGAAGTACCTAGATTTGGGGGTGTCACAAAACTGCCCAGAAACATAAATAACAAAGTTCTTGACTTAGTCAAAGTAGGTACTCTGAACATGGGCTATGAAGATCTGGATTTGATGAAGAACACTCAAGAACAACTATAGCGACGGTTCTGTCGCTATAGGGCCCTTTAGTGACACTTGATTTCTGAAAATTAATTATTTTAATAAATAATTAGAGAAAATTAGTTTTTAATTATTAAAAATACATAATAAATTCCTAAAAATTATTTTACCGCCTTAAAATGGGTTTTTAATAATTTTGAATATATTTCATAAATATTTAATATTTTTAAAATAATAATGGTATTTAATTTATTTAATTATAATATTAAATAAATTATTTAAAATGATTTTAATACATGAAAAATCATTAAAATATATTATGGTATAACAAAATATTTTTAGTTATTTTCAATAAATTTTAATAATATGTGATGAATTTCACTAATTAATTAATAATAATGGTAATTAATTTATTTAATAAATGAATTAAATAAATTATTGAAAAATAGAATTAATGATTTAAAAATCAAATAAAAATGATTTAAGTGTTATAAATATATTTGAAGTTATAAAATATAACTTTTGATATTTTGGCATGGAAAACATTAATATTTAAAATTAAAGGTAATTATTGGATAATGGATTTAACTATTTAAAAATCATATAAATATGATTTTAAAGTATTAAAATACTTTGTGATATTATAAATATATTATAATATTATGACATGTATTTCATTAATATTTGATAATAAATAAATATTAATGATAATAGAATATTTTGGTATTTATATTATATAAATAATATATATTAATGATTGAAAAATCATGATAAATGGTAATAATTATCCAAAAAATTATTACGAGTCTTTGAAAAATATTTTTGACTGATAATAAATTCTGTAAGATAATTGTAAAGCGTTTATGAAGAGTCTTATGGATAATAGGCTCGTGAATCGTCTCGACTAAGTAAGTCGGGATGTCGAGTTGTCTTTGGATTCAACTCGCATGAAATAGTTTGACTTGATCATTAGGTCTTTATGTCTGTATATAGATCGATAGGGTTATGTGTTATGTGTTTAGGTTATTCTATGTTTATATATAATAGTATTATACTGTGATGATATTATTCTAATATTTAGATATTGGTATTATCTATATTAGGTTTTCAGACAAAGCTAAATAGGTTGCGTAATGATAATCAACGGATTAGGCAAGTTTTCTTTAACTCAACTTGAAGTTGTTTATTCAAATATACTTATAGATAATCATTGCTGATTACCATGTCTATGAATTATGGAATCGTTCTCTATGCATATTGCATGTATTCATCAGGTATGAAAGGCTGATCACCTTTATTACCATTCGGTCCAGATATAATTGATATGTTCATATACAATATTCGTCCAACTATGAAAATTTGTTCATGCTAGTTCACAACTATATTGTTGAATATTAGCCATCTTTTATTCAATTCTTTCAATCATGATATATCCTCAATTAAATTTATACTTACTAGGAAAATTTGTTGCTCACCCTTGCTATATTATGATAAACATTGCAGATTAGAACAAATACTTCAGATACAAGGAAAAGTCAAAGTCAAGACCAACTTGGGAACTAAATGTGCAGTTATATTTGCAGTAGTAATGTATGATTATAACATTGTATGTTAGATAGGATATTGATTCAGGTTTATGTGAAGGTTCTCAACCTTGGGGTTATTATGTAAAGTTTAATGTATAAACAATTTATGTTTATATCTTCCGCAATAGTTATAGAAATAGTGTACCAGATGCTTGGTGATTTAGGACCAGGATTAGGGGATGCTACACTTGAGCTGTTGAAAGATTACGACCATACCATTCAATACCATCATGGAAAAGCGAACGTGGTAGCTGACGCGTTGAGTAGAAGATCATATGCGGGTACGAGTGTGATATTTTCAATGCAAAGGCCCATTTGGTATGACTTATAAAGGATGGAGATAGAGTTAAAGTCTCTAGGGACCCACGTGATGATGTTAAATATATGAGTAGAATTGACTTTAATTTATAAAGTTAAAGCTGCTCATACTACGGGCCTGGAGCTGATGCGTATGAAGAAGAAAGTGCAAGAAGGTGCGATTCCAGAAATGAGAATCGATGAAGAAGGAATACTTTGAGTAAACTCCAGACTTTGTGTTCTTAATGACTCTAATTTAAAGTACAAAATCATGATGGAGACACACAACACACCATTTGCAATCCATCCTAGAAGTACTAAAATGTATCGTGATCTTCAACATACATTTTAGTGGAACAATATGAAGAGCGAGATCGCTAAGTTTATCTTAAGGTGTTTAACCTGTCAACGTGTCAAGGTAGAGCATCAAGTACCAAAAGGTTCATTGTAACCACTTGAAATTCTAAAATGGAAGTGGGAGCACATCACCATGAATTTTTTTACCGGTCTTCCCAAGGTTTGTCAAGGCATAGATGCAATTTGGGTCATTGTCGATAGATTAACCAAGTCCGCTCATTTCTTGCCTATAAGAGAAACTTATTAACTTGATGGCCTTGCTCGTATGTATATAAATGAGATTATGAGATTGCATAGTATGCTAGTATCCATACTTTCTAATCAAGAACCAAGATTAACTTTAAGATTTTGGGTTAGCTTGCAGAAAGCTATGGGCACTGATTTACTATTCAATTCTGCATATCATCCCCAGACGGACGGGCAATCAGAGAGGACTATTCAAACTCTTGAAGATCTATTAAGACTCTGTGTCCTAGACTTCAAATGATCCGATAACGTATACAAACCTCACAAGATTGACAAAAGATTTATGCCGATCTTCATCAAAGGGACTTTGAGTTCAATGTGGGAGATCATGTATTATTACGTGTTGCTCCATAGAAAGGAGTTACGAGATTCGGGAAGAGAGGAAAGCTCAATCCTCAATTCATTGGTCCATTTAAAATCTTCGATCGAGTTGGAACTATGGCCTATAGACTCACTTTACCGCCAAGTATGTCATTTTCATAACTTTTTCCACCTATCCATGCTACGTAAATATGTAAAAGACCCGAACCACATTATTGAATTAGAACCAGACGAGATAGCAAAGGAATTTATGTATGAAGAGGTACCTGTTAAAATCTTGGATAAGAAGGAACATATTCTTCGCTCAAAGGTTATACCTCAAGTCAAAGTTTTATGGAGAAATCACAATATTAAGGAAATGACCTGGGAGTTAAAATCTGATATAAAAACAAGGTATTCTCACCTCTTTGACATACCAGGTACGTATATCAATTTCGAGGATGAAATTTCATAAGGAAGAGAGGTTGTAAGACCCCAACTTTTTATGAATAAAGATTTTATTTCTTTAATTATTATTTTGAATAATAAGGCGTTGATTTGATATGATGCTTTAGTTATGGGTGAAATGTGCAAATTTGCAAAGTAATCAAGTGGTCATAAAATATTCGTTTGGTCGAGAAATATTCTTTTTTGTTGGGAAATATTCGTACGATGACACAATCATTGGTGGAACACATAACAGAATAACTGTCGGATATAGAAAGCGACATAAATAATCTTTTATAAAAATAACGGCAAAACTTTTACCGTTAATTGTTGAAATACCCGGTGATAAAAGTACAATAATACGCGTGGTTGCATACCAGCACACAGTATTGCACAATATTTTTGATTATTGATTCTTACGTAAGAAGTCACTCAGTTTCATTCAATAATTGCCACTGTAATTGTTGCACAGTTTCTTATATTATTTATTCAATTATTGTCACAGTTTCATCTGAATAATATTTTATATTATTAAATCAATAATTAACACGACATAATTATTTATATTATTAGTTAGCATTATTGGCAATGTCTAGAAAATTCTGTCGAGGAAAGGGGTTTGGTCATCTAATTGCGCGCCAATAAGGAGAAGTCTTTATCGGAAAGTCCCCTCTTTCTTGGGAATGATCTGGTTGTTGATATTGTGAGCTTATAATATTAATATGTGGTGGATATTGGTTCAATTTTTATGTAAATGAAGAAATTTAACATGAAATATTTATTGAAAGTTTGGCAATTATCTTCTCCGATAAAATATTCATTCAAATATATTATTATAATATTACATTTTTTTATAATTTAAATGGAAATATTATTATAATAATATATAATTTTTAGCATATGAATAAAAGTGGAGTGGAGGTTAGCAATTTGAATTAAATAACTTTCCGTGCACTTCTCTTTTTTCCTAATGAGTGGATGGGAAAAAAAGTTTCCTGCATATGTATGCTTTGTTTTTTTTAGTGGATGACCATTTCTTTTCTCCTGCAAATAAGTTTTCCACATGTGTGGGGCCTCTCCCATAAGAAAATGAGAGTTAGGCGAATAAGTTAGGTACTGAGAAAGAAAAAAAAGGAAAGTTAGGCAGTGGGTTAGGAAGAATGCTTTGATTTTTGTTCCTCCGTTGCGCTATAAATAGAGGGTAACCCCATCTTCCTAAAACACACCTTCAATATCAGAAATTCTTATTCTATAGTATTGTGAGTATTTTTCTTGAGTATAAGGATACTTTGAGTGTAGCTTTTTGTTCAAGAATTTCTCAGAATAATATCCGATATTCTAGTCAAATCCAGTTTCTACTAAGGTAAAGGATATTATTTTTTTTGCAATACTCGTAAGAAATATTTTTTTTTCATACTCCATATTATGAAAGGAATATTATTTTATTTCGTATTCCTAAATTTAAACTTACTATGGTAAGTATTGTTTCTATAATTCCTGAAATGATTAGAAATTCGTAAGTTTTGCGCTTCATCTAATTTCATTTCACGGGAATATTGGTCTGAACTTTCTCGATAAATTACTATTCATGAAGTACTATTCACGGGGTACTATTCACTCAGGTACTATTCACCCGGGGTACTATTCATGATAAAAATTGATTTCTTTTCTGTCCAAATTATTTTTGATACATGAATATTATTCTTGAATTTTATTCCACAAAACAATTATTATGTTGACAATTTGGACATTTTTTAACTCTGGATAAATTGAATTATAATTCTCTAATATTTATTTTTTTATCTCACTTGATTGAATCTTTATATCATTTTCATCATCCTCATGCTTATATTGTACCAGAAGTTATCTTTTGGCCTGTAGTGTAAATATGGACTATTGATTGGTATGATTATGATCAGAAATTGTGCATTGGTATAATCATGACCTTTAATGTTATAGATAAGATTTGTGGTGAAAGTCCTCTTTGGCCCGTAGTGCATAGATGGACATGTGTTTGGCATTATCATGACCACTGGTGATACGAATGAATATCCTTGGCCCGTAGTGCATGGATAATTCATTGAATTAAAATATTTATTGAATGATATTACAGGGGTAAAATATTAATGATGGGCTTTAAAATCATACAAGACAGTAGATTTCATGTTCTACTTGACTCTTCTAACTCAATAATGTGGTTCGGGTCGTCCACATATTTATGAACACGAGACATACTTGGAGGTAAGGCGGGGAGCACCACAGGAAGCATCCCACACGCGTCTGTTGTAGCTAGTCTATGTGCACGAGCAGGGGTCACCTGGGAAAAATGATCAACTACAGAACCCAGGTCAAGACATCACTCATGCAATGATTGCCAAATTCAAAGATTGGGCAGGAGGTACCCCGCATCCAAGGGGCAAGGGCTTCATCCTTCCACCCGCATCATCAAGGCCATCGTTGCAGCCCACGCGCACAACTGACGCAGACCAATGGTTTTATGAAAAGTAGATGTAATTTATGACAACTTTTCAGTGTTTACCAATGGTTTGCTGAGATCCCTAGCTAAGGCTTTTTCACAGCAAGGAACCATGCTTGAGTGGCCACAATTTGTGACAGTCGTGCCATTTCCACCACCAGAATCACCCCCCGAGGAGGGTGGTACTGCTGATAATTAGGGGAGTTCCTTTTAACCCTTTACCTGCTGAAAATGAATAGTTTAAGTTTGGGGGTATTTGGGTGTTTATTAGTGTAGTGTAGTGCATGTAGTTAATTTACATCATTTTAGCATGTTTATGTGTTTAGTATGTGTTTAGTTAATTATGTAGTAAATGTTTTGCATTTTAGTGATTAATATATGTTTTAGTTGTGTGTTTAGTTGCATATCCGAAGTATCTAGTTTTAATGGAAATCTAGTTTAGCCAATGATGAATGTGAAATTTGATATATTCTTGAATTTAGTAGATAACATGAGCTTAGCTATAATGTTATACATGATTTAGTTCATACTTGTTGTTTAGATGCTATAGGTTTGCACATAGGTGTTCATATATGCTTGTTGGTAAAAGAATAATATGTATTGCTTACTGAGTAGAAAATGTTGTTTTTAAAGATAGAATTGTGTAGAAAGTAGACATAACATATGACAACACAGATACTCAAACTTTGGGAACACATGGGTATGCTTGCTGTAAATAAAAGGGCGAGATGGAGCGTAAAATGCACTCGCTATATATATATCAATAAACACCGCGGAAAAGTGTGAAAATCGCCCTTGTGAGTAAAAATAAAGAAGAATAAACCCATTGTTGAACCTTTGTTTGTATTGATGTGTTGGAATAGTTGATGTCTCATTAGTACATGTAATTCTTGATTTAAACTGCAATTTTCTGTCTTAAGCAGTATAACATGTGTAATCTTTACCTTGGTCAAGTTTATTTATGAACACATCACACACACACAACATCTTTATATTGAGTTTGGATTAGTTGATTGTATGATATTATGTTTGTAGCTTAGTTTGATACTTTATGCTTTAATCTGGATAATTTTCTGAGGCACAATTGATTGGAATTCTAATTTAGCTGGAAATCTTGGGACTTATTTGCATCGTAGTGTAGTTTGCATAGCATGTAGTTGCATTGTTATTTTTTAATTTTTGTGTGTATTGCTTGAGGGCAAGCAATTGTTCAAGTTTGGGGGTATTTGATAAGTAGGTTTCATACCTACTTATTGGTTACCAACTCACTGGAATTGTGCTCAACTCGAGTATTTTTAGTGTGTTTTATTTGCTTTTTGTGTCTATTTTGTAGTGTGCATAGTAAGAACTCCTATAGAAACTTAAGGCGTGGAATGGCATGAAATGGCATGAGCTAGAAAGAACATGGCAAAACTTGAGCAAGAGTGAAGATGGCATAGTTGGACATAAGCAGGAGAGGAGGATCAATGAAATGGGGAAGGGAACAAATGTGTAAGACCCCAACTTTCATAAATAAAGATTAATTTTTCTAGAATTATATTTTTGAATATTAAGGTGTGAATTTGTTATAATGTTATAGTTGTGGGTAATTTTATAAATTTTGCAAAGTAAGCAAGTTATAAAATATTCGGTTAGTCGGGGAATATTCGTTTTGTCAGGGAATATTCGTACGATGACACAATCATTGGTGGACCCCATAACATAATTATTGTTCGGAGTTAGAAAATGACAGAAATATCTTTTTATAAAAAATAATGTTAACTGTTGAAATACTCGTTGATAAAAGTACAATAATACGTGTGGTTGCATAGTAGCACACGGTATTGTACAATATCTTTGATTATTGATGCTTATGTGAGAAGTCACTCATTTTTATTCAATAATTTCCACAGTAATTATTGCACAATATCTCATATTATTGATTCAATTATTGTCAAAGTTTCATCTGCACAATATTTATATTATTAAATCAATAATTGATGCGACACAATTATTCATATTATTAGTTAGCACTATTAATAATGTCTAGAAAATTCTGTCGATGAAAGGGGTTCTGTCGATGAAAGGGATAAATCCTTATTGGAAAGCCCCCTTCTTTCCTGGGAATGATCTGATTATTGATATTGTGAGCTTATAATATTAATTATTATGTGGTAGATTGATAAGTTGATTTTATATCCACGAATCGTTGCTCATTTCAATCTTAATCGTTGTTACTTTCTTGTTTTCATGTTCATTTTTACTCTTTTTGTGTTCTTTTATGTGTAGGGTGGTTGTTGTGGCAATTAGTAAAGAATTGAAAGTTATTTGGAAGCAAACATGAAGTTAAAGATAGTTTAGCAGATAGACCCCGGGCGGTAAACCCTTTTTTATATATACCTTGATGTATGGGTCTTCAACATTGTCTCACAAGAAGAATGATCACGGGGCGCTTTCTTAGTATACACACTTCACCGGGAAGTGGGTCTCGATTATGGGCTGTCCTGATTTGACTTGAACTCTGCAAGGACATGAAAATTAGGACTTGGATAGCTTATGGGCTCTGTATTAGCATGGGATTTCGACCAAGATTGATGTGTTGGATATATATTGCTAAACAAACAAAAAATTAAGGAGACATAAGGCATATTACAGAGAGTAATTTTAGTTTTTTATAGCAAGCTTTGGAGGGAGATTTTGAAGAGATTTTCGTGACGATTGCAGATTTAGGTTACATGAAGGGTGTTTTTCACTATTCTTCTTCCCAATCTTTTATTTGTAATTGAAAGCATGTTATCTTTTATTTATTCAGTTATTATTTCATTCATGATGAACTAATTCACTTTTTAGGCTTATGATGAATCCTTAAGTGAAACGACGATTTTGTAAACTTTGATTTCCAGTTCAATAAACTATTTTCCAGTTTATCTATATTAATTTGAGCTTGAATTTATGAATTGCCTGATCAACAATTCTTTGTGGATTTGTTTGGAATTGAGAGAGGATATTCGAATCTAGACTTAGTTAATATAACATGTGTTCATGAATTTTGTGAATAGCAGAATCTTGATGAATGTTAAGGTAGAGATATGCTTGACATCGCATGTAATCAGATAGAGAACTTAATCTTAAACCTTCTTTAATTATAATTCACATAGAGATATAGTGAGTTAGTTGATTAAGATGTTTAACTTGTTTCTATCTAATTTGTGGATTTAAGTTTATACGGTATTAGTGCATCGAGAGGTGGGCTAGTACTGCATTCGTGTTCTTGATTAATAAACTGAGATAGTGAGTTGAATTGGAATAAAGGTGTAGAAATCAGAGTGAAGGGTGCAATCATAAGTCTAATTCTTCATTAATTGTTTGAAATTTCTGATTTTGATTTTTGTGATTGTTTTGTGTTAGTGTATTTATTTATTAATTAGTTTCTATAATTTTAATCATTGAATTGGATAGTTTAATAAAATTCGGATTAATAGGAAATTGATAATTGTAAGGTTAAATTTCTTACTAAAATTGTCTCCATGGGAACGATACTCTACTCATTACTATATTAATTATTGACCACGTATACTTGCGTGTTCTGCTTAATTAGATTTTACCCAACAAGTTTTTGGGGTCTCCCCTGGATTTTTTTTTTCTTTTTTCTTTTTTTTATAAAGCTTATATACCCCACATATAATCCCCCAAACTTAGGTTCTTGCCTAATTTTTTCCTTTACTGCCTATCCTTGTCATTTTCTCATTTACCCTAGCATTATCCTTCAGAAATTATTTATGTAACAGTTTGAACTAACCAGTCGACACAGATGTTATTAGCATGCTAACCTTTTTATACCAGTTTCAAACAAGCACAAGATTCGATTTATAACAGAAATGTTATCATAGTTCTAATAATCAATGCTGTATTAGTTAACTAATTCTCAATCTCATCATTGGCCCAAAATAACATGAACTGCAACACTACTAGACATATGCAAACACAATATGTAACTAAATTAAAAAAAAATTTGTTTTTTATTTTATTTTTTAGATTGAAAATCAAATATAACATGACGTAATGCAATAACAAAAACAAAAAAAAAATAAAAATGCAATAACAAAAGTGACCTAAATTACTATGAACTAATATGCAAAACTAGAATGCAATGACAAATGTAAGTCTAACTAATGACATTATGCATGCACTTAAACTACTATGAACTAATATGCAAAACTAGAATGCAATGACAAATGTAAGCCTAACTAATGACATTATGCATACAATCAAGAATTTAAATCCCCCAAACTTAAGTAATACAATGCCCTCATTGGATGAATAATTGCAATTAAGTGTGTGAGGACTTTCCTGCAATCGCCTAAGTCTGGGGAGGTGGTGGTTGATCTTCTTCCTCTGAATCACTTGGCGGAAACCTTGGCATTGGCATGAGTCACGATATGGAAATCAAGGCGGTGGATTGAAGCTCTGAAGTGTCATGTTGAGTGAAGTGAAAGACGTGTTCATAGCGTCAAATATATGGTCTTGCCTTAATGCGAGACATCACATCTCCCGACGTGCTGCCTTGTTGTGTGCATCCATTTGACGTTGAAAGTCAAGAAACTGAGGACTGGATAATACCTAGGACTGTGGTACCTGCTTGGTTCCTTGATCTCCCATAGCCTCATCCTCATCCTCTGAGGTGTCTACAGCATCAACTTCGTCCTCTGAAGCTGATGGAAAAATAAACCCCAAACCTCGAGGATGGGAATCGCCACGGGCCATACTGAATACCGGGCTATCATTTTGGAGTCTAGCAACTGCAGCGGCATCTGTGTGGGTTCATCTTTAGACCATCTCACACCCGCTTGGTGACACAACCCACATATGAGTGATGGGTGAGGCAAGCTGCCTGAAAAGTTTCCTCGTAAGCACCGGCGGATGGAAAAACAAATAATGGCCCCGACGTCAATGATGAAGTCCTACACAATCGCGTATAGCAGTAATGCCTTCTCTTTGGTCACGTCCGATGTGTGTTGGGATGGATACAATTTAGCACATAAGAATGCATACCAAATTTAACCATACCGACTAAGATCTTTGCTATGAAAAATTATGCCTCCCTTCTGACCTTTGATCCATGTTGTTCTCGGCTTAGTCATTTCCTTGAGTATTGCCTCATAGTTCAGATCAAAATCGCATAGGTGCGCATATTGGCATTATCGAGGCATGCACAGTTGATAATAAGTGTTTATGGAATCAGCACTGAACGAGACTAAGTGACCCCGCACATAAGCGTTGAAGGGGGCTTTGTCCTTGGCGTTCGCATAGAACTCCTTGACTATGTTGACCATGGCGGGATCCGGTTCTTCGATGAATTGTTCCAACCCTTCTAATAGATTTTCTGCATCATTTCCCCCATCGACATGATCCGGTGCCAATCCCCGCTCTGGTGTAAGGGCTTTTGTCATCATATAATCATACCGGTCGACGGCGACGACACTTATAAATTTTTGGCAATCAAAGGTACGTGTCAATTGTGCGGGCCTTGAACTTTCTCCCCTTTGGCGTTTCGATGTGGGTTGTGAAGCCATTGACTCTAGATTGCCTTAATCACAGTATCTCCCCCCCAAACTTGGTTCACACATACTGTCGAACACTTGGTGGGCACATACAATTCTTCCCCCAAAACTTGAAACTTTGTTCAATTATGGTACTTGGAGGTGAGGAATCGGAACACAAAGTACTCACTCTAAATTACTCTATACTCACCTCTATGGAAGCCCTAATTCGCAGACTTGTGAGAAATTGATGAAAGTTTGTGAAGAATTTGGGTTGTGAGGGTGTGACTATATATATCTGGTGATGTGAAGTTATGGAGTATTGGATTGAAGTGGTGGGGAGAAGTAATGGAGTAGTAATGAATGGGATGGTGTGATCGTGGGGTTCAAGTTGTAATGGAGGAATAAGTAGAGTAAAATGAGGAAGTGGGGTTATGATGGATGAGCAAGAAGTAACTGCCGAATAACTGCTAATTATTTAAGACCCACTTCCTACGGGGTATTAAACTTAGGAAGCTGCCTTACGTGGCATATATTTTGTTAATCGAGTTGGGGGACCCCCGCCCCGACGGTGGGTACAAAACCAATATAGCCCATTTTGGCCATGGACATGGTTATTATTAGTTTCTGGGAGACCCAGCCCAATGTGGAAAAATAAAAAAGAAATCAAAAATAAAAAACAAAAAAAATAATAATAAAAATAATAAAAATAACATTAAAAAAAATCCTTAAGGTCTTTAATGGTCTGGGAGTCGTTGGTCGAAAGCTCGCTAAGGGTTATCATTGTTAGCCTAATGAGATGAGACATTGCACAGTCATGTATATATCTAAAAATAATAATAAAATGGGAAAAGAGCAAAAAAAACCCCGTGTGAAGAAAAAAAAAAGAAAAAAAATAATATAAATAAAATATAAGTACCCTGTATGAACTCTTGAATATGGTATTGCTTAGTTTTAGTTGGAATTTGCCTATTTTTGAAATTTTTAAGCTTGCGCTGTATGACTCCTTCTAAGAAATTGGTTATGTATTGAACTTGAGTCGGTATCAGTTATCATGGATGTTGAACACACACGCACACTATACCAGTGATAATGGTTTAAGACTTGAGAACTGATAAGGAATTGTTGATTGGTTTTGGTGATTAATATTGAAAAAGTTTACTTGTTTTCTCTGAGGCCAGTGAGATAATTTTGATTCTGTGATACTGTTGGACTCGTGATTATTTAGATTATATGCATTCTATTTCATTGCATTGCATAGTATGTAGTTTGTTTTGTGCTCGAGGACTAGCACGGTTTACGTTTGAGGGATTTTGATAAGTGGATTTCATATCCACGAATTGTTGTCCATTTCAAGCTTAATTGTTGTTACTTTCTTGTTTTCATGTTCGTTTTTACTCGTTTTGTGTTCTTTTATGCGTAGGGTGGTTTTTGTGGCAATTAGCGAAGAATTGAATTCATTTGGAAGCAAACATGAAGCTAATAGAATAGTTTAGCAAAATAGACCCCCGGCGGGGCGGGCTCTTTTTACCTATATACCCCCGTCGGGGCGGGGGGTCTTCAATATTGGCTTACAGTTAGCATGCCCACCGCGGCGGGCCTTTCTTAGGCATACACCCCCGTCGGGGCGGGGGGTCTCGATTATGGGCAGTCCTGGTTTGCATTGAACTTTGCAAGGACATGGAAATTAGGATTTGGATAGCTTATGGACTCTGTATTACCATAGGATTTCGACCAAGATTGATGTATTGGATATATATTGCTAAAAAAACAACAAATTAAGGAGACACAAGGCATATTACAGAGATTAATTTCAGTTTTTCATAGCAAGTTTTGGAGGGAGATTTTGAAGAGATTTTTGTGACGATTGCAGATTTAGGCTACGTGAAGGGTGTTTTTCCCTATTCTTCTTCTTAGTCTTTTATTTGTAATTGAAAGGATGTTATCCTTGATTTATTCAGTTATTATTTCATTCATGATGAACTAATTCACTTTTTAGGCTTATGATGAATCCTTAAGTGAAACGACGATTTTGTAAACTTTGATTTCCAGTTCAATAAACTATTTTCCAGTTTATCTATATTAATTTGAGCTTGAATTTATGAATTGCCTGATGAACAATTCTTTGTGGATTTGTATGGAATCGAGAGAGGATATTCGAATTTAGACTTAGTTAATATAACATGTGTTCATGAATTTTGTGAATAGCAGAATCTTGATGAATGTTAAGGTAGAGATATGCTTGACATCGCATGTAATCAGATAGAGAACTTAATCTTAAACCTTCTTTAATTATAATTCACATAGAGATATAGTGAGTTAGTTGATTAAGGTGTTTAACTTGTTTCTATCTAATTTGTGGATTTAAGTTAATACAGTATTAGTGCATCGAGAGGTGGCTAGTACTGCATTCGTGTTCTTGATTAAAAAACTGGGATAGTGAGTTGAATTGGAATAAAGGTGTAGAAATCAGAGTGAAGCTTAGGGAGAAATCATAAGTCTAATTCTCCATTAATTGTTTAAAATTTCAGATTTTGATATTTGTGATTGTTTTGTGATAGTCTATTTATTTATTAATTAGTTTCTATAATTTTAATCATTGAATTGGATAGTTTAATAAAATTAGGATTAATAGGAAATTGATAATTGTAAGGTTAAATTTCTTACTAAAATTGTCTCTGTGGGAACGATACTCTACTCATTACAATATTACTTGTTGACCACGTATACTTGCGTGTTGTGCATAATTAGATTTTACCCAACATAGATATTGGTTCAATTTTGATATAAATGAAGGAATTTAGTATGAAATATTTGTTGAAAGTTTGATATATTATCTTCCCCGATAAAATATTCAGTTAAATATATTATTATAATATTACATTATAATAGTATAATGTGATAATATAAATAACTTTGTGAATATCCCACCTTTTTGAAAAACAAATTCGGTGCATAATTTGCCTTAGCATTATGCAGGGGTTGGTGGGAATAATATTGTAATTCATTAATTGCAGCATGTGAATTAATGGGTGGAGGTTAGATAATTGGTTTTAAATTCTCTGCATGCATCTTTTCAACATTATTAAGCCATTTGATTGGTGGAAGTGGTTGGCGGAGAATATTGTCTGCAAAGCATTTGGTTTCCTAAATTTTGTGGACCCTCACCTATATTGATAATTGTGAAGTTAGGCATTGAAATATGCTCTAGCAAAGGCTTTTCAAAACTTTCTTTCAAAGAGTGGGCCCTAAACTATGGAAAAATAAGAAGAGTTAGGCAAAAGTTTGGCAGGAGAAAAATTAGGTAGATTTATTTATCTCTCCCTTCGTTGCTATAAATAGGAGGTAACCCCTCCTTCCTAAAACGCACCGCTTCAATATCAGAAATTCTTATTCTATAATATTGTGAGTATTTTCTTGAGTATAAGGATACTTTGAGTGTAGTTTTTTCTACAAGATTTTCTCAGAATAATATTCGATATTCCAGTCAAATCAAGTTTCTACTAAGGTAAAGGATATTATTTTATTTCAATATTCGTAAGAAATATTATTTTCTTTCATACTCCATAGTATGGAAGGGATATTATTTCATTTCATATTCCTAAATTTAAACTTACTATGGTAAGTATTGCTTCTATAATTCCTGAAATTAGTAGAATATCCTTGATATTTGCGCTTCATCCAGTATCTTTTCATGAAAATATTATTTTGAGCATTCTTGATAAGTTTTAACCTTTTCATGCTAGAGTACTATTCACGGGATATTATTCCCAAAGTACTATTCACAGGGTACTATTCACTCAGGTACTATTTACCCGGGGTACTATTCATGACAAAAGTTGATTTCTTTTCAGTCTAAATTATTTTTGATAAAATATTATTCTTGAATTTTACTCCACAAAGTAGTATCATGTTGACAATTTGGACATTATTGAATTCTTGATAAATTAAATTATAAATCTTTAGAATTTATCATTTGCTTTCAGTTAATTAAATTCTTATATCATTGTCATCATCCTCATATTTATATTGTTATGAAAGTCATCTTTGGCCCATAATGCATAGATGGACTGTGGATTGGTATGATTATGACTAGGGATTATTCGGTATAATCATGACCCGTAATGTTACTAATGATGTGGTAAAATTCCTCATTGGCTCGTAGTGCATTGATTGACAATTGTTGGCACGATCATGACCATTGGTGATAATAATGAATATCCTTGGCCCGTAGTGCATGGATAATTCAGTGATGTGAATTATTTATTTAGTTGAGTCTCAGCGATAAAATTGATGATAACCTTTTAAATCATAGAAGATAGTAGATATCATGCTTTACTTGACTCTTCTAATGGATTGTTTGTTCTGCTGCAGTTAAACTTGTTGTCTATTATATTCTATCAGTTTAACACTGTTGAAGGCTAATAATAATTTATTCTGCATTATCTTAGTCATAATATTCTTTACTGGGCTAGTTGAGCTCACCCTTTGATTTCATTGTTCTCTTCAGGAAATGAGAATATAGCTGGGACTAGTCGGGGAATGGAGTGACGCTCCATATGGTTGTTTTAGTAGTCCTCACTATTCTATGAAATAGTGTGATAATAATTGTAATAAGATTGAATTTGAGTGTGGATATTGTCTAGAAGATAATATTCGTATTAAAACTCTCAGCTTATGTTTTTTCGTATTACATGACAGTTGTATTAATTAATTTGTATTTGAATTTTGTACCATGTATTTAGCGACTCGAAATGGGTGATGTATAACTATTTTGGGGGCGTCACAAAATGAAGCAGCAGAGAAGTGACAAGCAAATATAATAAGAAAGAAGAAGTTGGCCGCTATGTAATACTGAATTTCTTTATTAGGGCGCCGCCGTAAAAAGGAATACAGAGGAAAATTTAAGCAGTCGCGCGGCCGCGCTCCAAAATCAAAGGACCATGGCGCGCCCGTGCCATGCACTCAGAAAACAACCCTACAACACGCCCGCGCTCGATCTGCAGTGTTATATCGCGCGACCGCGTGAGTCTTATTCAGTTAAAAAATGTTAAATTTTTGTAATTTGAATTTGAGCGTGTTTTGCTCATCTGAGACAATATGGTTTGTACCAGTTCATGTTTTTATTATCATTATTATTGTTCTTAGGTTTTAGACTATTCTAGAGAGGGTTTGAGTATTGGATTTCTATTTTTAGCTCTTCTCTTATTCTAGATTACTCAATAAATATAGTTTTCATTTCTGGAGATTTTTGGGTGGATTGTAACAAGCCTGGAAACAGACTTCGCAACAGAGATTATCATATTAGCTCTATCATTTCTCTTATATCTATTGATTGCATTTCTTAATTCCATGTTTTGCTTCAATCCCATGATGGATTTTGGTTCAGAAATGAACTAATATCCATTATGGGGTTCTAATGGATTCTAATGCATAGTTTATATATATATGACTGATTGTAATGTTGATTATTTAATATTAGATTGGTCATTATGGTTGTACTAAATGATTGAATGCTTGATCACCATTCACAATAATTTCTTGTATAGATTTGGAAAATGAAATATAAGTATAGATTAGATCATAATGGCATATGTTCATAAGGCTTAATTTTGTTATGCTTTCTGATTCGTGAACCAGATAGGCATATACCGTTTCACCATTTGTATTCATTAAGAGAGTTTGAGCTTAAATCATATTTGCTTTAAATTCACATAGAAATATAATGAGTTTAGTATTTGTGATGCTTGCATGAATTCTGTCAATTGTGGATTTTGTGTAAATTGGGCATAGTTCATTGAAAAATGGATGTGTTTCACTTATGTGCTCTCGACTAGCTTTCCGTATTTAATAAGTAACATAACATGAGGCATACATTTTAGATGAAACATCAAATGATATTAGAATCACATATTTTTCCAATTTGATTAGTTCCTTTTAATAATATTTATTTATTGTGTTGAAAATTAATTTAATTTAATAACAAATTCATTTATTGATTTATAGTTTGAGCATATAAAAATTGTGATTAAGTTGTTGCATGATAATTTAGATTTATCACCTTTCTCCGTGGATCGATACTTTTCTTACTCTGTACTACTTGTTGACACATGTATACTTGCATGAGTTAGAGTCCATTTTTGTAAACCAAAAAGGAGGCAACACTAAGGTAACCTTACCTAAGATTTATAATCCACAGCTTTTATACCAACTGCGACGTCCCCAAATTCGGGTACTAATCACCACAAACAAGGTACATCAATTCTATAACTATTGTGAAAGATATAAATATAAATTGTTTATACAAATACCTTTACACATAATCCCCAATGTCGATAACCTTAACTTAATAAACACATACTCATATACTACAAGATTTACAATGTTATTTGCCTTCAATACTATTACAATTTTAACTGTACAATAATCCCTTTCCTGTAACTTGTCTTTGCCTTTACCTATGTCCGAAGTATTTGTCCTAATATGAAATGATAATCATGATATATCAAGGGTGAGAAACAAGTTTACCCAACAAGTTTAAGTTCAAAGAAAGATATATCACGATTGAAAGAATGAATAATAAGCTGATAAACTTTCAACAATATTATAATTGTGAAAAAGCATGAATCAATTTTCATATCTGAATGACTGAGACAATAAAAATTAATGGCCAACAATGAACACGAACAACTATAACTAAACCAAATGGTAATTAAGGTGATCAACCTTTCATACCTGATGAACATATGTAATATGCACAATGTGCGAATCAATAAATAGTAGATGTGGTAAATTAAAAATGATTAACCACGAACATGCTTTATAATAACAACTCGAGTACGAGTGAGGAACTTGTATAATATAAGTATAGTTCAAGAAACTTGCATGTACCGTCGACTACTGCTACACAATCTATTTAGCTTCAGTTGAAAGACCTATTATTGATAATATCGATCTCCCAATTAGAATAATATCATCACATATACTACTGTTATTTACAGTTATATTATAACTTAAACACATAAGCACATATTCCTAATTCTCACTAAACCACCATATAAGACTTGAAGATCAAGTCAAACTATTTCATTCCCGAGTTGAGTCTTGAAGATTATTTCGACATCCCGATTGCCTAATCGTATACTTATCGAGCCTATTTTCAATAAAACTCTACTTAACTGATTTAATATTATCTTAAATAATTTACTTATTAATCATAACATTTTTCAAAAACTCATAATAATATTCAAATAATTATTATCATTTATAATAATTTTTCGATCATTAATATTATTTTTAAATGATTTAAATACCACATAATTCCATTATCATTAATATTTAATTAATTTCAAATATTAATGAAATACATGTCATAATATTATAATTTATTTATTATAACTAAGAATATTTTTAATATTGTAATATCACATTTAAGTGATTTTAAAACATTTAAAACCATTATTAAATAACCACAATTAATATTAAAATATTAATCTATTTCATGACAAATATTAAAAGTAATGTTTTATAAATTAAAATATTTTAAAACCTTTAAATCATTTTTATATAATTTTTAAAACATTAAAAATATTTTTCCATTTTTTATTTAATATAATTATTAAATAAATTATTATCATTAATATTCAATTATTAATGAAATTCATCCCAAAATATTAAAAGTCATTCAAAATAACTTAAAATATTTTCTAAAATTTTAATATATTTTCAAATGATTTTTAAAATATTAAAATCATTTTTAAGTAATTTATTTAATATAATTATTAAATAATTAAATATCATTAATATTTAAATAAATTAAAATATTAATGAAATATATCTCAAATTATTAAAACTCAATTTTTATACCTTAAAGTAATTTTTACAAATTAATTATGATTTTTTCATAATTATTTTCCATTTTATTCTAATTATTTAAATTAAATAATTTATTTTTAACAAAACCGTCGCTATAGGTGTTCTTGAGCCTTAAAGAACATTCAAAGTCAGTGTTTAGGGTGCCTAGTTTGTGTAATAACCCGGGATTTTGAATAATCCGAATTTTTACGAATAATTTTTTTTTAATATTGATATTGACTGTTAATATTGTGTTGTGTATCTGTGATACAAGTTTTGAAATTTGGTCAATTTGTGTATTGACTGATATATAAGAGTAGAGTTATGCTAAACGGAGAATAGAAACCCTAACCTTAAGTTACAGATGGGGATTCGATAGAAAATATAATTAAAATAATTATATTGATGAGTACCTGTTTGTACTGTATAGAATTTTGATCAATGTTGATCGGATAAGATTTAAAATTAATAAACCCTAATAAGAGATTAGAAACCCTAATCTCAGGATTAGAAACCCTAACACGCAGTTAGAAACCTTAATCGTATGCCGGGAAACCCTAATTTTAAAACCGAGAATCTTAAACCCTAATTAGGAAACCCTAATCCTAATTGGCAAGCCTAATGTGTTTATTAAACGTTAATATGATTAGGAAAAGTCTAATATAATTAGAAAACCCTAATTGTAATTTAGAAATTTTAATTTTTTTAATTAAAACCCTAATTAGAAATTTTAGAAATTAAAGTTGTAAAACCTAAGAGTTAGAACCTTAGGGTTAAACCCTAAGAATTTGGACAATTGTCAAGAATGCCATTAAAATAAAAATGCAAATAACAAAATTACCCTTTTTCATTCTTTAACGAGCTAGCTTAAATCTTTCCAAATCAAGAGTTGGTGATCCACTATATTGACTTGGTGACTTAAATATCCAACAAAATCAGCCAACACATCAGATTATACATTGCATCATGATATATATATATATATATATATATATATATATATATATTTGGGAGAGAGAAAGTTACTCAGTCCCCTAAACATCCCTAGCAACCATAAGATCAGATTGGAGAGCTAAGTTCTAAGATTTAAAGCTAAAATGTATAACCCTAACTTTTATTTTGATCTTATATAGAAAGAAAAAGTTTGTGTTTTTGTGTTTATATTAGTGTTAAAAGATATTTTTAGTTGATCTATGATGATCCATTATGGATCCATAGCATCAAATGGCTTTAAATTGGTGTTTTTCAAAACTGTTCTTGAACTCAAAAAGTAGTCTAACAACGTAATGTCAAGGGCTGTAAATCTTTGTCTGTTAGTGTTTCGTGTTGTTTTAAGTTTTGGATCTGTAGTTTGTTATGTGGTCTGTGATCTGGAAGTGTACACACAATCATCACATGTCTAGATTTCATTTTATTCTTGGTCAAAACCCGTTGACCGGGCATGACCAGACAAAATCTGGGCAACCCAGAAACTTAAAAACTGAGCCTGACAAGAATTTTAAGCTCCTTGATCTTACTGGTGTTATGTTGTTTGTTGTTGTTCTTGTAATCAAAGTGTAGCTTGTTGTTTGTACTGTAGACCCATTCCTTAAGATCCCATAAACAATCAACAGATCGAACGTAGCAAGTGGTCAAAGTAGGCCACTTGCACTAATTTGGCATTTCTGGAATTTCTAGAAAAGGGTATGAACAATTTTTCTGACAAGCTTTGACCGAGTCATAACTTGTGAATCTTTTGTTTTGGAACTGATCTGTTGTTATATTAATGGTCGTTGACATATTTACTATAACTTTGAACTATTAGATCACATGAAACATGAATGGAACCTAGATTAAATCGAGTATGAAAGTGACCAGTTGAACTGTTGGGTTTCTGGGAAAACCCAGAAACACTCTAACACCATGTTTGCAAGCTCAGGTCTTCTTGTTGGTTTGTTGTATGTTTGAGATGATGATTGATCCTTGTAGTGTTACATAAACACTACATAATCAATGTTCAACATTGCCTAGAAAATGTATAGATTGGATTTTATAAGTGGTTAAGCAAGACACCCTTGAAACTGGTCTGACAGTGTTCTTGAGGCTCAAGAACACCTAAGACGACAGAAAGCGTCACTAAAGGCCTACATCGACGGTTTGATTAATTTCTAATTTCTGATTTTCCGGAAATTAATTAAAAATAGAAATAAATTATAAAAATTACTAAAAATGGTTTTAAAAATTATTTTAAATTATGAAAAATAATTTTTGACTATTTGGAATATTTTCTTTAATATGTATAATTAGTTAAATATTAATGGTATTTAATAAATTAGAGAAAGATAATTTTAATATTATAAAAATCATTTTAAATAAGAATAAAGTGTTTAAAAATATTTTGAGTTATAAAATGTAACTTTTAATATTTTTAAAGAATTTTCATTAATAATTTAATATTAATGATATTATATTTATTTAATTAATATATTAAATAAATGAGTTAAAATGGTTTTATTAATTTAAAAATCATTTTAAATGAGAATAAAGTGTTAGAAAATATTTTGAATTATAAAATATAATTTTCAATATTTTTGGAGAATTCTAATTAATAAATTAATATTAATGATATTAGATTTATTTAATTATTATATTAAATAAATGAATTAAAATAATTTTATTGATTTAAAAATAAGAAAATGATTTAAAAATATTTGAAGTTATAATTAATAACTTTTAATATTTTGATGATAATTTAATTAATATTTAAGTATTAATGGTGATGGTTTAAAAATGATTTTTAAGTTATTTTAAAATCATTTAAGAAGAATATTGATGATTTAAAAATATTTTAAGTTATGAATAATAACTTTAATATTTTGACAAGTATGTCATTAATATTTTATATTATTAAATATTAATGATGATAAGATTATTTGATAATTAAATCATTTAAAAATGATTTTAGTGTTTGAAAAATTATTATAAATTATAATAATTGTTTATAAATTATTAAAAGCTTTCGAAAAATATTATAAAGGATAATTGACTTATTTAAAATAATATTGAAGCTTAGAGACCAAGATTAATTGACAATAAATGTGTTAATTATTGGATAGGGTGACCAGAACACTGAAAAATAGACCAAAGTCCAACCAGACTGAACTAGTTAGACTTGTTAAGTGTTTATATAGGTTATAAACAGTGATGTGGCTATGTGGTAATGTGCCTAGGAAAAGGTTTGACTATAAATTACAGTGATACATGTTATAAAATATTGTGCTGATTGTGAGACCGATATTATTGGTAATAGGTCTTACGAACGCATATAAGTATATTGTGTAGCAGTAATCAACGCGGAAGTCAAGTTTCCTTAACTAAATCTTGAGTTAATATTGTTTAATTATTATGGTGGTTAATTATTGTTAATTAGACCACATCCAAGAATTTATTGTTGATTATTCGCACTAGTGCATGTTTATTATTTCAAATTGAATCAATGATTCTTAAAACATATTCGGAGAATAATTACTCTTGGATATTCACATCCGTAGAAGCTATTAATGATTGTAAATAGTACAGATAATTCCTATCTATTGTAGAATTGTGTTGAGAAGTGTCTTCGCCAATTATTCTGGATATACAAACATTTATTAGAACTTGATAGGTTCGAGAAGAGAATTCAATTAATATTGACAGATCGATGCAAATTATTTCGTCTAGATCAAGAAAGTGATTAGATATTGAAATCATAGTATTTCGTTGTTAAATCAAATTTTGATTCTGAGTCTGAGAAGAACAACCTTTTATAAAAAGGAAACAATTTATTGGTCGTAAATTCGACCTTTGTGCGCGTGTAAGTATTATGCATAATATAGGGTACAAGGAGTTGGCCGGCTCTAAGTACTTGCATAGGGGTATGATTTAATCTTTATGGTTATCTAATACACCTGCGTATGTATCAAAGTAAAACTTTGATAGATACCAGAGAAGAGAAGTTCTAGATCCTTTGTGATCACTCAGCATAAATCTGGAAAACATTCCACTTTGTTATTGCGTAGAATTAATTTTTGATTATTCATTAGAATATCGTAGAACTTTGAAAGCATTGAACTCTTTCATTATTGAACTATTTTGTTCCATAGAATGAGAAAAGACTTGTTATTTATTAAAGCTTTGTTTAGCTATTTCAAAGTTCCCCGAACTTTGGTTTCATTCTATAAAAATTGATAGTATGTTGTTCTGATTCTTATACATTCTTTGTATGTCTTAACTTGCGGGGCAAATTTGTTGCTCACCCTTGCTAAATAAAACTTTTTAGCTAGGGACGAAGTGGCAGGAGGTGCTGTGAAGGACAAGGGCAAAGGCATCGTAATAAATTAGTTATGAATAACATTATTATTATGTTATGTTTCTGTAGCCTTTTTATATATCTAAAGGGTATGTTTGTAATGTTAAGGTTAGAGAACCTGGGATTAATGTATTAATAATCTCTGTTAATGACTTATGTATTACTATTTCTATATGAATGGGTAGTTAGATGTTAGTATATTGTGGCGAACCCATATAAACCCAATATTTTCTATATAATTAAATCAGAAATTTTGCAGTATTATTTTTTTTTTTATTTTAAATGTGGGAATATGTATAAGGTAAAGCTCATGTATTTATGTGATAAATAAAATATATTTATTACATGAATAATTTTAAATAATTTTATTTTAGAATTCATGATCATTATAAAGTATAATCTTATAATAATTAATTTTATAGTAAAAATATTTTTATTATTTATTTTCTATGAAAATATGATTATTATATTATTAACTAATATATGAAATAATTATTGGAATTACTATAATAATTATTTTATTATATGAATTTTAGTTCGATTATTAAGTTAATTATTTTAACTTAATTAATAATGCTATATATGCAAGGTAAATAAGATATGGAATCCAAACCCTAATTTTGGATTTTGATCAAGGGATGAGAATAATAAATATTCTTTTTATTTCAGTGCTATAAATATGTATTGTATATATGTGTAGATAGACAATGGTTGGTCAATTATGGTGTATCACGACCAAATCCTAATATTAATTTGTGAAACCCTAATTTAAAACAGAAATTATAGTTCAAGATTGTTTGTAATTGTGTTAATGTGATTACTTATCAAGTGTTAGAATTATAGTTGTTAATTAGGGAAACCCTAATTTTTGAAAACCCTAATTACTAAACTAGAAACTTTAATTTGCTAAATTGGTAACCCTAATTATTAATTATAAGCCCTAATGCTAATTATTGGATCTTAAACCCTAAATGTTAAAGTATAATGTAATTAAAAAACTAATTATAATTAGTAAACTCTAAATTATATTTTTACGAAACTAAAATTTTACATTTTTTAACCCTAATTGCAAAAATCCTAGAAGATCACGTTGTAGAACCCTAAGGGTTAAACCATAAGGGTTTGCCAAGATTACAAAATTACCATTAAAATCACAAGATAATTGACCAAACTACCCTTTCTCACATGTTTATTAGATTGCTTGCCAATTTAACCAACACTTTAGTGGTTCAACCACTCTTGACTTTACTTGTGAATATTAAATTCCATCAAATCAGCTACTTCAGCCAATTCGTTGCATCTAAAGACTTATATATATAGGATTGGATAGAGAAAGTGTCACATTTATGCTCATTCATACACATTCACTTAACCAAAACCCTCTCAGCACCAAACCTCCAAAATTTCTTTTCTAGATCAATCATAAAACAAGCCCCACTAACACCCCTAACAAATCAGCAACCTTGAATCAAGAATTGGTTCATAAAGGTATAAACCCTAAACTCAAATCTGATCTTGATTGGTGTGTTAGATGTTAGATTTTTATGTTAAAACATGTTGTATGTAGTGTATTTTGATGATCTGGGTTGATAGATTTTGGATCCATAACATCTATAGGCTCGGATTTGATGATTTACAAAATCTGAAAAAAAAAAATTAAAACTGTGGTCTGACAACGAATGTCAGGGCTCATAGATCTCTCTGTGTTTAGTGTTAGTGGTTTTTGATGTTATATATATGTTCTATGTTGTAAGGGCATTGATCTGAAACTTGAATCAAGCCCAGATCGTGTGTATATTGAAAGATATAGGCAGTCAAACCTCGTTAACCGTTCACAAAAACTGAGTTTCTGGGTAACCCAGAAACCCAGATTTCGTCTGACAACATTTTTCTAGCATCATTTCTTGCTGTGTGTTAGTACTTAGGTCATGTTGTTGCTTTAATGATTTAGTCTGATATAAGGACTACACAATAATGTCCTTAGATCACCCAGATCCTTAACATAATCTTAGATAATCATGGTCAAACTGGGTTGACCGATTTGCCCAGATGAAGATTCTAGAAAACCCAGAATCTTCAAGAACACGTTCCTGACAGGTACTTTAACCTACTTAGATCTTTTATATTTGGTTATGTTAGGTTGATCTAATATATTATAATTGTTCTTTGTCATGTACCCTATAAGTGTGAACCATTAGAACAAGCATAGCAAGCCCACAACATTTGAATCACGGCTTGAAAAGTAGGTGCCTCGACTGTTCTTCATTTCTGGAAAATACAGAAAATGAAGAACAGTTCTGATAACTATTTTGTAGGTCAAGATCTTTCTGTTAGGATGTGGAATGGACATGGAACCAGTTGATGATTGTAGTATTACATTAATACTACAATCTTAAAAAAATTTCAAGCCCAAAATCATTATGGTTTCATTAATAATTTTAATATTAATTAAATATTAATGATAATAGAATAATTTAATATTTAAATCATTTAATAATGATTCCAGTGTTTGAAAAATCATCATAAATTATAATAATTGTTTAAAAATTATTATAATTTATTTAAAAATTATTTGACCAATATTTAAGTTATATTGAACTTCGGTATAGAGTCTTAGACTCATTAATTACCGATGAAGATGTCGGCACGCCGACATGTTTTAGAAATTGATCTAGACTTAGATAATTTGACTAGCTACGTGTCTGTTTGTGATCCAATGACTATTAAACATGTGTGACAATGTGATTAGGTTATGTACTGACTACAAATAGCAGTACTATGTGTTATAGTATGTTATTCTAATCGAATAAATGATATTATTAATGATAGGGCTTGATATAAAAGATAAAACTAAGTTGTGTAATTGTAAGTAGCAGACCAGGCAACTATCCTACCTTTGCATTTACTTTATGCAACAGACATGAGTAAGAAAGTTTCAGAATCATATTATTGTGCTAGATTATTAACTCTATTATTATTGATTATGTATCCAATCATTCATATTCGTACAAGTTCTTAAATTATCTAATCATTGTTTATCAACACAATATTATTACATCATCCAGATATTTATCCTATTCGTTAATTTCTAAATATGGTTATACAACTGTCCTTATTTGGATAATCATTATATTTAATCACATGTTGATACATACTTATTAATTTCCAGTATGTATACGTTGACTTCAAAGCCGTCTAAGCTATTTGCTTTGGCTAGACACAAACTTAGATTGTGGAACAAGATATAACTCTATTGTTATCAAACCGAATTATTTTGGTTTGGATTCCTGACTAAGTATGAACATCCCGTACATGGGAAAACTTTTGTGCACCAAAGGCGGTTAAGATGAACGATAATATCGTTCTTACATGTAGTATTGATCAATACAAGGCATAACGGGCTGATCACTCCCGTGCCTATAAGTTATGACGGTTTATAGAGGAAGTTCTATTTAACCTTTTCGAAAATAGAAAACAATGTTCATAGTCTGTCAACTGATCCTCATTTATAGTCAGTACGTAGTTTTAAAAATTTGAAATCGAAATGATATGTTGTTTATTATTGGTTGAGCTTACTTCACAACTATTGATTTGTTGTAGAAGTGTTATTCACAGAAAACCTTTAATCTTTTCAGCTAACTGTTATTGATTGCTATTACTTGTTGGGCACTCAAATACTCATCCTTGCTTAATTTAAATATTTTCAGCTAAGTGTGAACAACCAGAATGCTCGGCTAAGAACAAAGGGAAGGGGAAGGTTGTAGAATAAGTTGGCATTATATTATGTAATAATTTGACTTTATTATGATAAGGATGATATATATTATCTACCATGTATTGTAATGAATGTATTAAAGGTTGCATACTTGGGATTAGACTCTGATATAAATGTAAATTAAGTTTGGTATCTATATTATTGTTATTATTATTAGTATTATCCCGATCATAAAAATGGTATCGTGAAGCATCGACTTCGGATTTGAAGTACCTGAATTTAGGGGCGTCACAGGTTGGTATCAGAGCTTTAGGGTTAGAAACCTTAGGTTGGATAAACCTCAGGCTATAACCTTAGGACAGAGGAAAACGTTAAAAATACAAATAACTCATATAGAGTTTAAAAAGAGATGAATTGAATAAATTCATCGTCAAATAAAATAAAAAATAACTTATATCAAACTATTATTTGATGTGTGTATATACTATATGCTAATCAGGATAATTTATGTGTGTAGATGTCAGGAGGAAAAGGCATATTATATGCTTATAACATAAAGAACGATCAAATCCATACGCCCGAGCTAATATCAAAGCCAATAGCTGAAATAGAGGCTCATGTTGAAAGCAACTCGGATGAGGTGGTTATTGTGGAAAACGTAGTACCAGATTCAAAAATGGTGGAACTGACATATAGTGATTTGAACACTGAAGTTGGAGCTTATCAAGCATCAACGGAGGTGCAGAATCTGAGGAACAAGGTTTCTTCTCTAGAAAAGCTATGGGAAATAGAAAAGTTGTTAAATAGTCAATTGAGAAAAGCATTAATAGAAACAATGGAAGAACAAGATACGTTTAAAATCCAAATTGATCAGATGGGAGCCAAAAGTAACATATCGTGTACAGCTCCAAGAAATAAGGGGAAAAGAAAGATAAAAGACCACGACTTAGGAAAATCCGATAAGAATCAAGGGAAAAAGATATGTTATATTTGCGGCCATGAGGGACATACATCTCCTTATTGTCCAGACTATAAGCAAGGTGCATGTTTTATTTGTGGGTTGGAAGATCATCGGGCGAAAGGTTGTCTAGAATCAGGAAAGAGGTGTAGGAAATAAGTAGAATTAGTATTTCATTATGTATGTTTGGTAATGTTTATATGATATATATGCGTGTGTAATGTAATATTCCCAACTTTTGTATAAGTAATAGCAGTGAATCCCAACTTTTGTAGTCACAAAGGGATAGTTGATATTTAAAGCAGTATGTGCTATGGTACATAAAGTATTCGCTAAATGAATATGAATCTATGTTTGAGTAATGAGACAAGTTTAATATATTAAACTTATATGATAAGGTTTAGAATGTAAGTTAATAAAGAATAATATATGATTTTATTTAACTAGATAATGCCGCCAAGACGTCAAACTCGAAATCAAAGGGCAGAAGAATCTGTCAACAACTTTGAAGGATAACAACAAGACCTAATGCAAAACTTTACGAACATGGTAGCTCAGGCTATGAAACAAGGAATACCAGCCGTGGGAAACCAGCCAGACAATCGCTTGACAAATTTTAAAGATTTTAAGGCTATAGGACCACCAGAAATCTAGGGGTGTAAGGTTTGTAATATTCTTGGACGCAATCAAATTGCACAAATTAAGTGGAAACGTGGAAAATCAGAGTTTTAAAATTTTACAAACCATATACCCGGATCACCCTTTATGCACAATTATTAATTAAACGAAAATATGAAGAACAAGAATCATACCCTTGAAGATTCGAGCTTCCTCAGGTACAAGTTCACCTCCAAACTTTTTCGCGTTCAACTTGAATCCACCAAATTTGGTTCCTTCCTTTGATCAACGTTAACCACCCGAGTGTATAGCCTCTAGAGGTGATCCACCAAGGAAGAAGAAATATTCAAAAAGAAGGGTGGTTGGCTTAACCCTAGTTTTCTATCTCTATAGAAAAAGGGCATACTCTCCCAACTATTGGAATTACGTATGTTTTGAAAAAGTCAACAACCACACCACCCATAATAAGACTCCTCTTATTTATAAATGTGGGCAACCCTCTTTAACAATTAAGGAATTGGGTTTTATTTTAATTAAGTAAAATCCTTTAATTAATTAGCCTCCTAATCTTATTAGGAATAAATGAGAGTACTAATATTAAATTAATTTCAAACTCTTTAGAAATTAAAATAATAATAATAATAATTGTAATAATATTAATAAGACTCCTCTTATTAATTTATATATTTAATATTTCAAAATATTAAATAATAAATATTAAGCCATTTAATTTATTCTATCACCATAGATTAAATTAAATACACTTAACATATTATTACGATTATGACATTAACTTCTTAAATAATTATTCTTCCTTTTATGGTGTGACCCTTTAGGTTCTCCATATTAAACCGGTTGTGAATAAATCAATTAGAACAATTCTAATCTTATTTAAATAATTAAATTAAACTATTAATTTATTTAAATAAATAATATTTATTCTACAATAGGGATAAACCTCCATAGCGATCAATGACTTTTCAGATAATATAGATTTCAACATTAATCATAAAAGAACCTTTGAGTAAATAGTTACCGTACAATTCAATCCTTTCAACATACAATGTCCCAATTAAATATAAGACATGGAATTACTGTCAAGTCTTATTTTTATTTAATTATATGTATTCGACTCTTAAACGCACAACTCCAAATAATGCAAATTAGAAACTCCTTTCTAATTTCATTCTGCCTTGGCCAAGGACTACTGGGTTGTCATTTATCGAATCACATAGGATATTTCTCTTCTTTTAGTAGAAGTGATAGATTCTTTATTGATCATACATTATCTCCATATACAACTTATTATACCCAAGCAGACCCTTTGATATACCCTAAGGGTCTTAAGGAATAAGTCAAAGTATAACTCATCATACACAAGATACTATGATGATCTCAAGTCCAAGGATCACTTGTACTACTATCACTACAGGAATTCCTATTGAAAGACAAGTAAAACTCTATTAGGTATTCCTTAGCGAGCCATGTTCAGTGAAATTATTCTCTAATAAGTACCTACATACTTGCTTTAGTGTCTCCACATAAATGATCATGAAATCAATCATCCTCATCCAATGAGAAAGCAACGTATGTACCAATCTATCCGGATTCACTAATCCCCAATTTAGTAATCCAACGATTGAGAACAATTTTAGTTTTAAGCTTTCTAAGAATTTAGATCTCATTAGAATGATCATCATCATTATTCTAAAAGCATTGCTTAAAACTATGGGTTTATCACATATTATAAAACAACATCATGTAGATAATTAAAAGCCTTTAATAAATTAATACTTTTTATTAATAAATGAATAAGATTGTTACAAATTATATGCTTTATCATCAAACATGATTGGCTTGTGTGCATACTACTTTCAATCTCCCACTTGCACTAAAGCCAATCGTTATGGTATCTCATACCCTTCTCCTCTATGTGACGATTATCCTGCTGCTGGATAAGCTTTAGTTAATGGATATGTAATGTTGTTGAGTCTGTTAAGCCCTTTTGTTTTAATTTAGACCCACCATGGATATGATCACATCCTTAGTGTCGGTTAAGTACTTGAAGATGTTTTTCACCGACCCATAGTGAACTTCTCCAAAATATAACTGATCAACCTCAGGTTTCGTATATTTCATTATATACATGATTTTCACTCATGCGATCTCTCTTTTCAGGAGTCTATGGGGACTATTAAGAGAGATACACTCCATGGCTCATCAACATGAGACATCTCTTGGAGTTTGACATGCTAAATGAATTTAGCATCAAATGAATATACGTTCGTTGGGTTAATTCGAGCATCCTCTTAAATCTATCTATATAGATTTGTATCCCCAATTAAAATGTTCTTCCCAAATCATTCATGGAAGAATATTTAGACAACTTTATCTTTACTGATTCTAGCATTGTCATGTCATTCCATATCCATAGTATATCAACATATAATACTAGGAATGTCACGACGCTCCCATTGACCTTTTTATACACACTAGGTTCATTCTTATTTTTGATAAAATCAAACTCTTTTGATTTGTTTCATCAAAACGAATGTTCCATTTTTGAGAAGCTTGTTTCAATCCATTTCTCTGAGTGTCTACAACTCTTACCTCATCGTATGTAACTAGATCATCATCTTCTATGATACGTACCTCATCATCATCATCATCCATGATGAATCCATACCTCCCAGGTATCTTTGGTACTATTCCAGATTTATGATTCGGTTGTGGTACAATAGTTCTATCTATATGTTCCTCTTATTTAACTTATAATGTTTTGTGGTTCTTGAACTCTTCAAGATCTATTATCCTCCCACTAGCCCCTTTAATGATAAACACATTTATCTTAAAAGGTTGGGTGTTTCGCAACAAACACCTTTTGCTAAGTAGGGTTATAGAACATTTACCCTAAACTTACTTTAGGATGTCCCACAAATCTGTACTTGTCAAATCTTGTCCCAAGCATATCCTTTGAAACCTTTTCATATAAGTTGAACAACCCCTTATCTTAACATACTTAAGATTAGGAATCCTCTATGTCCATAACTATTATAGATTCTTGGGGCTGGATTTTGAGGTTACCTTTTCGTAGATATGTAGCCATTTCTAGGACATTATCCCAGAAGGATACTGGAATGTCCGTAAAATCATTATGGACCGCACCATGTTCAACAAGGTACGATTTTTCCTTTCAGATACATCAATCAATTATTGCATATCAGGAGGCGCCCATTGTGAGAAACCATTTGAGATGATCTAGAAACTTATTGCCCAAGTATTTATTCCTTGATCTAATCAAAGAATCTTAATACTTTGCCAATTTATTTCACTTCTAAATTCTTTGAACCTTTCAAATAATTTACACTTGTATTTCAGCAAATACATACATTCAACTCTTTGAATGATCATCTCTTTTTCTTATACTAGTTTGTTCAATTTGCAAAATTATTTTTCACGTAAGTCAAGTATACAAAATCCATTAAGTAATATTCCAGTTCTATACAAAACATTATTATTATAAATAGAACAACAATTGCTCTTAAATATAATACCAAAGATTTCATTATCCAACAATAAAATGGAAATAATGTTTCCAATGAGAACTGGAATACAATAAAAACTTATTGCCTTAATAGATTTGCCTGTAGGCAATGTTAAACTATAAGTTTCTATGGCTAATGTAGTAACTTTTGCTTCATTTCCCACACATAGGATTACTTATCTTTGTTTAGCTTTCTACTTCTACTTGGTCCCTTCATAAATCTATATTTATGATAACCAAATTCGGTATCCAATACCCAAGTAGAACCTTAAGTTAAAGAAAAATTTATTTTAAATCATGAACAAAATAATATTTGTAACCGAAACTTCACTAAGCTTTTTCTGGTTAGCCTGTGCAAGATGCTTCTTGCCGTTTCTTTCCAATGTCCTGGCTTATTGCAATAGAAGCAAACTTCTTTGCTATCCGTATTACTTTTGTTCTTATTATCCTTTATTTTTGCCATTCTATTTACCTTCTTTGAATCATTTTTCTTTTCAGAAGATCTTTTGGCCACTACCAGTAAGACATGGTCTTTCTTGGTTGGAAAGTGACTCTCAACATTTTTTCAACATGTTAAGCAAATCAACGAGGATGATATCTAGCTTGTTCATATGAAAAATTCAAAACAATTATGAAAGGAGTTCGGGAGTGAGTGCAAGATCAAATCTTGGCTCAACTCTCCATCCATGACAAAACCCATTATCCCAATTTGTTCAATCAAATTGATAATGTTAAGGACTTGTGTCTATACTGTAGTGTCGTTGGTCATTCTAGATCGAAAGAACTCCTTAGATATCTGATATCTATTAGTCCTACTTTCCTCACCATCAACTACTTGACGTGCAGGAGTATAGTAGGAGCATCCATAGTTTCATGCTGACACTGAAGCTTGTTACTCATGGATGCGAGAAGGATGCATTGAGCCAACTGTGCATCATATTGCCACTTTTTAAAAGTAGCAATCACTTCCTCAGAGGCATTGTCTGCAACCATTGCAGGGATAGGCGTATTAAGGACATAAGATAGCTTTTCAGCCATGAAAACTATTCTCAAATTTCTTAACCAATCCAATTAATCCGGCCCGGTTAAATAACATCTAATATGCTTCACAGTGATAGTAATTTAGACATTGTAAAATTCTATAAATGAATTTGTAATTAACAACATCTTAGTATACATTCTTTTATTAATTACCAAAATAAATTAGGTCTTATTTTAAATTGGTATCTCCCACTATTTTCATCAAACTATATTACCCTCACTTATATAGTTCGACAAAATCTAATTAAAGATTTCCTAGTGAGAATAAGGATCCCATTTCAAATGTATATAGTCTTGTGGTGACACAACAAACTATATATAAATAAATAGGTAGACAACTCTTGTCAATTACAACAACTATGCAACTCCTTGTATTTTGCCTCTTAGATTATTTTGATCAAGTGGTGGCACATCCGAATTAAAATTATCCAAGTTAAGTCCAACCTAGCACTGCATATATTCAAAAAAGAAAAATATTGTTCTTGTGGTGACACAACAAAACAACATTGTTAAATTTTCTTTATAAGCATCAAATGTGATAAAATTAACATCTCAAAGAATTAAGACAAGCCTTGTGGTGACACAACAAACTTATAATAATTAATTGATACTCTATTATTTTTATCATGCTAGAAGGCGACGTTCGATATTCACGTTCGATATTCCAAATATCTTTGAACGCTTAAGACTTAATATAAAGTATTTGAGGGGTTTGTTATTAATTTGTCTCATCTTGTTTAGCGCGCATGCACATATATATATATAAAATATGCGTCATATTAATTAACATGCGAAGCATGTTCGCATAATATATATATATATATATATATATATATATATATATATATACACACACACACACACACATAGTATAAGCATGCACATATAGAATATTATATTCTACCTGGATTGATTATGGACTTTTATTCTAGTTTGGTTCACTAGAGCCACCAAGTGAACCAAAAGGTCAAACCCTAGGGGTGCAAGAATTAAATTTAAATATAACTATTACATTTAAATCTCGGGCTCCATTACAAACGGGTTTTCAAAGCGCTCCTTGCTCCTTGATCTCCAATTCTTCAAAATTAATTCTAACTATTCCTATTACAAAACTATTTATAATAAATAGAAACCTTGATCAGCAGTTAAGGGGAAGTACATAGGAGGGAGATAAAATTTACATTAGGAAAAATTAGAGAAGACGAGATACGCAGACCCCATTTAATAAAACTCATACATTCATACATCCAACTAGAATAAAATCCAATCACATTGGTCAATAGTCCATAATCAATCTCATTTATTATCATACATATCACCATATGCACCAATAAATAACATTCATCTCATGAATAATAAACATTTAATATATATATTGATATCATTTAATGAGCAAATTTAGTTAGCATAAAATCTAATTTTGAATCGAAATAAACTCCTTTATTTTAATTCAAATTTAAATCAAAATAAACCTCTTTTATTTTAATTTATCATATTTTGAATAAAATAAACTATTTTATTTTAATCAAAATATTTAATCAAGATAAACTCATTTATTTTAATTAATTATGGAATCTAATTCCAAGTAAAAAAACTCCTTTATTAAAGGAAACACAAATTTCTTTTCTATTCACAAATAAACTCCTTTATTTTGAATAATATGAAATCTTATTTCATATCTAAATAAACTCTTTTATTTAAGGAAACATAGAATCCAATTTTAACTCCAATTAATTATCATGACATCCAATTCCAACTCTAATTTGTTAGCATAAAATTCAATTTTAAAATTAAAATACGCATTTTTATTTTAAGATTAAAATAAACTTTATTTTAATTATAAAATAATTAAGAATATATATATATATATATATATATATATATATATATATATATATATATATCATACTTCAAGAAACGGACCGGCTTTTTACGGAAGTAGACTCAAAGAAAAATAATACATTTTTTTTTGTTTAAATTTTATACAATAAAATTATTCCCAATTAAATTGTTCTAAACACATATCAATATATATATATCAAATTAAACAATTAATAATTTGCATAAAGGTTTGGCTCTGATGCCACTGTAAGGTTTGTAATATTCTTGGACGCAATCAAATTGCATAAATTAAGCGGAAACGTGAAAAATCAGAGTTTTAAAATTTTACAAACCATATACCCGGATCACCCTTTATGCACAATTATTAATTAAACGAAAATATGAAAAACAAGAATCATACCTTTGAAGATTCGAGCTTCCTCAGGTACAAGTTCACCTCCAATCTTTTTTGCGTTCAACTTGAATCAACCGGGTTTGGTTCCTTCCTTTGATCAACATTTTCCACCCAAGTGTTTGGTGTGACGCCCCCAAAATTAGGTATACATCACCCATCTTGGGTCGCCACTTACATGGTACAGAATTTAAATACAACTTATTAACATAACTGTCGTGTACAATACGACATAAACTGTGAGTTTAAATACAAATATCGTCTACTAGATATTATACAAACTCAAAAAAAAGTCCTCATTACAATTATTATCACACTATTTCACAGAATAGTGAGGACTACTAATGCTATCTTCAGGACCATCACTCATTTCCCCGACTCGTCCCAGCTATATTCTCATTTCACAAGAGAACGGTGAAAGAAAGGGTGAGCTCAACTAGCCTAAAGAAGAAATATTATGATTAAGATAATGCAGAATAAATTATCAATAGTCTTCAACAATGTTAAAGCGATAAAATACAATAGACAAACCGGTTTAATCTGCTTGTGAATAAGCAATCCATTAAAAGAGTCAAGTAGAAAATAAAGTCTACTATCTTTTAGGTTTAAAAGGTTTTTCATCTTTGTTATAAATTTGAGACTTAGCTTTAATAAATATTCCACATCATCGAATCACCCCCGCACTACTTTGGCTAAGGATATTCTTTAGTATCACGACCACAATTATTCATGCATCACGGGCCAAGAATATTTGTGTATTCATTAATGGTCATGATCATGCCAACAAGCGTCCACCAATGCACTACGACCATCGAGGATTTTTATCACATCATTTGTAACATTACGGTCGTGATTACAAGAATAGTCTCTCGGTCATAATCATACCAAGTCCATCTATGCACTACTGCCACGAGATGACTTTCAACATAATATAAACATGAGGATGATGACAATGATATAAGAATTCAATAAAACAAGTTCAAGAATTATTTTATCCAGAATTATTAACGCCCAAATTATCAACATGATCTTTGTTTTGTAGAGTAAAATTCAAGAATGATCAGAAGAATATTTCCATGAAAAGATACTGGATGAAACGTAAATATCAAGGATATTCCACTAATTTCATGGAGTATAAAAGTTAAAGTTTTAACCAACTGGGTATAATAAAGAATAGAATAACAAAAGAAATCACTATGCATGCGATAGACCGCACATGCAGGTTATTCCAACAGAATAATAAATAATGGAACCAGGTCCGGCGTAAAACGCACAGACAGGATGTTCCAACGAATAATAAAGAATTGAACCAGTCCGGCAAAAAACACACGCACGAGGATGTTCCAACGAATAATAATAATAAAGGCGGAACGAAGGTCCGGTGTAAAACACATGCACAAAGATGTTCCAACGAATAATAATAATAAAGCGGAACCAGTCCGATTGTAAAACACATGCATGGATGTTCCAACGAATAATAGAAGAATGTCACCAAGTATAGGTAAACTGGCGTATACTGAGTTATTCCAACGAGAATAATAAGCAATGGAATAACAACAGTTCTCTTCATGAATAAGAAAGAATAACACCCTTACATTTGGTAGGAGATTGAATCTTTCGCAAAGCAGGTGTAGTAACAAAATACTCTTCTTCTTTCTCTCTTATTCTCTCTATACTTTTCTCTCTATAGCTTGAATGAATTTCGTGAAAATAATGAAGCCCAGGCCTCTATTTATAGAAGATTTCTAGCTTAGCACCGCTTAGTGTGAAAAGGCAAGTGGGTTGACGACTAATGATGTGAAAAGAAAAGTGGTTTGGCCCTTTGTAATGTGAAGCGACACAAGTGGTTCGGCCTTTTGTAATGTGAAACGACAAGTGGTTCGACGTCTGGTAAAGGTAATTACTATTAACGAAGGTAAATACTATTGACGAAGGTAAATACTATTCACAAGGGTAATTACTATTGACGAAGGTAAATACTATTCACAAGGGTAATTACTATTGACGAAGGTAATTACTATTGATGAAGGTAAATACTATTGACGAAGAGACTCTTAGATGATGACATATGAGCCCCCCATAAAATAATCAAACTTACCACAAATCATTTTTTTTCATCAACACATATTTAATCTTTCAACAATTATTAATCATTTATAACTTGTCGTCTCAATTATTGATTTAATACTATAACATATTATACAGATGATACTGTGACAATAATTGAATCAATAATATAAGAGATATGATGCAAAAGAATTATCTTGTAGTAATAATTGAGCATAGGTGAGTGACTTCTCACGTAAGCATCAATAATCAATACTGAGTGCTACTTCGCAACCACACGACATCTTGTATTTTTACCACCGGGTAGTTCAGCAGTTTTAACGGTAACACCTCCGCCGTTATTTTTATAAAATATTTTTGTCGTTTTCTCAATCCGACAATAATTACATTGTGGGGTCCACCAATGATTGAGTAGTTATACGAATATTCCCTAACAAAAGAATATTCCCAGACCAAATGAATATTTTATAACAACTTGCATACTTTGCAAAATTTATAAATATTACCCACAACTAT
Source organism: Panax quinquefolius (assembly GCA_020205615.1). Taxonomy (NCBI): domain Eukaryota; kingdom Viridiplantae; phylum Streptophyta; class Magnoliopsida; order Apiales; family Araliaceae; genus Panax; species Panax quinquefolius. Next base: position 71,539,439 of record CM035153.1, on the reverse strand, counting down.
AAAATTATATCAAATTTATTCCATAATATTCAAAATAATATTTATAGAAAAATTCATCTTTATTTATAAAAATTTCGGGTCTTACAACCTCCCCTTCTTATGAAATTTCGCCCTCGAAATTAGGGTACGTACCTGGTATGTCTAAGAGGTAAGGATACCTTGATTTCATTTCAGATTCTAACTCCCAAGTCATTTCCTTAACATCGTGGTTCCTCCACAAAACTTTGACTTGAGGTATAACCTTGGAGCATAGAATATGTTCCTTCTTATCCAAAATTTGAACAGGAACCTCTTCATACGTCAAATCTTCCGCTATTTCGTCCGGTTCTAACTCAATAATATGGTTTGGGTCTTTCACATATTTACGTAACATAGATATGTGAAAAACGTTATGAACACGAGACATATTTGGCAGTAAAGCGAGTCTATAGGCCACAGTTCCTACTCGATCGAGGATTAAAAATGGACCGATGAATCGAGGATTAAGTTTTCCTCTCTTTCCAAATCTTGTAACTCCTTTCCATGGAGCAACTCTTAACAACACATGATCTCCTATATCGAATTCCACGTCCTTTCGATGAAGATCAGCATAACTCTTTTGTCGATTTTGTGAGGTTTTTATACGTTGTCGGATCGTTTGAATCTTTTCCGTAGTCATACGTACCAACTCTGGTCCCAACAATGTTGCTTCACCCACCTCATCCCAGCATACTGGAGAATGACACTTTCTTCCATACAATGCTTCGAATGGAGCCATGCCAATACTTGCTTGATAACTGTTGTTATAGGAAAACTCCACCAATGGTAAGAACTTGTCCCAACTCCCCTTGAAATCAAGGACACAGAGTCTTAATAGATCTTCAAGAGTTTGAATAGTCCTCTCCGTCGTCTCGTAAAATGCGAGGATGATATGTCGAGCTAAATCGTAAGTCTGTGCCCATAGCTTTTTGCAAACTAACCCAAAATCGTGAAGTGAATCTTGGGTCTCGATCGAAACTATGGATCTGGGCATACCATGCGATCTTTACAATCTCATTTATGTACATATGAAAGCAAGACGTTCAAGTGTATAAGTTTCTCGTATCGGTCAGAAGAAATGAGCGGACTTGGTCAATCTATCAACAATGACCCATATCGCATCAATGCCTTGAGAAACCTTAGGAAGACCGTAGAACGAAATCCATGGTAATGTGCTCCCACTTCCATTATGGAATTTCAAGTGGTTGCTTGATAGACCTTTTGGTACTTGATGCTCCGCTTTAACTCATTGACAAGTTAGACACCTTGAGATAAACAGCGCTATCTCTCTCCTTCATATTGCTCCACCAAATGTATGTATGGCGAATATCATGATACATTTGGTACTCCCGAGATGGATTGCAAATGGTGTGTTATGCGCCTCCATCATGATATTATACTTTAAATCGTGGTCGTTAGGAACACAAAGTCCGGAGTTGACTCAAGTATTCCTTCTTCATCGATTCTTACTTCCGACATATAGCACCTTCTTGCACTTTCTTCCTCATACGATCATCGACTCCGAGTGCAGCGTAGCTTGAGCGGCTTTAACTTTATCGATTAAAGTCGGTTCTACTCAGTATACTCTATCATCACATGCGTCCACAGAGTCTTTAACTCTATCTCCATCCTTTGCAAGTCACACAAAATGGGCCTTTGCGTTGACAATATCGCACTCAGATTTGCATATGATTTTCTACTCAATGCGTCGCCTACCACGTTCGCTTTTCCGGGATGGTATTGGATGGTATGATCATAATCTTTTCAGCAGTTCAAGCCAGCGTCGTTGTCGCATGTTGAGTTCCTTTTGAGTGAAGAAATATTTGAGGCTTTTATGATCCGTAAAGATCTCCACTTTCTCCCCATACAAGTAATGCCTCCAAATTTTAAGTGCAGAAGACAACATTGCCAACTCTAGATCATGAGTAGGATAATTCCTCTCATATTCTTTGAGTTGTCGCGAGGCATAGGCTATAACTTTTCCATGTTGCATAAGAACACATCCCAACCCTTTGCTCAAGCATCACTTTGTAGATGACAAATCCTCCGAGCAGATGGTATTGTCGAACAGTCTTTGAAATAAATAAGTCTCTCTTGAGTTCTTGAAAACTCTTCTCACATTCTTCGCTTCCAACCGAACTTTGTATCTTTCCAAGTCGGTGAGTCAATGGAGTAGCGATTTGAGAAAATCCTTCCACGAATCTCTCGATAATAACCAACAGCCTAAACCGAGAAAGCTACGTACTTGATCCATCGATTTAGGTTGTTCCCGACTTTGAATAGCTTCAATCTTTCTTTGGTCAACAGATATTCCATGACTTGATACCACGTGCCCAAGGAATGCTAGTTCTTCGCCGTAACTCACATTTCTTCAACTTGGCATAAAGCTTATATTCACGAAGCTTTTGGAGTGTCAGCCTCAAGTGTTGCTCATGATCTTCACGGCTTTTGGAATAAATAAGGATGTCATCAATAAAGACGACCACAAAGTGATCTAAATATTCCTTGAATACTCGGTTCATCATATCCATGAAGGCAGCGGGAGCATTAGTCAATCCAAAGGACATGACTAGGAATTCATAATGCCCATACCGAGTTCTGAAAGCCGTCTTTGGAATGTCAGCGGTTCTAATCTTCAATTGGTGATATCCGGAACGAAGATCAATCTTTGAAAGAATTTGGCTCCTTGCAACTGGTCAAACAGGTCATCAATACGTGGTAATGGATACCTATTTTTGATGGTGACATGATTCAACTCCCAATAATCAATACAAAGTCGCATACTCCCATCTTTCTTCTTCACGAATAGAACAGGAGCACCCCAAGGAGAAGTACTAGGACGAATAAAGCCAATGTCTAACAATTCCTGCAGTTGGGTCTTTAACTCCACGAAGTTCAATAGAGCCATTCGATATGGGGCTTTGGAAATAGGTTTTGTCTGGGTTCAAGGTCGATACAAAATTCAATTTCACGCCCGGGGTAGGCAGGGAAGTTCTTGAGAATACGTCAGAAATTTATTAACAATAGAAATATCGTTCAAAACCGGCGTATTTTTGTTTAAATCAGTGACATGAGCTAAGAAAGCTTCGACATCCGCTTTTCAATAAACGAATAGCTTTATGGCTTGAGATGACCGTGATTGATTTTAATGGTTTGGTCATTTGAATTCGCATAATAGGTTGATTAGGAATATGAAAGCTAACAACCTTACGAAAACAATCAATTTTGCATGATAAGTAGTTAACCAATCAATCCCTAGAATCACGCCAAATGCAAGTATTTTTAATGAAATAAGATCGACGGGTAATGTGAGGGTACCGATTTGAACCAAACAAGACTTATAAACAAATGGATGTAATGAAGGTTTCTCCCAACGGAGTTTCCATGAGATAAGTCAAAGTCTAATTTCTCCTGAGTCAAATTTAATCGATGAGCGCATGTAGGAGAAATAAAAGAATGGGTAGAGGCGGTATCAAATAAAGTATAGACTTCATTAGAGTTTATGATAAGCTTACCCGTGATGACCTCATTCGGATTCCTTGCTCTTTGGGAGGTCACAACAAACGCTCTCCTTGACCACTCTGGTTTTGAATTTTACGGGATGGCCTTTGGTGCCTCCATCCTAGATGAATTTGTCTTGATGTAAACGACAAAATCGAGCTAAGTGACCTTCTTCCACAATTATAACATGCTTTGGATGGCATGACGCAGATTTGATCGATGTGTCCCTCTCCTCCGCATTTGAAGCATATGATAGGTGGTCTTTCTCCTTCCTTAACAATGGGTCTTTGGTCTTTGGCGTCTTTCCATCATTGTTGAATCTCCGTTTCTTGAAATGTCCATTCTTATTGTTTTGGTACGATTACCACCGAAGTGGTTACCATATCGCCTGTTGATTCCCTCACGCTTGTTGTCACCGCTTGATGACTACTCTCATTGGTATTATAATTTTGCTTATTTGCTCTCTTTTAGTTGTGTTGACTCATTATCGCGTTCCACTAATCGAGCCATATTTACAACATCTGAATACAAACACAGTTTATGAGAAATAAGATGTTGACGTATCTCCGGCTTCAAACCTCTTAAAAACATTCGCGCCATTCTCTCTTCATTATCCACCAAGTGGGACGCAAACCGTGATAACTCCGCAAATTTTGCCTCGTATTGCGACACGGTCATATTGTTTTGTTCCAACTTGATAAACTCCACCTCCTTCATGTGGCGAATACTTTTAGGAAAATATTTGTCGTTGAACAGCTCCTAGAACTTCTCCCAAGATATCTTCAGTACAGCAGGTTGAGTACGTTTTACCGATTCCCACGAGTAATCTGCCTCTCGCAAGCAACATAAAGGCTGCAAAAGGGAACCTTTTGCTCTCTGAGCATCCCAAGACATCAAATATCTTGGTAATCTGCTTTATCCATGCTTCCGCGGAAGTGGTTTGGCTCACCCTTAAACTCGGTGGTCCCGGCTCCTTGAATTGTTTAGCGGTGACCGCCTAGAGAGTTTTCCGTGTTTCCACCTACATTTTGGACAGAGTCGTTCTGCTTTCTTTGTTGCATAAATTGCATAAAGCCCTCGAACATTTGATCATTCATCATTTGGTCAGTGTTGTTGTTTGCATGAGGATTGTCGCCTTCTTGATGCACATTATCCTGATTATTGATATGTGGTGAATCAACGATCGCCTGCGCTCCATTGCTATTCTCAACATTCTCAGATGTCATTTTCAGATACTGCCACAAAACAAAAGGTTAATTGACATGTAACAAATTATCCCTATCTTCTGACCAACCAATAAAATAGCACATAAACTTAGGTAGGTCATACTAGCGAAGGTATTCGCCGTCTCTCCCCTCCTAGTACTATTCTCACATCTTAGCGTGGATCATATCCTAAGCTCGATACCAACTGTGACGCCCCCAAAATTAGGTATACATCACCCATCTTGGGTCGCCACTTACATGGTATAGAATTTAAATACAACTTATTAACATAACTTTCGTGTACAATACGACATAAACTGTGAGTTTAAATACAAATATCGTCTACTAGATATTATACAAACTTAAAAAAAAAGTCCTCATTACAATTATTATCACACTATTTCACAGAATAGTGAGGACTACTAATGCTATCTTCAGGACCATCACTCATTTCCCCGACTCGTCCCAGCTATATTCTCATTTCACGAAGAGAACGGTGAAAGAAAAGGGTGAGCTCAACTAGCCCAAAGAAGAAATATTATGATTAAGATAATGCGAATAAATTATCAATAGTCTTCAACAATGTTAAACCGATAAAATACAATAGACAAACCGGTTTAATCTGCAATGAATAAGCAATCCATTAAAAGAGTCAAGTAGAAAATAAAGTCTACTATCTTTTAGGTTTTAAAAGGTTTTCATCCTTTGTTATAAATGAGACTCAACTTTTAATAAATATTCCACATCATCGAATCACCCCTGCACTACGGCCAAGGATATTCTTTAGTATCACGACCACAATTATTCATGCACTACGGGCCAAGAATATTTGTGTATTCATTAATGGTCATGATCGTGCCAACAACTGTCCACCAATGCACTACGGCCACTGAGGATTTTTATCACATCATTTGTAACATTACGGTCATGATTACATCGAATAGTCTCTGGTCATAATCATACCAAGTCCATCTATGCACTACAGGCCACAGATGACTTTCAACATAATATAAACATGAGGATGATGACAATGATATAAGAATTCAATAAAACAAGTTCAAGAATTATTTTATCCAGAATTATTAACGCCCAAATTATCAACATGACATCTTGTTTTGTAGAGTAAAATTCAAGAATGATCGGAAGAATATTTCCATGAAAAATCTTCGAATGAAACGCAAATATCAAGGATATTCCACTAATTTCATGAAGTATAGAAGTCAAAGTTTTGACCAACCTGGTATAATAAAGAATAGAATAACAAAAGAAATCACCACGCATGCGATAGACCGCACAGCAAAAGTTATTCCAACAGAATAATAAATAACGGAACTGTGTCCGGCGTAAACGCATGCATGGGATGTTCCAACAGAATAATAAAGAATGGAACCAGTCGGCGTAAAACACATGCAGCAAGATGTTCCAATGTAATAATAATAAAAGCGGAACCAGTCGGGTGTAAAAACACACGCATGACGAGGATGTTCCAATGAGAATAATAATAAAGACGGAACGGTTAGGTGTAAAAACACATGCACGATGGATGTTCCAATGAGAATAATAGAAGAATGTCACCAAGTATAGGGTAAACCGCGTATATACAGTAATTCCAATGAATAATAAGCAATGGAATAACAACAGTTCTCTTCATGAATAAGAAAGAATAACAACCCCTTACATTTGGTAGGAGATTGAATCTGCAGTAGTGTAGTAACAAAATACTCTTCTTCTTTTCTCTTATTCTCTATACTTTCTCTCTCTATAGCTTGAATGAATTCGTGAAAAATAATGAAGCCCTAGGCCTCTATTTATAGAAGATTTCTAGCTTAGCACCGCCATGTGAAAAGGCAAGTGGCTCAGCGACTATTGATGTGAAAAGAAAAGCGGTTTGGCGCCTTTGTAATGTGAAACGACAAGTGGTTCGACAACAGTAATGTGAAACGACAAGTGGTTCGACGTCTGGTAAAGGTAATTACTATTAACGAAGGTAAATACTATTGACGAAGGTAAATACAATTCACAAGGGTAATTACTTATCGACGAAGGTAAATACTATTCACAAGGGTAATTACTATTGACGAAGGTAATTACTATCGACGAAGGTAAATACTATTGTGAAGAGACTCTTAGATGATGACATATGAGCCCCCATAAAATAATCAAACTTACCACAAATCATTTTTTTCATCAACACATATTTAATCTTTCAACAATTATTAATCATTTATAACTTGTCGTCTCAATTATTGATTTAATACTATAACATATTATACACGGATGATCTTGTGACAATAATTGAATCAATAATATAAGAGATATGATGCAAACAATTCTTCGTAGCAATAATTGAGCATAAATTGAGTGACTTCTCACGTAAGCATCAATAATCAATACTGAGTGTGCTACTATGCAACCCGCCAGCGTATTCGTATTTTTACCACCGGGTAGTTCAACAGTTTTAAGCGGTAACACCTCCGTAGTTATTTTTATAAAATATTTTTGTCGTTTTCTCAATCAGGCAATAATTTCGTTATGGGGTCCACCAATGATTGAGTAGTTATACGAATATTCCCTAACAAAAGAATATTCCCCCACCAAACGAATATTTTATAACAACTTGCATACTTTGCAAAATTTATAAATATTACCCACAACTATAACATTATATCAAATTTATTCCATAATATTCAAAAATAATATTTATAGAAAAATTCATCTTTATTTATAAAAGCTGGGGTCTTACATTTGGCCTCTATAGGTGATCCACCAAGGAATAAGAAATATTCAAGAAGAAGGGTGGCTGGCTAAACCCTAGTTTTCTATCTCAAAAGAAAAAGAACGTACTCTCCCAACTATTAGAATTACGTATGTTGTGAAAAAGTCAACATCCACACCTCCCATAATAAGACCCCTCTTATTTATAAATGTGGGCAACCCTCCTTAACAATTAAGGAATTGAGTTTTATTTTAATTAATTAAAATCCTTTAATTAATTAGCATTCTAATCTTATTAGGAATAAATGAGAGTACTATAATATTAAATTAATTTCCAACTCTTTAGAAATTAAAATAATAATAATTGTAATAATATTAATAAGACTCCTCTTATTAATTTATATATTTAATATTTCCAAAATATTAAATAATAAATAGTAAGATATTTAATTTATTCTATCACCATAGATTAAATTAAATACACTTAACATGTTATTACGATTATGCCATTAACTTCTTAAATAATTATTCTTCCTTTTATGGTGTGACCCTTTAGGTTCTCCAAATTAAACCGGTTGTGAATAAATCAATTAGAATAATTCTAATCTTATTTAAATAAATAAATTAAACTATTAATTTATTTAAATAAATAATATTTATTTCTGATAGGATAAGCCTCCCTATCGATCAATGACTTTCCGGATAATATAGATTTTAACATTAATCATAAAAGAACCTTTGAGTAAATAGTTACTGCACAATTCAATCCTTCCACCATCTACAATGTCCCAATTAAATATAAGACATGGAATTACTGTCAAGTCTTATTTTATTTAATTATATGTATTTCGACTCTTAAATGCACAACTCCAAATAATGCAAATTAGAAACTCCTTTCTAATTTTATTCTGCCTTGGCCAAAGACTACTGGGTTGTCATTTATCGAATCACATATGACATTTCTCTTCTTTTACTAGAAGTGGTAGATTCTTAATTGATCATACATTATCTCCATGTACAACTTATTATACCCAAGCATACCCTTTGATATACCCTAAGGGTCTTAAGGAATAAGTCAAAGTATAACTCATCATACACAAGATACTATGATGATCTCAAGTCCAAGGATCACTTGTACTACTATCACTACAGAATTCTATTGACGGCAAGTAAAACTCCATTAGGTATTCCTTAGCGAGCCATTTTCCTTTGAACTTATTCTCTAATAAGCATCTACATACTTGCTTTTAGTGTCTCCACACAAATGATCATGAGATCAATCATCCTCATCCAATGAGCAAGCAATGTATGTACCAATCTATCCGGATTCACTAATCCCCAATTTAGTAATCCAACGATTGGGAACTATTTTAGTTTTAATCTTTCTAAGAATTTAGATCTCATTAGAATGATCATCATCATTATTCTAAAAGCATTGCTTAAAACTATCGGTTTATCATATATTATAAAACAACATCATGTAGATAATTAAAAGCCTTTAATAAATTAATACTTTTTATTAATAAATGAATAAGATTGTTACAAAGTATATGATTTATCATTAAACATGATTGGCTTGTGTGATAGCTAAGGTAGCTAAGGAAATTGAGAAAGCATTTGTGATAGCTAAGGTAGCTGAGGGGCAAAAGAGAGCTTTTGCCACCTACATGATGAAGGGTGAGGCAAATTTTTGATGGGAAGCGAATCAAGCTAGGGCAGGAGAAAGTGTAATTACTTAGGCTAGATTTAAAACTTTGTTTTTTGAGAATTATTTCTCATCTAGTATGAAGGCTAGGATGGAGGTAAAGCTCATGTATTTATGTGATAAATAAAATAAATTTATTACATGAATAATTTCAAATAATTTTATTTTAGAATTACTAATCATTATAAAGTATATTCTTATAATAATTAATTTTATAGTAAAAATATTTTTATTATTTATTTTCTATGAAAATATTATTATTATATTATTAAATAATATATGAAATGATTATTGGAATTACTATAATAATTATTTTATTATATGAATTTTAGTTCAAATTATTAAGTTAATTATTTTTAACTTAATTAATAATGATATATATGCAAGGTAAATCAGATATGAAATCCAAACCCTAATTTTGGATTTTGATCAAAGGATGAGAATAATAAATATTCTTTTTAGTTCAGTGCTATAAATATGTACTGTATATGTAAGACCCCGAAATTTTTTAAAATAAAAAGGAATTTCCTTTATTTATTATTTTAAAATAGTAAGGGTTGATTTGATTAATGTGGATAGTTAAGGGTTAAATACGCAAATATTTCAAAATATGCAAGTGGTTATAAAATATTCATTTTGTCGGGAATATTAAGATCGTCGGGAATATTAAATGACGACACAAGAAAATCTCGTATGTGGGCCCCATAACTGAAAGCGATTGGATGAGGAAAATGACAAAGTTTGGGTGGTTATAAATAGCAGGCGTAGTTATTACAGAATTAAGACCGTTGAATACCCGGTGGTTAAAATCTGATGTCTGGCGTGGTCGCACAAAGAGCACACCAGATTGCAGAAGATTATTGAATTATTGACTGCAGACGTAAGATGGCACTATTTCAATAATTTTCACAGTGAGTTCTTGTTCAATATTTTATTTTATTGATTCAATAATTCTTTGCGTTGGTATTTTATATTATTCTTTGTTTCAATAATTGTCACCGCATAAAGATTTCCCATTATCGGATCAATAATTCATATTATTTGAATAATATTATTAGATAACATTATTGGCAATGTCTAGAAAGTTACATCTAAGGAGAGATTTGGTCACCTAATTGCGGCGCCAAGAAGAGAGAGATCCTTATTGGAAAGCCCCTCTTTCTGAGGAACTACTGGTTGTCATAATTGTGATTACGTAATATTATTTGTGAATAATTAATTATTGATTCATATGATAAGGAAATATTTATTTTATATGAATATAAATGATGGATTTATTTATGTGGTTATTAATGAAGAAATTATTCTTTGAGATGTTTTATTTTGCCGGATTGGAGGTATTAAAAGATCAAATCGGTGTTATTATGACTTTATTGTGTGAGTTATAATATTTAATCCAAATAGTTGGATCGTTGTAATTTTTGGATATGTTATACATATATAAGTTGAGTATATGTCTACAAATTTTGAACCGTTAAAAATGAGCGAATGATTTGTTATAAATTTTAAGAGGTGTCGATTCGAAATTAGGTTATAAATGATTTTGGTGGAAAATTCTAGAATTGGTGGGCCCCACTTGTGGTTGGTGAAGAAATGTGCTGAATTTTATTTCAAATGTGGTGGGTGGCAATAGTAGCGGTGTAAAGCCATCGTGTAGTGAGTCAAGTCTCGCTTACGGGGCTAACATTTTCCTATAAATAGAGGCTAAGTTAGAATTGAAAATCACACCGTAAACAAAGTTTTCTCTTTTCTCTCTATATTATTGGCGTATTTTGTGAGTATTTAGATACTTTGAGAGTTCTTTATTCAAAGATAAGTTTCATTCAACATCACTTGACCTTTCCTTCCAAGTATTGATTCTTTGAGGTAAGGGATATTATTTTTTTTCAGTAATGATATTATTTCTTGATATCATTATCTTTGAAATGTTGATCCGAAGTTTTATCAAATTTGGAACTTTTTTTATGTCGGGGTTACTATTCATGATTTACTATTCACGAGTTACTATTCATGAGTTACTATTCACGAGTTACTATTCACGAGTACTATTCATGAAGCGTGAAAATGTTTTTTGTGGAATTTCTATCTTTTTGGTCGAGTTACTATTCACGATATCGGCACTATTCACGATATCTAGACTATTCACGATACGGTACTATTCATAGAAAAATGAAATTTCTTCTTTTCGTCTCAAAATATCTATTCCGGATACTAGCTTTGATTGTATCCATGTTTTGATCATTCTTGAATTTTACACCACTATGATTATTTTTGAGGTATTTTGGACGTGGATAAAACCAAGTATGAATCCTTAATCCTTAATCCTTGTCATTTTGTTTCTTTGGATTCGTTCTTTAAAAATATTTTTCATCATCCTCGGTCTTAAATGATGATATTATTGAATATCTTTGGCACGTAGTGCAAAAGATGAATGATTTCGAAGAATATCTTTGGCCTGTAGTGAAAAGATGAAAGCGGTGTTTAAATGAAATACGACCGATCGATGAATATCTTTGGCCTTTAGTGCAAAGATGAGCAGTGTTGAGATGAACATGACCGATTGATGAATATCTTTGGCTTCAGTAGTGCAAAGATGAATATTTGATTTGAGATGAATATTGATTGATGTTACGAGGATAAAATATTGATGATGGACCGTTAAATTCATAGATTATAGTAGATTTCATTCTCTACGTAACTCTTTCTATGAATTATTATTTCACTGCGAATATTGATCCGAAACTTGTTGTCTATTGTATTCTATCGATTTTTCCTGTTGGAGACTAACGATAATTTGTTGTATATTATCTTAGTCATAGTATTCTTTACTGGGCTAGTTGAGCTCACACTTTTTCTTGTTATTCCATTTTTCTTCTCAGGAGGCGAGAATGTAGCGAGTACTAGTCGGGGTATGGAATGAAGGTTCTAGAGAGAGTTGTTTAGTAGTCCTCACCATTTTTGTAAAATAATGTATCAATAAATGTGATGGGGATTTATTTGAGTATAGATATTGTCTAAAAGATAATATTTGTATTTAAACTCACAGTTTTACTGTTGTAATAATAAAGTTGTAGTTGTTTCTGTACCATGTATTTGGCGACTCAGAATGGGTGTGGTGTATACCTATTTTGGGGGCGTCACAGTTGGTATCAGAGCTTAGGGATATGATCTCTGGCGGAGATCGGGGAATAAAACTAGGAGGGGAGAGACGAGTAAATCCTTCGCTAGTGTGTCCTACCTAAGCTTATTTGTTGGTTGGTCATATTATAGGGGTATTATGTGATTTGTTAATTTATTTAATTAACCCTTGTTTTATGATAGTTTTTTAGAATGGGCTGCGAGAACGTTAACAATGGAGTGAATGAGATCGTGGAGACACCTCTAATCGCCAACCGGATAATGTGATGTCAAAGAAGAAGGAATTAGAGATATCCATGTGGTGAGAGAAGAATTGATAGTTGCAATTAGAGATAATCGCAGAGGTAGTAAAATGAGAGTGAGGAAGAAGAGGAAGAAGAGGTACCAAGAGAGTTTATTAGAGGTATTTTATGATCGAAATATAGAATTGCAAAATCGTATTCATGAGTTAAAAAAGCAAAGCTAAAGAATTGCAGAAAATCGTGGAGCAAAAGGATGCAACGATTCAAGCTCAGTGTTACCCGACACGTGATGCTTGAAGCGAAGCACTCTTTGGCGCAGAGAGTATAAGATGATAAAGTCGAATCGAAATGAAAGAAGAAATAATCGAACGAGTGAGAATGAGTGATGCATGGGTAAAAGTCGCACGACGCGTTGATATTATGGAAAGAGATGTCCAATCTAAAAGAGAAGATTTAACGATGACGGAAGGCGTCTTAAAGAAAGAACATCAAGACTATCAACAAATTCTAGGGAAGAGAACGATCGCCGGTTAGATGCTACTGAGATGTGGAGAGGAGGGACATATAAGGTCAAACTGTTCAAAGCCTTCCAAGGTATGCTATAATTGTGGAAAAGAAGGACATATCGCTCGAGATTATACGATATCGAAACCCGATCCAGCGTGAATGGTGACTCAAAAAGGATGTCCCGAAAAGTCAAAGTCAACGGTTCTTGGAAGAGCGTTTGTCGAATCAGGTCAAAATGCGAGGAACCCGAACGAAGTTAGCACGCAAGGTTAGTTAATTATAAATTCTTATGAAGTTTATACCTTACTGATAATCTGGGTTCTACCCATTCTTTTATCTCTCTTGCTTGCGCTCAACGTTTGAACTTGACTACGGAGAAATTAGACTTTGACCTATTTATGGAGAATCCGTTAGAGAAACTTTCATTACATCGTTGTTTAGAAATCTTGTTTGATTCAGTTGGCACTATCACATTTACCGTTAACCTTATTTCTATAGAGATATTTGCTTTTGATGTGATTTTAAGGTTAACTACTCATCATGCTAAATTGATTGCTTTTGTAAGGTTGTTAGTTTTCATATTCCTAAGCAACTCCGTTATTCAATTCAAGCAATCAAACCATTGTAATCAAACATTTTCATATCAAGCCATGAAGTCATTCGTTTATTACGGATGTCAAGTTTTCTTAGTCCATGTTATGGATTTGAATAAAGACACGTCGATTTGAATAATATTCTGTTGTTATTGATTTTCCGATGTATTTCTGAAGAATTTCTTGGCTTACTCCCAAAGTTCGATATTAAATTTTGTATCGACTTTGAACCCGATACAAAACTCATTTCTAAAATCTCATATAGAATGGCTCTATTGAACTTCGAGGAGTTAAAATTCAACTATAGAATTTGGTACCGAGCCTTTATCTTGTGACTTCCTTTGTGGAATGCACCAAAGCAGACTCTCTGTAGGGGACGTCATATTCGATGCGATAGTAAATCGATAGGTGTCATTGTGACGTGCTATCCAAGATTGGGATATGAGTCACGCGATTGAGAGCAACCTAAGTCGATGAATCGAAATCGTAGCTTTCAGGCTTAGTTGGTTATTATCGGAGATTCGTTGAAGGATATTCTCGAATCGCTATTCCATTATCGCATGACTAACTCGTAGAGATACAAAATTCGAATGGAGCAAGGAATGTGGGAAGAGCTTCAAGAACTCAAGAGGAGACTCATTTCAAAGACATGTTCGACCATGCCATCCGGAAAAGCGAACGTGGGTAGTGACGTGTTGAGTAGAAGATCGATATAAGCACGAAAGTACGATATTGTCAAAGACTAATTTCAGTATAATTTACAAATAATAGAGATGGAGATGAAAACTCTAGGTACCCACGTGATGATATACGAGTATAATCGACTTTAGTTAAAAGCCTCAAGCCACCCAATCCGTGAAATGATGCGTATGAAGAGGAAAGTACAAGAAGGAGCTATTCCTAAGCGAGAATTGATGAAGAAGGAATACTTGAGTCCACTCTAGACTTTGTGTTCCTAACGACTCGATTTGAGGTACAAGATTATGATGGAGGCACACAATACACCATTTGCAATCCATCTCGGAAGTACTAAAATGTATCGTGATCTTGACATACATTTTGGTAGAATAATATGAGAGAGAGATTGCAAAGTTTATCTTGATGTGTTTAACTTGCTAACGTGTAAAGGCGGAGCATCTAGTACCTAAGGGTCCGTTGCAACCACTTGAGATTCCGGAATGGAAGTGGGAACACATTACCATGGATTTCGTTCTGGGTCTTCCTACGGTTTCTCAAGGCATCAATGCTATTTGGGTTATTGTTGATAGATTAACCAAGTCGCTTTCATTTCTTACCGATCATGGAGACTTATTCCTTGAACGTCTTGCTAGTATGTACGTAAATGAGATTGTGAGGTTGCATGGCATGCCTGTATCCATAGTTTTGGATAGTGACCCAAGATTCACTTCATGATTTTGGGTTAGAAAGCTATAGGCACAATTCATACGATTCTGGTTGGCATACCATCCTCAAACGGATGGGCAATCGAGAGGACTACTCAAACTCTTGAAGATATATTAAAACTCGTGTCCTAGATTTCAAAGGAAGTTGGGATAAGTACTTGCCATTGGTGGAATTCTCATACAACAATAGTTATTAAACAAATATAGGCATGGTTCCATTTGAAGCATTATATGGACAAAATGTCGTTCTCCAATATGTTGGGATGATGAGGTGGGTGAAGCAACATTGTTAGGACCCGAGTTAAGACGTATGACTACCGAAAAGATCCAATTGATTCGGACAACGTATACAAAGCGGCACAAGATCGACAAAAAGAGTTATGCGGATCTTCATCGAAAGGACGTGGAATTTAGTGTGGGGATCATGTATTATTGCGAAGTTGCTCCATGGAAGGGAGTTACAAGATTTGGGAAGAGAGGAAAGCTCAAATCCACGATTTATTGGTCCATTTCAAATTCTTGACCGAGTAGAAAATGTAGCCTATAGACTTGCGTTACCTCCAAGTATGTCTCGTGTTCATAATGTGTTTCACATATCCGTATTAAATAAATATGTGAAAGACCCGAACCACGTTATTGAGTTAGAACCGGGACGAGATAGCCAAGACTTAACGTATGAGGAGGTACTGTCAAGATCTTGGATAGGAAGGAGCATGTCCCACTGCAGAAAGGTCATACCACAAGTTAAAGTTTTGTGGAGGAATCATGCTATAGAGGAAATGACACGGGAATTGGAAACGAAATGAAAGCGAGGTATCCTCACCTTTTCAAACACTGTGTCGTGACGTCAATTTCGAGGACGAAATTTCATAAGGAGGGAGGTTGTAAGACCCAGAAATTTTTAAAATAAAAAGGAATTTCCTTTATTTATTATTTTAAAATAGTAAGGGTTGATTTGATTAATGTGGATAGTTAAGGGTTAAATACGCAAATATTTCAAAATAAGCAAGTGGTTATAAAATATTCATTTTGTGGGGAATATTCGTTTGGTCGTGGAATATTCGTGATTGTTTGGGAATATTAAATTTACTTGGTAGCGAAGGCCGTGTGTGGGCCCCATGAAAAGCGATTGGATGAGGAAAACGACAAAGTTTGGGTGGTTATAAATAATTGGCGTAGTTATTACTGATTAAGATCGTTGGAATACCCGGTGGTTAAAATCTGATGTACGCGTGGTTGCATAAAGTAGACACGGTATTGCACAGAAGATTGTTGAATTATTGACTCGCGACGTAAGATGGCACTACTCAATAATTTTCACGATGAGTTACCGCTCAATATTTTATTTTATTGATTCAATAATTGTTGCGTTGGTATTTTATATTATTCTTTGTTTCAATAATTGTCACCGCACAAGATTTCCCATTATCGGATCAATAATTCATATTATTTGAATAATATTATTAGATAACATTATTGGCAATGTCTAGAAAGTTTGCATCTAAGGAGAGGTTTGGTCACCTAATTGCGGCAAGATGAGAGAGATCCTTATTGGAAAGCCCCTCTTTCACAGGAGCTACTGGTTGTCATAATTGTGATTCGTAATATTATTTGTGAATAATTAATTATTGATTCATATGATAAGGAAATATTTATTTTATATGAATATAAATGATGGATTTATTTATGTGGTTATTAATGAAGAAATTATTATTTGAGATGTTTTATTTTGTCTGGATTAGAGGTATTAAAAGATCAAATCGGTGTTATTATGACTTTATTGTGTGAGTTATAATATTTAATCCGACCGTTGGATCGTTGTAATTTTTGGATATGTTATACATATATAAGTTGAGTATATGTCTACAAATTTTGAACCGTTAAAATGAACGAATGATTTGTTATAAATTTTAAGAGGTGTCGATTCGTAAATTAGGTTATAAATGATTTTGGTGGAAAATTCTAGAATTGGTAGGCCCCACTTGTGGTTGGTGAAGAAATGTGCTGAATTTTATTTCAAATGTGGTGGGTGGCAATAGTAGCGTGTAAAGCCATCGTGTAGAAAGTCAAGTCCGCTTTATGCGGGCTAACATTTTCCTATAAATAGAGGGCTAAGTTAGAATTGAAAATCACATCGTAAACAAAGTTTTCTCTCTTTCTCTCTATATATTATTGAGCGTATTTTGTGAGTATTTAGATACTTTGAGAGTTCTTTGTCAAGACAAGTTTCATTCAAAGATCACTTGAGACCTTTCCTTCCAAGTATTGATTCTTTGAGGTAAGGGATATTATTTTTTTTTCAGTAATGATATTATTTCTTCAATATCATTATCTTTGAAATGTTGATCTGAAGTTTTATCAAATTTGGAACTTTTTCATGTCGGGGTTACTATTCATGATTTACTATTCACGAGTTACTATTCATGAGTTACTATTCACGAAGTTACTATTCACGAGTACTATTCATGAAGCGTGAAAATGTTTTTTGTGGAATTTCTATCTTTTGGTGTCTGAGTTACTATTCACGATATCACGGCACTATTCACGATATCTGGTATTATTCATCGAAAAATGAAATTTCTTCTTTTAAATCTCAAAATATCTATTCGGATACTAGCTTTGATTGTATCCATGTTTTGATCATTCTTGAATTTTACACCACTATGATTATTTTTGAGGTATTTTGGACGTGGATAAAACCAAGTATGAATCCTTAATCCTTAATCCTTGTCATTTTGTTTCAATTGGATTCGTTCTTTAAAAATATTTTCATCATCCTCGTCTTAAATGATGATATTATTGAATATCTTTGGCCCTGTAGTGCAAAGATGAATGATTTTGAAGAATATCTTTGGCTCAGAAAGCAAAGATGAGCGAGTGTTTAAATGAACATGACCGATCGATGAATATCTTTGGCCTTTAGTGCAAAGATGAACAGTGTTGAGATGAACATGACCGATTGATGAATATCTTTGGCCTTTAGTGCAAAGATGAACAGTGTTGAGATGAACATGACCGATTGATGAATATCTTTGGCTCGTAGTGCAAAGATGAATATTTGATTTGAGATGAATATTGATTGATGTTACTGAGGATAAAATATTGATGATGGACCGTTAAATTCATAGATTATAGTAGATTTCATTCTCACGTAACTCTTCTATGAATTATTATTTCCGCTGCGAATATTGATCCGAAACTTGTTATTGCATTGTATTCTATCGATTTTTCCTCGTTGGAGACTAACAATAATTTGTTGTATATTATCTTAGTCATAGTATTCTTTTATCGGGCTAGTTGAGCTCACACTTTTTCTTGTTATTCCATTTTTCTTCTCAGAGGCGAGAATATAGCGAGTACTAGTCTCTGGGTATGGAATGAAGGTTTAGAGAGAGTTGTTTAGTAGTCCTCACCATTTTTTGTAAAATAATGTATCAATAAATGTGATGGGGATTTATTTGAGTATAGATATTGTCTAAAAGATAATATTTGTATTTAAACTCACAGTTTTACTGTTGTAATAATAAAGTTGTAGTTGTTTCTGTACCATGTATTTGGCGACTCAGAATGGGTGTGGTGTATACCTATTTTGGGGGCGTCACAGTATATGTGTAGACTGACAATGGTTGGTTAATTATGGTGTATCATGACCAAATCCTAGTATTAATTTGTGAAACCCTAATTTAAAACTCAAATTAGAGTTCAAGATTATTTGTAATTGTGTTAATGTGATTACTTATCAAGTGTTAGAATTATAGTTGTTAATTAGGGAAACCCTAATTTTTGAAAACCCTAATTAGTAATTAGAAACCCTAATTACTAAATTAAAAACCCTAATTAGCTAAATTGGTAACCCTAATTATTAATTATAAGCCCTAATGCTAATTATTAGATCTTAAGCCCTAAATGTTCAAGTATAATGTAATTAGAAAACTAATTATAATTAATAAACTCTAAATTACATTTTTAGGAAACTAAATTTTTACATTTTTTAACTCTAATTGCAAAATTCCTAGAAGATCACATTGTAGAACCTTAGGGTTAAACCCTAAGGATCAAACCCTAAAGGTTTGTCAAGATTACAAAATTACCATTAAAATCACAAGACAATTGACCAAACTACCCTTTCTCACATGTTTATTAGATTGCTAGCCAATTTAGCAAACACTTTAGTGGTTCAACCACTCTTGACTTTACTTGCGAATATTAAATTCCATCAAATCAGCTACTTCAGCCAATTCATTGCATCTAAGACTTATATATATAGGATTGGATAGAGAAAGTGTCACATTTAAGCTCATTCATACACATTCACTCAACCAAAACCCTCTCAGCCCCAAACCTCCAAATTTTCTTTGCAAGATCAATCACAAAACAAGCCCCACTAACACCCCTAACAAATCAGCAGCCTTGAATCAAGAATTGGTTCATAAAGGTATAAACCCTAAACTCAAATCTGATCTTGATTGGTGAGTTAGATGTTAGATTTTTTATGTCAAAACATGTTGTATGTAGTGTATTTTGATGATTTGGGTTGATAGATTTTGGATCCATAACATCTATAGGCTCGAATTTGATGATTTACAAAATCTGAAAAAAAAAATTAAAATTGTGGTCTGACAACGAATGTCAGGGCTCATAGATCTCTCTGTGTTTAGTGTTAGTGGTTTTTGATGTTATCTATATATTCTATGTTGTAAGGGCGTTGATCTAAAATTTGAATCAAGCCCAGATCATGTGTATATTGAAAGATATAAAATAAACTCGTTGATTGCTCACGAAAAATCGAAGTTTTGGGTAACCCAGAAACCCAAATTTCGTCTGACAACATTTTTCTAGCATCATATCTTGATGTGTGTTAGTATTTAGGTCATGTTGTTGCTTTAATGTTGTAGTCTGATATAAGGACTACACAATCATGTCCTTAGATCACCCAGATCCTTAACATAATCTTAGATAATCATGGTCAAACTAGGTTGACCGATCTGCCCGGATGAAGATTCTGGAAAACCCAGAATCTTCAAGAATACGTTCTTGACAGGTACTTTGACCGACTTAGATCTCTTATATTTGGTGATATTAGGTTGGTCTAATATATTATAATTGTTCCTTGTTATGTACTCTATAAGTGTGAACCATTAGAACAAGCATAGCAAGTCAGAACGTTTGAGTCATACAGTTCTGACAACAATTTTGGAGGTCAAGATCTTTCTGTTATGATGTGGAATGGACATGGAACCAGTTGATGATTGTAGTATTACATTATTACTACAATCTTAACAAAATTTCAAGCCCAGAATCATTATGGTCTAGTATGTATGATTAGTCAAACTAGCTAAGTTGAAAACTGTCTACGAATTTCTGGGTTTGATGAAGAACACTCAAGAACACCTATAGCGACAGTTTCGTTGCTATAGGGCCCTTTAGCGACAGTTTTATTAATTTTAATTAATTATATTTCCAAAAATTATTTAAAAATAGAAATTAATTTCTGAAAATTACAAAAGGAATTTTAAAAATTATTTTAAGTTATAAAAATTAACTTTTAATAATTTGACATATTTTTCATAAATATTAATATTTATTTGAATATTATTGATATTTAATTTATTTAATAAATACATTAAATAAATTAATTAAAAATGATTTTATTATATTAAAAATCATTTTAAGGTATTTAAAATATTTAAAGTTATAAAATATAACATTTAATATTTTAAAGCAAATTTCATTAATTATTTAATATTATTGATATTAGATTTATTTAATAATTATATTAAATAAATTAGTTTAAAATGGTTTTAATATTAGAGAAATCATTTTAAATGAAAATAAAGTGTTTAAAAATATTTTAAGTTATAAAATATAACTTTTAATATTTAAAGGTAAATTTCATTAATAATTTAATAGTAATGATATTAGATTTATTTAATAATTATATTACATAAATAGTTTTAAAATAGTTTTATTAATTTAAAATTATTTAAAAGGATATAAATGAATTAAAAATATTTTAGGTTATAACTAATGACTTTTAATATTTTGATAAGTAATACATTAATATTTAAATATTAATGGTAATTATTTAAAAATGATTTTAATTATTTTAGAAAATCATTTAAGGGTAATATTAATACTTTAAAATATTTTAAGTTATTATAGATAACTTTAATATTTTGGCAATGGTTTCATTAATAATTTTAATATTAATTAAATATTAATGATAATAAAATTATTTAATATTTAAATCATTTAATAATGATTCCGGTATTTGAAAAATCATGATAAATTATAATAATTGTTTAAAAATTATTATAAGTAATTTAAAAATAATTTGACCGATATTTAAGTTATATTGAACTTCGGTATAGAGTCTTAGACTCATTAATTACCGATAAAGATGTCGGCACGCCGACATGTTTTAGAAATTGATCTAGACTTTGATAATTTAACTAGCTACATGTCTGTTTGTGATCCAATGATTGTTAAACATGTGTGACAATGTGATTAGGTTATTTGTTGACTGCAAATAGCAGTACTATGTGTTATAGTATGTTATTCGAATCGAATAAATTATCTTATTAATGATAGAGCTTGATATAAAAGATAAAACTAAGTTACATAATTGTAAGCAGCAGACCAGACAAGTATCCGACCTTTGCATTTACTTTATGCAATGGACATGAGTAAGAAAGTTTTAGAATCATATTAGTGTGCCAGATTATTAACTGTATTGTTATCGATTATGTATTCAATCATTCATATTCATACAAGCTCTTAAATTATCCGATCATTGTTTATCAACACAGTATTATTGCATAATCTAGATATTTATTCTATTTGTTAATTTCTAAATATGGTTATACAAGTGTCCTCATTTGGATAATCATTGTATTTAATCACATATTGATACATACTTATTAATTTCCAGTATGTATACGTTGACTTCAAAGTCGTCTAAGCTATTTGCTTTAGCTAGACGCAAACTTAGAAATATTATCGTACAAGATCGAACTGTATTGTTATCCAACTGAATTTCTTTGGTTGGGATTCCCGACTAATTATGAACATCCCGTACATGGGAAAACTTTTGTGCACCAAAGGCGGTTAAGATGAACGATAATATCGTTCTTGCATGTAGTATTGATCAATACAGGGCATAACGGGCTGATCACCCCCGTGCCTATAAGTTATGACGGTTTATAGATGAAGTTTTGTTTAACCTTTTCAAAAATAGAAAACAATGTTCATAGTCTGTCAACTGATCCTCATTTATAGTGAGTACAGTTTCAAAATTTTGAAATCAAAATGTTTTGTTGTTTATTATTGGTTCAGCTTACTTCACAACGGTTGATTCGTTGTACAAGTGTTATTCACAGAAAACCTTTAATCCTTTCAGCAAATTATTCTTGATTGCTATTAATTGCTGGGCACTTAAATGTTCATCCTTGTTTAATTTAAATATTTTCAGCTAAGTGTGAACAACCAGAAGGCTCGGCTAAGAACAAAGGGAAGAGGAAGGTTGTAGAATAAGTTGGCGTTATATTATGTAATAATTTGACCTTATTATGATAAGGATGATATATATTATCTATCATGTATTTTAATGAATGTATTAAAGGTTGCGTACTTGGGATTAGACTCTGATATAAATGTAAATTAAGTTTGGTATCTATATTATTGTTATTATTATTAGTATTATTCCGCTCATAGAAATGGTATCGTGAAGCACCGAGTTCGGGTTTTAAGTACCTGAATTTAGGGGCGTCATAGGGTTAGTATCAGAGCTTTAGGGTTAGAAACTTTAGGTTGGATAGACCTTAGGCTATAACCTTCGGACAGAGGAAAACGTTGAAAATACAAATAACTCATATAGAGTTTATATAACAACCCAGAATTTTGGATTTTTTCAGAATTTAGGTTTAAAGAATTTATTATTAATAAAAGGAATTTTTATTAATAATATTCTGTGCTATATGTTTATTAATCGTTCTATAACCTAGAATGATTATTAATTGGGAGAATTTTGGCTGCGAGCTAGACTGAACGAGTAAGAATTTTCAAGATGAAAATAAAATTTTTTCGGGAATAAAATATTTTTCGGGGAAAAAGATGAAATATACACTATTCATCCGTTTCTGCTCGGAGATTTATTTTGAATTTCCGAGAAACGCGTAATGATAGGATTCTGAAACGTAATGGAATATTCAATAATATTTCAGTTATGGCAAAAACGAAGTTTTTGCCTGTGGACTTAAAACCTAAGGGTTAGGAAAGTGAGTTTCGAGAATTTATGATTTCGTATAATAATTAGAGTTATTATGCGTGAGAAATGCGAGTATAATACTAGTTATTATACGAGTATAGTATGAAGAATAGTACGACGTATAATACGAATATCTTACGAATGATATACGAAGAGAATACGAGAATACAGGAATGGAATGCGTAGAATACGATTAATTTTAATGGACTTTGATGAACCCAATTGGACTTGGATTATATCAAGCCCAATTTAATGTGTAATCAAGCCCAGAGAAGGCCCAGTAAGAATTAATGTAAGGCCTAGTGTTAGATTTAATTAAGCCCGATCCAAGAAAATTAACCGTGGATCGAACCGATGGGTCACCGGATGGGTAAAACCCATGGGGCAACTCATGGGGATGACCCATGGGCATAAGGGGCGGCCACTTGGTCACCAAATAAGGGTTGTGACCAAGTAAACTTGGTTGATAAGTTTGGAATAGTAAGGAGGTGGAGGGGAAATGACCAAAATGCCCCTAACCTTGGTTTTCTATAAATAGAAAGCTTAAGTTCATTATTTTGAGCTTTTGAAAATCCTACTCTTTGAGAGAGAGAGAGAGAGAGAGAGGTTTTGGATGGGAGAAGAGAGGAAGAGGAATGAGGAAAAGCTAGCTCGAATGCATGCTTTGTCCGACGGAAGGAATTAAGGATGAACGGTAATCTGAACCCTAGTTTCTTCTAATTTTCTTTAAGTTTAATATGTTCAAAAACATAACTTAATGAAGATAAGAAGTAGATGAAGTTAAGAATGATTTCATATAGTTGAAATCATGAGAAAACAAAGAAATAAGAATTTGGAATTTAGTTTATAAATTTCTTAAGGAAGTGTAAGATTCATAAGGATTTTGTGCGATCCGAATGAATCTTATAAATGAGTAGGTCAATTAAGTAAGGAATGATGTTCTATAAAATCAAATTCCAAGAAAAAGTAAAATCGTAATCCAAAATATCGATTAAAAATGAAGAACGCGAAGAACACGCGAAGAACGTTGTTGATGGACAAATTTAAAACCATCGTAGGATAATTGTTGTTGATGAACAAGTTTAAAAGCATCGCGTATAAGTTAGTTGCTTATTTCTTGGTTAGGAACGTTAGAACCGTTCATGAAAAATGGATTAAAACTGAGCTATAACGAAGTTATGGCGAAATTTTCAAAAAAGGCGAACGAGAATTAGAAAGTTTGTAAATGAACCCGAACGTGTAGGGTTTCATAATAAAGTAAGAGAACATATAAAACGTGAGTCGTGGACTCAAGAACGAACGAATTCCAATTTCGGATGACCAAATTATGGACGAACGAATGAAGAACGTTCATAACGTAAACACGAACGTAGAGCGAAGATTAAGCCAATTGAATGGCATGTTAATGGATTCAGAATAAAGTTCTGTCTGAGGGTAATCGAAGTACGTATGATAATGAAGAAAATGGCTTTGGAACGACCTCTTTTTGAGTTATAACAAAGAAGTTATGAGATTTCAAAATCAGCATCTCAAGCTTGTAAAAGACTTAGAAAAATTTTTCTAGGTTTATTACTCGGCGCCACAGCGTGAGTTGTGCCTTGAGGTCGCTGGCCATAAATGGCTGAGCCTGTGCCATTAGCTATCGCTAATTGGTGTCAAGGGCGTGAGTTTTATGAAGGGGCACGCAGTACGCAGCAGCCAAGCAGACGATAATGCCCAGAAATGAGATTTTAATTGCTCAATTTCTCGGGGGATGTGCAAGAAAGAAATATGAACATATAGTTCAACTAATTTAACACTTAATCAAGTGTATTAAGCCTTTGAGGAAGGTTTAACGGAAAGATTAAACGAGATTAAAAGAATATAATTGCTGGTTACGGAACCGATATCCGGGGACCGTAGTCGCGATAAACGAACGTGAGGGATTGCTATGATTGTGATTCCTTAGACGTTGAGTGACGAAAGTAATGAATAACATTTCGAGGTTACGTCATACTAATGTGAGATGAACGTAAAGCGTTTAGGCGCTATGAACGCAACGTTATTGCGATGAACGATCGGTCTTAGCATACAACGATCTGTATGGCTTTGACATTATGAAATTATAATGGACATGGGGTTCATGGGATGAATAACGATGAAAGTTATTATAACCTTGAGTAAAGGTTGAATGAGAGATTAAGAGACGTGTAACGTAAACGTTGAATGCGTAAACGATTCTCGTGAATCGTATTCACGGTGGACGAACGTTCTAAGTATACCCTGGCTGTATGACTTAGACGTCGACGAAGGTAGTAAGTAAGATATGAATTATCAAGAAAGCCGTAGAGAACGGTAAGAAGATTAATGAAAGCCGATTGTGAGTCGGATGAGAATGATAGAATGAAATGTAAGCGTTGAACACTTTAACCAACGTGAAGGTTGAGTGTACGCAACTATTAAACGGGTAGGACCTACACTCCATGTATGGTTTGACTGCAGGATAAAGAAGATCAATGATTAAACCTGTGATGGGTGAAGAAGCTGAATTAAAGATAATTACGTAAAACGTAAAAGAAGTCAAGTTAATGTTTATAACTTAGATGACGTTCTGAGTTGAATTAATCAGACGTTGTAAGATATAAATAAGGTAACGTAAAATGTTTAACGCTATAAATGCGTAGAATGAACATTGAATGATCGTTCTGAGTATACAAAAGACTGTATGACTTAGACGATAAAGAATAAATCCTGAGGTATGACTTAACGAACATTATAGTTTAATAGTTCGGATAAGTTAAGATAAGTCAGGTTGTAGTACAATCGTAACCTTTGATGGTTGACATATGGGAGCTGAGCTAAATAATTCCTTCAGAGAGCGAAGGTATATACAAAACTGGCAACCGATCTAACTCGCTGTTAAGGGCAGTGTAGATGAGACGGGAGCTTGTTTGTTGGTTGTTTGTGGGAAACCACTCAGAGTACCATATGGACTACTAGCAGAGACACGATGTGTGCTGAGTCCTAGGAAAGTATAAGAAGAAGATAAGAATGTAAATCATCAAAGATGATGAATGTATTAAGTAAGACATCTCCGTATGTCATGAAGCCGTTAACCGATAAAGAAAGTTGGTCGCGTAAACTTAGTTTATAAGAACATGAACCTAAGAAGTATAGTAAAGTAAACCAATGCGTAAGTCAAGTATATGACTAATTGGTACATGTGTTATTTCCTTATGTGCTACATAGGAATTGGAATGAGCGATCAACAGTAAACTATAAGTCATGTAGTCGTGCGTAAAGGCAAGTTTCCTAACTTCATTCATATTTCAAATGAATGCTAGTTTCTAAAAACTTCTCAGATGTTGAACTTGAGAAGTTCTGTCTATGTGCGAATGTGTGATATTTGTACAAGGTGTTAGAATATATGAGGCCTTGTGCCACAATGTGAACACTTCGATGTTTTTATGATATGAACTGTTTTGTAATTGAACTCTTCAATATAAGCATGTTTTGTTTATACATGAATCGTTATTGTTAAGTCTGTGCTATTGATTCTAGCCAGACAGAATGTGTATGAAAGAGAGCAGAGAATGAAAGTATTTCAAAGTGCATGTGACTAATGTTTTAAAATGATAGGAATCGAGATTATTCCTATTATTCAAGCTGTTTCATAACCTTTGTTCGGTTATTGAGGTCTTAAAGGAATGTTTAAATTCTTAAAGTTGTTTGTTCAACTACTATGACTTGCTGAGCAATTGAATGCTCACACTTGCTTTAAATAAAAAAAATTTCAGCGAACGATGTTAGAAGAACTTAAGGATCCCATAAAGATCAAGCTGATCGGTATCCATAAGAAGTATCATTCCTTATATGAATGAGTATGAAGATCAAGCGAAGACTTGTAATATAGAATGATAGAATTAAACTATAGAATAGTTTAATGAACAATTATGTATCCTTGGTGGCGGATAAAAGTCACTTGTACAAGATGTAAAGAATAATGTAATTAACATTATTTGTAATGAAAGAGGTTTTAAGGTTTTAAGAACCTGGGATTTGAGGATGTATGTTGTTATATTTAGCTATATAATGATGTATGTTTGGAAGAAGATGGGATCGTGACGTACGGAATCCGGAAGTGAAAATAGACCGAATTTTGGGGCGTTACAGGTTGGTATCAAAGCTGATAGGTTATAAACCTTAGGTATGAGTACCTAAGACTAAAATCGTAGAGAGAATGATAAGAAGATCACCACATGATCATAGTAAATTGTAGTGACAGATGAGCTGTTAAACGATGAATGATTTATAGCTAATGCTATGAATGAATGGTACTACAAAGTAGTATGGGAAGAAGAACTCAGATTGAGTTGTAAAGAATATCATACGAATTAAAGAAAATTCGTATTAAGTAAAGAGAAAGTTTGAAGTTGTAAGATTTCAATTGAGGACTCATGTGATAGCTAAGTTGTATGAACCTTTGTATGGGCAGAGTTTGTGCTTGGTGTAACAACTGCTCAGTTTATTACACTGATAATCATTGAAATTGGTCGCGCTATCAAGATGTATATGACGAGAAGGTGAATCTTTTCTCATGTATATACTTGGTAGGTAGAGAACGATAAGATTAGGTGCGAGTTTTTGAAACTCATACTTATGGTAAGTTCGTGACTCATAATTATATGGTATGTTTTTGAACTTCTCAGCGAATGGACGCCTATGGTCTGTCTGGGATAGTTCTTAAACTCATATTATTATGGAAAGTTCCTGAACTCATAATGTGTGGTAAGTTAATGGACTGTACTAAGATATAGGAATGTATAGACTGAAAATGAGTTATTTTCTGTAGACTTAGCATTGAAGGTGCTAGAGAAGATTAAGTATTGTCGCAGTAAGACAATAAAGGAAGATGGAGAAAGATATTCCAAGTCATCTAGCTATGCTAGATTTCGAAGTTTCTTGAAATCGTGCTAATGTGCGCGTTTTGAAAATGAAAGAATTGGTTTAGTTTTTGGAACTAATGGATTTTAAAAGAAATATTCTTGGTATGTCTACGCTAATTGTTTCGGCTAGACAGAAATTGATTTAAAATATCAAAATGAATTTTATATCATCAGGGCATTTGATGCAAGGATGGTGAAAAGATGGAGTTATTAATGCAATTAAACCTGGTGTGGAATTTGATCAGAGGATCAACAACCTGCTATGGTATGATGTATAATGACGAAGTCATAAACTGACGAAGTCCTCAACGTACTGTGAAAAGTGCGGTATCATGACGTCATGTAACGTTTTGATGTATTGCAAAAGAATTTAAAGAATTGGTCGATGTCGAGCGAGTTGACTAGACGAATGTTTCAAGTTGATGTACAATTTATTGGTATGGTCTAAGCTACTTGATTTGGCTAAGACAAATGGTATGTCATGATTAAAAGAAAATTGAGCTTTCTTTGATGAGCTATGCCGAACCAAATTGGTTTGGTGCGGAATCTAAGTCTGAGGTGAACATACCCTGAAATGGGGTTATACGATAGGCTGATCACCTACATATGTAAGAGGTAGTTTACCTTCTTTGTGATTGTAAACTTACCGTGGAAAGAAAGGTTTACGGTGCGAGGCTGTTAAACCTAGTAAGAGTTCATGGTCGATTTGACCCCTCAACAAAAGAATGAAATGTTTTAAAGGAATCCTTATATTCCTAGTTATTCCTTTCACTTCATGATTCTTGATAAGTTATGAAGGGTAGGGAATGTTTGAAAGATAATAACTTCTTTGAAGAGAAGTTGAGAAGAAGAATAAGCTAAAATTTTGAGGACGAAATTCCTTGAAGAAGGGGAGAATGTGAGAACCCGGGTAAGGGTTTGGTTTTAAGAAATTCCGAGGACGGAATTTTTATAAGGAGGTAAGAATATAACAACCCAGAATTTTGGATTTTTACAGAATTTAGGTTTAAAGAATTATTTTATTAATAAAAGGAATTTTTTTTAATAATATTCTGTGCTATGTGTTTATTAATCGTTCTATAACCTAGAATAATTATTAATCGGGAGGATTCTGGCTACGAGCTAGACTGAACGAGTAAGAATTTTCAAGATGAAAATAAAATATTTCTGGGAATAAAATATTTTTTGGGGAAAAAGACTAAATAGGCACTATTCATCTATTTTTGCTTGGAGATTTATTTTGAATTTCTGAGAAACGCGTAATGATAGAATTCTAAGACGTAATGGAATATCCAATAATATTTCAGTTATGGTAAAAACGAAGTTTTTGCCTGTGAACTTAAAACCTAAGTGTTAGGAAAGTGAGTTTCGAGAATTTATGATTTCGTATAATAATTAGAGTTATTATGCCTGAAAAATACGAGTATAATACTAGTTATTATACGAGTATAGTACGAAGAATAATACGAAGTATAATACGAATATCGTACGAATGATATACGAAGAGAATACGAGAATACGGGAATGGAATGCGTATAATAGGATTAATTTTAATGGACTTTGAGTTCATGGACTTTGATGAACCCAATTGGACTTGGATTATATCAAGCCCAATGGAATGTGTAATCAAGCCCAGAGAAGGCCCAGTAAGAATTAATGTAAGGCCCAATGTTAGATTTAATTAAGCCCGATCCAAGAAAATTAACCGTGGATCGAACCAATGGGTCACCGGATGGGTAAAACCCATGGGGATGACCCATGGGCATAAGGGGCGGCCACTTGGTCACCAAGTAAGGGTTGTGACCAAGTAAACTTGGTTGATAAGTTTGGAATAGTAAGGAGGTGGAGGGTAAATGACCAAAATGCCCCTAACCTTGGTTTTCAAAATCAGCATCTCAAGCTTGTAAAAGACTTAGAAAAATTTTTCTAGGTTTCTTACTCGGTGGCAAGAAATGAAGTTGTGCCCTTGAGGCCAATAGCATAACATGAAGCTGGGCCATTAGCTACTGCTAATTGGCGCCGCGGCGTGAGTTTTATGAAGGGGCACGGCGACGCAACGCCAGTGCCCGACAATGCCCAGAAATGAGATTTTAACTGCTCAATTTCTCGGGGGATGTGCAAGAAAGAAATATGAACATATAGTTCAACTAATTTAACACTTAATCAAGTGTATTAAACCTTTGAGGAAGGTTGAACAGAAAGATTAAACGAGATTAAAAGGATGTAATTGCAGGTTACGGAACCGATATGCGGGGATCGTAGTCGCGATAAACGAACGTGAGGGATTGCTATGATTGTGATTCCTTAGACGTTGAGTGACGAAAGTAATGAATAACATTTTGAGGTTACGTCATAGTAATGCGAGATGAACGTAAAGCGTTTAGACGCTATGAACGCAATGTTTTTGCGATGAACGATCAGTCTTAGCATACACCGATCTGTATGGCTTCGACATTATGAAATTATAATGGACATGGGGTTCATGGGATGAATAACGATGAAAGGTATTATAACCTTGAGTAAAGGTTGAATGAGATATTAAGAGATGAGTAATGTAAACGTTAAATACGTAAACGATTCTCGTGAATCGTATTCACGGTGGACAAACGTTCTAACTATACCCTGGTTGTATGACTTAGACGTCGACAAAGGTAGTAAGTAAGATATGAATTATCAAGAAAGCCATAGAGAACGGTAAGAAGATTAATGAAAGCCGATTATGAGTCGGATGAGAATGATAGAATGAAATGTAAGCGTTGAACACTTTAACTAACGTAGTAACAAAGGGATAACTGATATTTAAAGCAGTATGTGTTATGGTATGTAAAGTATTTGCTAAATGAATATGAATCTATGTTTGAGTAATGAGACAAGTTTAATATATTAAACTTATATGATAAGGTTTATAATGTAAGTTAATAAAGAATAATTTATGATTTTATTTAACCAGATAATGCCGCCAAGACGTCAAACTCGAAATTAAAGGGCAGAAGAATCTGTCAACAATGCTGAAGGACAATAACAAGACCTGTTACAAAACTTTACGAACACGGTAGCTCAGGCTATGCAACAAGGAATACCAGCCGCAGGAAACCAGCCAGACAATCGCTTGGCAAATTTCAAAGATTTTAAGGCTGTAAGACCGCCAGAATTCAAGGGGACAACTGATCCTATAAAAGCCCAAACTTGGGTTAAGGAAATTGAGAAAGCGTTTGTGATAGCTAGGGTAGCTGAGGGGCAAAAGACAGCTTTTGCCACCTACATGATGAAGGGTGAGGCAAATTTTTGGTGGGAAGCGAATCAAGCTAGGGCAGGAGAAGGTGTAATTACTTGGGATATATTTAAAACTTTGTTTTTCAAGAATTATTTCTCATTTAGTATGCAGGCTAAGATGGAGGTGAAGTTTTTGGAGTTAAAGCAAGAGAACATGACTGTTGCAGAGTATGTCGCAAAGTTTAATGAGTTGGCTAGGTTCGCTCCGCATCAAGTTGATACGGAGGCTAGGAAGGCAAGAAGGTTTGAGCTAAGATTAAAACCCTGGCTCTACAACAAGGTGGTAGTGTTGTAGATAAAAACTTTTGCAGCACTCATGGAAAAGGCTATCATAGGCGAGGAAGGGAGTGAGGCCCTGAGTCTCTACAACAAGGAGAGAAAGAACAAGGGTAAGGTCGAAGGAGTTGGGAAGGTGGAAATTAATAGTGGAAGTAAGAGTGGTAATGGCAAGAGGAAGGGGAGCAATTTTGGGAATGTTCAGGTGAAGCAAGAAGGTGTGAAGAAGAATCAAGTGGTACAATGTGGAAATTGTGGGAAGAACCATTCGGGTGAGTGCCTCAAGGGAAAGTTTGTGTGCTACAAGTGTAGGCAGGAGGGCCATATCTCTCCCTACTGCCCCAATCTAAGGATGAAAAATGGGTGTTTCGTGTGTGGGTCAGTGGAGCATAAGGTGAAAGACTGTCAAAATAAGAGAGTGGAGGCAGGAAGCGTGAACACAGGGATTAGCAGCGGGACTCTGGCGATTACGGGACCAACTGTTAGGTTTGTAATATTCATGAACGCAATCAAATTGCAAAAATTAGCGAAAACGTGTAAAAATTAGAGTTTAAAATTTTACAAACCATATACCCAAATGTGACGCCCCCAAAATAGGTATACACAACACCCATTCCGAGTCGCCAAATACATGGTACAAGAAGCAAACTACAACTTTATTATTACAACAGTAAAACTGTGAGTTTAAATACAGATATTATCTTCTAGACAATATCTATACTCAAATAAATCCTCATCACATTTATTGATACATTATTTTACAAAAATGGTGAGGACTACTAAACAATCCTTTCTAAAACCTTCATTCCATACCCGACTAGTACTCGCTACATTCTCGCCTCACGAGAAGAAAAATGGAACAACAAGGAAAAGGGTGAGCTCAACTAGCCCAAGTAAAGAATATTATGACTAAGATAATATACAACAAATTATCGTTAGTCTTCAACAGGAAAAATCGATAGAATACAATAGACAACAAGTTTCGAGATCAATATTCGCAGTGAAATAATAATTCATAGAAGAGTTACGAGAGAATGAAATCTACTATAATCTATGAATTTAATATCCATCATCAATATTTTATCCTCAGTAACATCAATCAATATTCATCTTAAATCAAATATTCATCTTTGCACTCTGAGCCAAAGATATTCATCGATCGATCATGTTCATTTAAACACTGTTCATCTTTGCACACAAAGCCAAAGATATTAATCAATCGGTCATGTTCATCTCAACACCTGTTCATCTTTGCACTACAGGCCAAAGATATTCTTCAGAAATCATTCATCTTTGCACTACAGGCCAAAGATATTCAATAATATCATCATTTAAGACTGAGGATGATGAAAAATATTTTTAAAGAAACGAATCCAGTGAAACAAAATGACAAGGATTAAGGATTAAGGATTCGTACTTGGTTTTATCCACGCCCAAAAATACCTCAAAAATAATCATAGTGGTGTAAAATTCAAGAATGATCAAAACATGGATACAATCAGAGTTAGTATCCAGAATAGATATTTTGGACAAAAGAAGAAATTTTATTTTTTCTATGAATAAAGCCGTATATCGTGAATAGTGTCAGTATACGTGAATAGTGCCGATATCGTGAATAGTAACTCCAGACACCAAAAGATAGAAATTCCACAAAAAACATCTTCACGCTTCATGAATAGTACTCGTGAATAGTAGAATCGTGAATAGTAATTTCATGAATAGTAACTCGTGAATAGTAACTCATGAATAGTAACCCATGAATAGTAACCCGACATGAAAAAATTCCAAATTTGATAAAACTTCGTGATCAACATTTCAAAGATAATGATATTGAAGAAATAATATCATTACTGAAAAAATAATATCCCTTACCTCGAAAGATCAGTCTTTCTAAATTCAAAAACATTTGATATAATTTGTGACTTGGACTTGCACCGTATAGCAATACTCAAAGTATACTCAAAATACTCACAAGAATACCGATAATATAGAGAGAAAACTTGATTCGTGGTGTGATTTTTAACCTAACCTAAGCACCTATTTATAGGAAATTGCTTAGAACACCAAAGCGAGAAAATTTAATAAATTAATAATATAATTATATTATTTTCTACACATGTCTAGAATCTGATTTCAGCCATCAAACACATGCCACCTTCTAGAAAAAATAAGAAAAACGTTTTTCTAATTTTAAATATTTTAAACTTCAAAAATCAATTATTTGAGACTTGAACTTCAATAATTCATAATAAATAGCCCTTTCATCAGAAAATTCGAATCTCGCAAGTTTTTATAGGAAATTCAATTCTCTACAACTTTGCAGAAGAAAGGTTTTCCAAATTCCAATCGAAATTGACAAGAAATCCACAAAGCGGGTGATTTTACAATTTATAATCAAATTTCGATCAATAATTGTGTCCACCAACACACAAAACATGTGTTAAACATTTAATGCCACAAAAATACTCTTTTTCCTCATATACTCATATATCCCACATTCATTGTAAAATATCACCGATTAATATATTATTAAAATAATATATTTAAATGAATTATTTTATCAAAAAAGATAAAATATTAATTTTCAACAATTGTCATTTTAAAAGTTTCTCCATCTATATCCACATAAAATCAATATTTTCCTCATCATATAAATCAATAATTAATTATTCACAAATAATATTACGTAATCACAATATTGACAACCGTGCGGTTCAGGAAAAGGGGCTTTCAATAAGAATTTCTTCTTCTTTGGTAGCGCAATTAGGTGACCAAACCTCTCCTTGAGCGAACTTTCTAGACATTGCCAATAATGTTATCTAATAATATTATTCGGATAATATGAATTATTGCTTCGATAATGAAAGATCTTGTGTAATGACAATTATTGAAACAACAAAGAATATAAAATATCAACGTAGCAATTATTAACTCAATAAAATCTTTGAGCGAAGAATTATCGTAACCATTATTGAAAAGTGCCTTCTTACGTAAGAATCAATAATTGGTGCAATACAAAGCTCTTGTTCAACAACGCGTATTAGTGTGTTTTAACCGGGTATTCCAACAAGATACTTGGTAATAACTACATGTTATTTAAAAACAACTTATATTTTTGCGTTTTCTTCATCCAATCGCTTTCAAGTTATGGGGCCCACACATGGGCTCGCCGTCGTAAATACGAATATTCAAACCGCATACGAATATTCCACGACCAAATGAATATTCCCCAAACAACAATGAATATTTTATAACCACTTGCTTATTTTGAAATATTTGCATATTTAACCCTTAACTATCCACATTAATCAAATGAACCCTTACTATTTCAAAATAATAAATAAAGGAAATTCCTTTTTATTTAAAAAAAAATTTTGGGGTCTTACAACCTCCCTCCTTATGAAATTTCGTCCTCGAAATTGGACGACGCATACTGGTGTTTTGAAAAGGTGAGGATACCTCGCTTTCATTTCGTTTCCAACTCCCGGTCATTTCCTCTATAGCATGATTCCTCCACAAAACTTTAACTTGTGGTATAACCTTTCTTGCGTAGGACATGCTCCTTCCTATCCAAAATCTTGACAGGTACCTCCTCATACGTTAAGTCTTCGGCTATCTCGTCCGGTTCTAACTCTATAACGTGGTTCGGGTCTTTCACATATTTACGAAGTACAGATATGTGAAACACATTATGAACACGAGACATACTCGGAGGTAACGCAAGTCTATAGGCTACATTTCCTACTCGGTCAAGAATTTGAAATGGACCGATAAATCATGGATTGAGCTTTCCTCTCTTCCCAAATCTTGTAACACCCTTCCATGGGGCAACTCGCAACAATACATGATCCCCTACATTAAATTCGACGTCCTTTCGATGAAGATCCGCATAACTCTTTTGTCGATCTTGTGCCGTTTTGTATCGTTGTCGAATCATTAGTCATATCGTATTAACTCGGGTCCCAACAATGTTGCTTCACCCACCTCATCCCAACATATTGAGAACGACATTTTGTCCATATAATGCTTGAATGGAACCATGCCTATATTTGTTTAATAACTATTGTTGTATGAGAATTCCACCAATGGCAAGTACTTATCCCAACTTCCTTTGAAATCTAGGACACAGAGTTTTAATATATCTTCAAGAGTTTGAGTAGTCCTTTCTGATTGCCCATCCGTTTGAGGATGGTATGCCAAACTGAATCGTAAATTCGTGCCCATAGCTTTTTGCAAGCTAACCCAAAATCTTAAAGTGAATCTTGGGTCACGATCCTAAAACTATGGATCTGGGCATGCCATGCAACCTCACAATCTCATTCACGTATATACTAGCAAGACGCGTTCAAGGAATAAGTCTCCGTATAGGCAAGAAATGAGCGGACTTGGTTAATCTATCAACAATAACCCAAATAGCATTGATGCCTTGAGAAACCTTAGGAAGACTAAGAACGAAATCCATAGTAATGTGTTCCCACTTCCATTAGGAATCTCAAGTGGTTGCAAGCGGACCCTTAGGTACAAGATGCTCCGCCTTTACACGTTAGCAAGTTAAACACATCGAGATAAACTTTGCAATCTCTCTCTTCATATTGTTCCACCAAAATGTATGTCGAAGATCACGATACATTTTAGTACTTCCGAGGATGGATTGCAAATGGCGTATTGTGTGCCTCCATTATAATCTTGTACTTCAAATCCAGTCGTTAGGAACACAAAGTCTAGAGTGGACTCAAGTATTCCTTCTTCATCAATTCTAAGCTTAGGAATAGCTCCTTCTTGTACTTTCTTCTTCATACGCATCAACTCCAGTGTCGGTGACTTGAGTAACCTTAACTTTTCTATTAAAGTTGGCTCTATCGTATACTTGACATCATCTTTTCGTTCTCAGTATATGATCTTCTACTCACCGCGTCGGCTACCACGTTCGCTTTTCCGGGATGGCATGATCGTAACATGTCTTTGAAATGAGTCTCCTCTTGAGTTCTTGAAGCTCTTCCCACATTCCTTGCTCCATTCGAATTTTGTATCTCTACTGAGTCAATTTGCGTTAATGGAATAGCGATTCAAGAATATCCTTCAACGAATCTCCGATAATAACCAACTAAGCCTAGAAAGCTACGTATTTCGATTCTTGACTTAGGTTGCTCTCAAGCTGTGACTCATATCCCAATCTTGGATAAAGACGTCACAATGACACCTATCGATTTACTATCGCACGAATATGGCGTCCCTACGGAGAGTCGGCAGGTGAATTCCACAAAGGAAGTCACAAAATAAAGGCTCGTGTACCAAATTCTATAGTTGATTTTTAACTCCACGAAGTTCAATAGAGCCATTCGATATGAGATTTTAGAAATGAGTTTTGTCAACGGGTTCAAAGTCGATACAAAATTTAATATCAGGCTTTGGGAGTAAGCCAAGAAATTCTTCAGGAAATACGTCAGGAAAAATCAATAACAACAGGAATATTATTCAAATCTGACGTGTCTTTATTCAAATCCATAACATGGACTAAGAAAACTTGACATCCGTAATAAACGAATGACTTCATGGCTTGATATGAAAATGTTTGACTACAATGGTTTGATTGCTTGAATTCGAATAACAGGTTGCTTAGGAATATGAAAACTAACAACCTTACAAAAGCAATCAATTTGGCATGATGAGTAGTTAACCTTAAAATCACATCAAAAGAAAATATCTCTATAGAAATAAGGTTAACAGGTAATGTGATAGTGCCAACTTGAATCAAGCAATATTTTTAAACAACGGATGTAATGAAAGTTTCTCCTAATGGAGTCTCCACAGATAGGTCAAAGTTTAATTTCTCCGTAGTCAAGTTCAAACGTTGAGCGCAAGTAAGAGAGATAAAAGAATGGGTAGAACCAATATCTAGTAAGGTATATACTTCGCAAGAATTTATAATTAACTAACCCGTGCTAACTTCGTTCGGGTTCCTCGCATTTTGACCAGTCACAACAAACGCTCTTCCAAAATCGTTGACTTTGACTTTTACGGGACGATCTTTTGAGTCACCGTCCCATTGAACTAGGTTTCGCTCATCTGACAATCTCGAGCGATATGTCCTTCCTTTCCACAATTATAGCATACCTTGAACTGTTGTGGGCGGTTTGGTGATATGTCCTCTTTTCCGCATTTGTAGCATATGATGGGTGGTCGTTCTCCTCCCTTAAAACTAGTTGCTCTCGGGCGCCGGCGTCTTCACATGGTCGTTGTTGAATCTCCTCTTTTAAAATCTCCTCCCGACTCGCTTCTTTCTATTTTCATGGCCACGATTACCACCGGAGTGGTTACCGCCTTTGTCTGTATTCTTCTTTCTCCATTTGGTTATCGTTATTACGATGGATCGCTATCTTGGTATGATCCTCGGTTATGGTCCCTCGGTTGAACGTACTCGTTATCTCGCTTCTAACAACCGAGCCCACGCTG
This sequence comes from Panax quinquefolius, assembly GCA_020205615.1. Taxonomy (NCBI): domain Eukaryota; kingdom Viridiplantae; phylum Streptophyta; class Magnoliopsida; order Apiales; family Araliaceae; genus Panax; species Panax quinquefolius. The sequence continues at coordinate 71,501,219 of CM035153.1, read as the reverse complement.
ACAACATCTGAATAGAGAAAATTTATGAGAAATGAAATATCGACGTATGTGGGTTTCAAACCTCTCGTAAACATCCGCGTCATCGTTCCTCATTCTCCACCAAATGAGGTGCAAACTGGATAACTCCGCGAACTTCGCCTCGTCTTTGGGACACCGTCATGTTATTCGCTCTAGTCTAATAAACTCCACTTCCTTCATATGACGAATACTTTCGTGGAAGTACTTGTCATTGAACTATTTCAAACGTCTCCATGACATCTTTGAGTGCGGTGGATGGGTACGCTTCACTGATTCCACCGATGAATCGCTTCGCCCACGGAACATAAAGGCGCGAATGGAACTTTCTGTTCCTCTCCGCATCCCAAGACATCGAATATCTTGGTAATTTGTTTGACCCACGTCTCGCCTTTAATCGGATCCGGCTTTCCCGAGTTCTGGTGGTCCCAACTCTTTTGGCTGCTTGGGCATTTGTGACCACCCGTGAATGCTATCATTTCCTCCTGTATTTTGAACACGAGTCTCCTCTAAATCGATTTTGCATGAACCGCAAAAAGCTTCTAAACATCCCTCGTTCATCATCGCTTTCCGGTGGTGTTGTTCACAGGAGGAACATTACGACTGTTGCACGTTCTCCTCGTTGGTGAGTACAGCATCTCCACGGCCTCATTTACTCCATTGTTAATATTCTCACGACATTCTCAAATCATCGTCATAAAATAAGGGTTAATTAGGAAATCAATATATCACATAATATCCCTATATCTCGACCAACTAACAAATAAGCTTAGGTAGGACACACTAGCGAAGGATTTACTCGTCTCTCCCTCCTAGTTCTATTCCCGATCTCTTGAGATCATATCCTAAGCTCGATACCAATTGTGGCGCCCCCAAAATAGGTATACACAACACCCATTCTCGAGTCGCCAAATACATGGTACAAGAAGCAAACTACAACTTTATTATTACAACAAGAAAGCGTGAGTTTAAATACGAGATATTATCTTCAGACAATAACAATACTCAAATAAATCCTCATCACATTTATTGATACATTATTTTACAAAATGGTGAGGACTACTAAACAATCCTTTCTAAAACCTTCATTCCATACCCCGAACTAGTACTCGCATTACATTCTCGCCTCACGAGAAGAAAAATGGAACAACAAGGAAAAGGGTGAGCTCAACTAGCCCAAGTAAAGAATATTATGACTAAGATAATATACAACAAATTATCGTTAGTCTTCAACAGGAAAAATCGATAGAATACAATGACAACAAGTTTCGGATCAATATTCGCGGAATGAAATAATAATTCATAGAAGAGTTACGTGAGAATGAAATCTACTATAATCTATGAATTTAACGGTCCATCATCAATATTTTATCCTGTAACATCAATCAATATTCATCTCAAATCAAATATTCATCTTTGCACTACAGGCAAAGATATTCATCGATCGGTCGTGTTCATTTAAACACTGTTCATCTTTTACTCTGCCAAAGATATTAATCAATCGGTCATGTTCATCTCAACACTGTTCATCTTTGCACTACAAAGCCAAAGATATTCTTCAGAAATCATTCATCTTTGCACTACAAAGCCAAAGATATTCAATAATATCATCATTTAAGACCGAGGATGATGAAAAATATTTTTAAAGAAAGCGAATCCGGTGAAACAAAATGACAAGGATTAAGGATTAAGGATTAAGTACTTGGTTTTATCCACGCCCAAAAATACCTCAAAAATAATCATAGTGGTGTAAAATTCAAGAATGATCAAAACATGGATACAATCGAGTTAGTATCCGAATAGATATTTTGGACAAAAAGAAGAAATTTTATTTTGATTGAATAGTGCAGTATCGTGAATAGTGCCGTAGATATCGTGAATAGTAACTCAGACACCAAAAGATAGAAATTCCACAAAAACATCTTCACGCTTCATGAATAGTACTCGTGAATAGTAACTTCGTGAATAGTAACTCATGAATAGTAACTCGTGAATAGTAACTCATGAATAGTAACCCATGAATAGTAACTCAGAGCATGAAAAGTTCCAAATTTGATAAAAACTTCGGATCAACATTTCGATTATAATGATATTGAAGAAATAATATCATTCTGAAAAAATAATATCCTTACCTCGAAAGATCAAGACTTTAAATTTGAAACAGGATATAAAGGCTATGACTTGGACTTGCACCGTATAGCAATACTCAAAGTATACTCAAAATACTCACAAGAATAAACTCGATAATATAGAGAGAAAACTTGATTTACGGTGTGATTTTTAATTCTAACCTAAGCACCTATTTATAGGAAATTGCTTAGAACACAAAAGAGAAAATTTAATAAATTAATAATATAATTATATTATTTTCTACACATGTCTAGAATCTGATTTCAGCCATCAAACACATGCCACCTTCTAGAAAAAATAAGAAAAAACGTTTTTCTAATTTTAAATATTTTAAACTTCAAAATCAATTATTTTGAACTTGAACTTCAATAATTCATAATAAATAGCCCTTTCATCAGAAAATTCGAATCTCGCAAGTTTTTATAGGAAATTCAATTCTCTACAACTTTGCAGAAGAAAGGTTTTCCAAATTCAATCGAAATTGACCGAAATCCATAAGCGGGTGATTTTACAATTTATAATCAAATTTGATTCGATAATTGTGTCCACCAACACACAAAACATGTGTTAAACATTTAATGCCACAAAATACTCTTTTTCCTCATATACTCATATATCCCACATTCATTGTAAAAATATCATAGTTAATATATTATTAAAATAATATATTTAAATGAATTATTTTATCGGAAAAAGATAAAATATTAATTTTCAACAATTGTCATTTTAAAATTTTCTCCATCTATATCCACATAAAATCAATATTTTCCTCATCATATAAATCAATAATTAATTATTCACAAATAATATTACGAATCACAATATTGACAATGAGTGCGGTTCCGAGGAAAGAGGGGCTTTCAATAAGAATTTCTTCTTCTTGGCGCGCAATTAGGTGACCAAACTCTCCTTAGATGTAACTTTCTAGACATTGCCAATAATGTTATCTAATAATATTATTTAGGATAATATGAATTATTGCTTCGATAATGAAAGATCTTTGTGTAATGACAATTATTGAAACAATGAGAATATAAAATATCAACGCAAACAATTATTAACTCAATAAAATATTGAGCGATAATTACGTAACCATTATTGAGTAGTGCTTCTTCACGTAAGAATCAATAATTGGTGCAATACCAAGTGCTTCTTGTTCAACAACGGCGTATTAGTGTGTTTTAACCAACGGGTATTCCAACGAAGATAATTGGTAACAACTACTGCCGTTATTTAAAAAAACAACTTATATTTGTCGTTTTCTTCATCCAATCGCTTTCCGTTATGGGGCCCACACATGGTCGCTACCGTCGTATTTAATATTCCAATCGCGTCTACGAATATTCCACGACCAAACGAATATTTCCGACAACAATGAATATTTTATAACCACTTGCTTATTTTGAAATATTTGCATATTTAACCCTTAACTATCCACATTAATCAAATCAACCCTTACTATTTCAAAATAATAAATAAAGGAAATTCCTTTTATTTAAAAAAAATTTGAGGTCTTACAACCTCCCTCCTTATGAAATTTCGTCCTCGAAATTGACGACGTACACAGTGTTTTGAAAAGGTGAGGATACCTCGCTTTCATTTCCGTTTCCAACTCCCGGTCATTTCCTCTATAGCATGATTCCTCCACAAAACTTTAACTTGTGGTATAACCTTTCTTGGCGTAGGACATGCTCCTTCCTATCCAAAATCTTGACAGTACCTCCTCATACGTTAAGTCTTGGCTATCTCGTGGGTTCTAACTCTATAACGTGGTTCGGGTCTTTCACATATTTACGAAGTACAGATATGTGAAACACATTATGAACACGAGACATACTCGGAGGTAACGCAAGTCTATAGGCTACATTTCCTACTCGGTCAAGAATTTGAAATGGACCGATAAATCATGGATTGAGCTTTCCTCTCTTCCCAAATCTTGTAACACCCTTCCATGGGGCAACTCGCAACAATACATGATCCCCTACATTAAATTTCACGTCCTTTCGATGAAGATCCACATAACTCTTTTGTCGATCTTGTGCCGTTTGTATACGTTGTCGAATCAAATAAAAAGGAATATTCGTTTCGGGGTCTTACACCGGATCACCCTTTATGCATAATTATTAATTAAACGAAAAGATAAAGACCGGTGTAATTAAATAAAAAGGAATTTCCTTTATTTATGACCCCGAAATTTTTTTTAAATAAAAAGGAATTTCCTTTATTTATTATTTTGAAATAGTAAGGGTTGATTTGATTAATGTGGATAGTTAAGGGTTAAATATGCAAATATTTCAAAATAAGCAAGTGGTTATAAAATATTCATTGTTGTCGGGGAATATTCGTTTGGTCGTGGAATATTAAATGGTCGGGAATATTAAACGACTGATGCAAAGCGACCATGTGTGGGCCCCATAACGAAAAGCGATTGGATGAAGAAAACGACAAATATAAGTTGTTTTTAAATAACGGCGTAGTTGTTACCGTTAATATTGTTGGAATACCCGGTGGTTAAAACACACTAATACGCGTTGTTGAACAGTAGCACACGGTATTGCACCAATTATTGATTCTTACGTAAGAAGGCACTACTCAATAATGGTTACAATAATTACTGTTCAGTATTTTATTGAGTTAATAATTGCTGCGTTGATATTTTATATTGCTGTTGTTTCAATAATTGTCATTACACAGTATCTTTCATTATCGAAGCAATAATTCATATTATCTGAATAATATTATTAGATAACATTATTGGCAATGTCTAGAAAGTTCTGTCTAAGGAGAGGTTTGGTCACCTAATCAATTACCAAGAAGAAGAAATTCTTATCGAAAGCCCCTCTTTCCTGAAGGGCACCGTTGTCAATATTGTGATTTCGTAATATTATTTGTGAATAATTAATTATTGATTTATATGATGAGGAAAATATTGATTTTATGTGGATATAGATGGAGAAAATTTTAAAATGACAATTGTTGAAAATTAATATTTTATCTTTTCTCGATAAAATAATTCATTTAAATATATTATTTTAATAATATATTAACTGTGATATTTTTACAATGAATGTGGGATATATGAGTATATGAGGAGAAAGAGTATTTTTGTGGCATTAAATGTTTAACACATGTTTTGTGTGTTGGTGGACACAATTATCGAACCGAAATTTGATTATACTTGTAAAATCACCCGCTTGTGGATTTTGGTCAATTTTCGATTGGAATTTGGAAAAACTTTCTTCTGCAAAGTTGTAGAGAATTGAATTTCCTATAAAAATTCGCGAGATTCGAATTTTCTGATGAAAGGGCTATTTATTATGAATTATTGAAGTTCAAGTCTCAAATAATAATTGATTTTTGAAGTTTAAAATATTTAAAATTAGAAAACGTTTTTCTTATTTTTTTTCTAGAAGGTGGCATGTGTTTGATGGCTGAAATCAGATTCTAGACATGTGTAGAAAATAATATAATTATATTATTAATTTATTAAATTTTTTTGCTTTGGTGTTCTAAGCAATTTCTATAAATAGGTGCTTAGGTTAGAATTGAAAATCACACGTAAATCGAAGTTTTTCTCTCTATATTATCGGCGTATTCTTGTGAGTATTTTGAGTATACTTTGAGTATTGCTATCTATGTGCAAGTCCAAGTCATAGCCTATATCCTGTTTCAATTTAAGTAAAATCGATCTTTCGAGGTAAGGATATTATTTTTTTTGTAATGATATTATTTCTTCAATATCATTATCTTTGAAATGTTGATCCAAGTTTTTATCAAATTTGGAACTTTTTCATGTCGGAGTTACTATTCATGGGTTACTATTCATGAGTTACTATTCACGAGTTACTATTCATGAGTTACTATTCACGAGTTACTATTCACGAGTACTATTCATGAAGCGTGAAGATGTTTTTGTGGAATTTCTATCTTTTGGTATCGGAGTTACTATTCACGATACGCAAGACTATTCACGATATCATGACTATTCACGATACCTGAGACTATTCACCGAAAAATAAAATTTCTTCTTTTTGTCCAAAATATCTATTCTGGATACTAACTCTGATTGTATCCATGTTTTGATCATTCTTGAATTTTACACCACTATGATTATTTTTGAGGTATTTTTGGGCGTGGATAAAACCAAGTACGAATCCTTAATCCTTAATCATTGTCATTTTGTTTCTTTGGATTCGTTTCTTTAAAAAATATTTTCATCATCCTCGGTCTTAAATGATGATATTATTGAATATCTTCGCTGTAGTGCAAAGATGAATGATTTCGAAGAATATCTTTGGCCTTCAGAGTGCAAAGATGAGCAGTGTTGAGATGAACATGACCGATTGATTAATATCTTTGGCCAGAGTAAAAAAGATGAACAGTGTTTAAATGAACATAATCGATCGATGAATATCTTTGGCCTTGTAGTGCAAAGATGAATATTTGATTTGAGATGAATATTGATTGATGTTACAGGGATAAAATATTGATGATGGACTGTTAAATTCATAGATTATAGTAGATTTCATTCTCTACGTAACTCTTCTATGAATTATTATTTCCGCTGCGAATATTGATCTGAAACTTGTTGTCTATTGTATTCTATCAAATTTTTCCCTGTTGAAGACTAACGATAATTTGTTGTATATTATCTTAGTCATAATATTCTTTACTGGGCTAGTTGAGCTCACCCTTTTCCTTGTTGTTCCATTTTTCTTCTCAGGAGGCGAGAATGTAGCGAGTACTAGTCGGGGTATGGAATGAAGGTTTTAGAAAGGATTGTTTAGTAGTCCTCACCATTTTTGTAAAATAATGTATCAATAAATGTGATGAGGATTTATTTGAGTATAGATATTGTCTAGAAGATAATATCTGTATTTAAACTCACAGTTTTACTGTTGTAATAATAAAGTTGTAGTTTGCTTCTTGTACCATGTATTTGGCGACTCAGAATGGGTGTTGTGTATACCTATTTTGGGGGCGTCACAGTATATGCTTTATCATCAAACATGATTGGCTTGTGTGCATACTACTTTCACCAACGTCATCAAGCAAGCTAACAAAATCAATCGCAAGGGTCTTCAACATGACGGTCCAGGATATTGTGGCAGTTGGTGTTGGAACTACAGGTATTATTCGTATAACTTTTATTTTCGTATACATAATTTTCCTATATATAGTAAATTATTTTATAAAGAAATTTTAAAGTAGGAATTTGAGTTCTATTAGAAATTAATTTTTCTGTTTAATCAGACAGACAAGTTTTATGTGAATAGTTAAAGATCAGTTCGATCAAATTTGATCGAGATCTACTTTAAATAACTTTGTATGCTATGTACCCTTATATGTATAAGTTTTAAAGCGGTGATTCCGGGGACGGAATCATTATAAGGGAGGGTAAATGTAACAACCCGATATTTTCTATATAATTAAATCAGAAATTTTGCGTATAAAATTTTATTTAATTATTTATTTTAAATGTGGGAATATGTAAAAGGTAAAGCTCATGTATTTATGTGATAAATAAAATATATTTATTACATGAATAATTTCAAATAATTTTATTTTGAATTCTTGATCATTATAAAGTATATTCTTATAATAATTAATTTTATAGTAAAAATATTTTTATTATTTATTTTCTATGAAAAATATGATTATTATATTATTAAATAATATATGAAATGATTATTGGAATTACTATAATAATTATTTTATTATATGAATTTTAGTTCAGATTATTAAGTTAATTATTTTTAACTTAATTAATAATGCTATATGCAAGGTAAATCAAATATGGAATCCAAACCCTAATTTTTGATTTTGATCAAGGGATGAGAATAATAAATATTTTTTTTTATTTCAATGCTATAAATATGTACTGTATATGTGTAGACTGACAGTGGTTGGTCAATTATGGTGTATCATGACCAAATCCTAGTATTAATTTGTGAAACCCTAATTTAAAACTCAAATTAGAGTTCAAGATTGTTTGTAATTGTGTTAATGTGATTACTTATCAAGTGTTAGAATTATAGTTGTTAATTAGGAAACCCTAATTACTAAACTAGAAACCCTAATTTGCTAAATCAGTAACCCTAATTATTAATTATAAGTCCTAATGCTAATTATTAGATCTTAAACCCTAAATGTTCAAGTATAATGTAATTAGAAAACTAATTATAATTAGTAAATTCTAAATTACATTTTTAGGAAACTAAATTTTTACATTTTTTAACCCTAATTGCAAAAATCCTAGAAGATCACATTGTAGAACCTCAGTGTTAAACCCTAAGGATCAAAAGCTAAGGGTTAAACCCTAAGGGTTTGCCAAGATTACAAAATTACCATTAAAATCTCAAGACAATTGACCAAACTGCCCTTTCTCACATGTTTATTAGATTGCTTGCCAATTTAGCCAACACTTTAGTGGTTCAACCACTCTTGACTTTACTTGTGAATATTAAATTCCATCAAATTAGCTACTTCAGCCAATTCATTGCATCCAAGACTTATATATATAGGATTGGATAGAGAAAGTGTCACATTTAAGATCATTCATACACATTCACTCAACCAAAACCCTCTCAGCCCCAAACCTCCAAAATTTCCTTGCTAGATCAGTCACAAAACAAGCCCCACTAACACCCCTAACAAATCAGCAGCCTTGAATCAAGAATTGGTTCAGAAAGGTATAAACCCTAAACTCAAATTTGATCTTGATTGGTGTGTTAGATGTTAGATTTTTATGTTAAAACATGTTGTATGTAGTGTATTTTGATGATCTGGGTTGATAGATGTTGGATCCATAACATCTATAGGCTCGAATTTGATGATTTACAAAATCTAAAGAAAAAAAAATAAAACTGTGGTCTGACAACTAATGTCAAGGCTCATAGATCTCTCTGTGTTTAGTGTTAGTGGTTTTGATGTTATATATCTGTTCTATGTTGTAAGGGCTTTGATCTGAAACTTGAATCAAGCCCAGATCATGTGTATATTGAAAGATATAGGCAGTCAAACCTCGTTAACCGTTCACGAAAATTGAGTTTCTGGGTAACCCAGAAACCCAGATTTCGTCTGACAACATTTTTCTAGCATCATATCTTACTGTGTGTTAGTACTTAGGTCATGTTGTTGCTTTAATGTTGTAGTCTGATATAAGGACTACACAATCATGTCCTTAGATCACCCAGATCCTTAACATAATCTTAGATAATCAAGGTTAAACTGGGTTGACCGATCTGCCCGGATGAAGATTCTGAAAAACCCAGAATCTTCAAGAACACGTTCTTGACAGGTACTTTGACCAACTTAGATATCTTATATTTGGTGATGTTAGGTTGATCTAATATATTATAATTGTTCCTTGTCATGTACTCTATAAGTGTGAACCATTAGAACAACCATAGCAAGTCCAGAACGTTTGAATTAAGGCTTGAAAAGTAGGTGTCTGGACTATTCTTCATTTCTGGAAAACCCAGAAAATAAAGAACAGTTCCGACAACAATTTTGGAGGTCAAGATCTTTTTGTTATGATGTGGAATGGACATGGAACCAGTTGACGATTGTACTATTACATTAATACTATAATCTTAACAAAATTTCAAGCCCATAATCATTATGGTCTAGTAAGTCTGATTAGTCAAACTAGCTAAGTTGAAAACTGTCTATGAATTTCTAGGTTTGATGAAGAACACCTATAGCGATAGTTTCGTCGCTATAGGGCCCTTTAGCGACAGTTTTATTAATTTTAATTATATAAATTTCCAAAAATTATTTAAAAATAGAAATTAATTTCTGAAAATTACAAAAATAATTTTAAAAATTATTTGAAGTTATAAAAATTAACTTTTAATAATTTGACATGTTTTTCATAAATATTAATATTTATTTGAATACTATTGATATTTAATTTATTTAATAAATGAATTAAATAAATTAATTAAAATGATTTTATTATATTAAAAATCATTTTAAGGTATTTAAAAATATTTTAAGTTATAAAATATAACTTTTAATATTTTAAAGCAAATTTCATTAATTATTTAATATTATTGATATTAGATTTCTTTAATAATTATATTAAATAAATTAGTTTAAAAATAGTTTTAATATTAGAAAAATCATTTTAAATGAAAATAAAGTGTTTAAAAATATTTGAAGTTATAAAATATAACTTTTAATATTTAAAGGTAAATTTCATTAATAATTTAATAGTAATGATATTAGATATATTTAATAATTATATTAAATAAATAGTTTTAAAATGGTTTTATTAATTTAATAATCATTTAAAAGGATATTAATGAATTAAAAATATTTTAAGTTATAATTAATGACTTTTAATATTTTGGTAAGTAATGCATTAATATTTAAATATTAATGGTAATTATTTAAAAATGATTTTAATTGTTTTTAAAAATCATTTAAGGATAATATTAATACTTTTTAAAATATTTGAAGTTATTATAAATAATTTTAATATTTTGGCAATGGTTTCATTAATAATTTCAATATTAATTAAATATTAATGATAATAGAATTATTTAATATTTAAATTATTTAATAATGATTCCAGTGTTTGAAAAATCATGATAAATTATAATAATTGTTTAAAAATTATTATAAGTAATTTAAAAATAATTTGACCGATATTTAAGTTATATTGAACTTCGGTATAGAGTCTTAGACTCATTAATTACCGATAAAGATGTCAGCATGCCGACATGTTTTAGAAATTGATCTAGACTTAGATAATTTGACTTGCTACGTGTCTGTTTGTGATCCAATAACTGTTAAGCATGTGTGATAATTTGATTAGGTTATGTGCTGACTGCAAATAGCAGTACGATGTGTTATAGTATTTTATTCTAATAGAATAAATGATCTTATTAATGATAGGACTTGATATAAAAGATAAAACTAAGTTACGTAACTGTAAGCAACAGACTAGGCAAGTATCCTACCTTTACATTTACTTTATGCAATGGACATGAGTAAGAAAGTTTCAGAATCATATTATTATGCCAGATTATTAACTCTATTGTTATCGATCTTGTATCCAATCATTCATATTCATACAAGTTCTTAAATTATCCGATAATTGTTTATCAACACAGTATTATTGCATAATCCAGATATTTATTCTGTTCATTAATTTCTAAATATGGTTATACAAGTGTCCTCATTTGGATAATCATTATATTTAATCACATGTTGATACATACTTATTAACTTCTAGTATGTATACATTGACTTCAAAGCCGTCTACGCTATTTGCTTTGGCTAGACACAAACTTAGAAATATTATGGAACAAGATAGAACTCTATTGTTATCCAACTGAATTATTTTGGTTCGGATTCTCGATTAAGTATGAACATCCCGTACATGGGAAAACTTTTGTGCGCCAAAGACGGTTCAGATGAACGATAATATCGTTCTTGCATGTGGTATTGATCAATACATGGCATAACGGGCTGATCACCCCCGTGCTTGTAAGTTATGACGGTTTACAGATGGAGGAGCATTGGCTATTGCTGGACCAACATCAACAAATAAGCCCACATCCATAACCTTTAACATGACGGTGCAGGACGCGGTGAAATCAAAAGATGTCGTGTCACGTATTATCTCAATCAATGATATAGATGCATATGTATTATTTGATTCGGGTGCTACTTGCTCGTTTATATCTGATGAATTTGCTAAGAGGTTAGAAATACCTTGTGAAGAGTTGAAATTCCCTTTAAACATAGAAATTGCGAATAGGGAAGTGATTCCTGTTTGGTTTATGTACAAGAACTGTAGGGTGAACATTAAGGGGAATGTTATGAAAGTAGATTTAGTCCCGATAAAACTCGAAGAGTTCGATGTTATTTTGGAAATGGATTGGTTGTTCAATTACAGAGCGACAATTGATTGCCAAAAGAAGTGTGCAAACCTTATGACTCTGTCAAAGATAGTTTTTCATGGTAGCAAATCGCCTAGACAAATGAAATGTCTGACAATGATGCAGGCCAAAAAGTTATTGAGTCAGGGCTGTGTAGGGTATTTAGCTTGCATAGTCGATACTCAAAAGGAGAAGGGTGTAAAATTGAAGGAAATACCAGCAGTTAGGGAGTTCGTGGACGTGTTTTCGGAGGATTTGCCAGGACTTTCACCTGATAGAGAAATTGAGTTCGTGATCAACTTAGCGCTAAGAACCGCTCCGATATCGAAGGCCCCATACAGAATGGCTCCAGTGGAAATTGTGACAACCCAAATTTTTATAAGTTATTAAAATAGGAATTTAATAATTAAAATTCTTATTATGAGATGTTTTGATATTGAGTATGTATATATAAGTGCTATATATATTTTGAAATCTGCGATCTGGTGTGAAGAGAAATATATATTCATATATTGGGAAAGTGAGGTTCAATAGTTAAGTTAACTATTGAAGAAATTAAATGAATTTGGTAATTATTTTAAAAATATTTATTGAATTAAATTAATATTTTAAATAATTTATTTGATGAGATAAATAAATATTCGATGAAATTGTTGTGTAATAATTTAGTTAAGTGTTTATATTAACTAAATTAATGTATGGTAATTTTATGGATTAAAGATTTAATTTTATGAAATAATCAAATAAAATTAATTTTTAATAATTATATAATATCGTGTAATGGTGTTATTTTAATTTAATTGATTAATGGAATTAAGGAATGATTAATTTAGAAGGTTAATATTTATTAAATAAATATTAAGAATTATGTTGGTTATATAAATATGATGTGAATAATTATAATTTTAGTTAAGTTAAATAAAAGGGTGACAATTATATACTATATGATAAGAGGATATTAAAATAAATTAGAAAACCCAATCTAAAGGCTAGCCAAACATGGCCTTGAGACCTTTGGTAATTTTACCAGTTAAAAACCTTTTGTTCTATAACTGATATATGTTAAGTTTGTTTATTATGTATATGGTCAGGTTGGTTTATGTGTTCTTATAATATAGAGTTGAGAAGAGAGGAGAGTTAGAGAGCTTTGAGGTGTATTGAGAGTATTCTCTATAAATTGATAAGGGTTAGAGGAGGAAGAAGGTGTTGTCAAGCTATTCTATCGTCTTGCTAAGTCTTAACAGGGAATTCAAGGTTTAATTTAGTTTATATTCTCAGTTGTATGTTCTTGAGTTTTCTTTTAAATTAGAGTCTTAATGTATGATTTGTGAGGAATTGGATTCTATGTATTGGTTAGTATATATATAATCTGTTGGTTATCATTTAGAAATAATTTTCAGAGGATAAATTTATGAAGTTGTGTTTTTGGAGTTTTCTTTTGAAACTTGGATTTTATGGGATGATTTGATAAAAATAGATGTTATATATATGTTGGTAGATGATTATAATCTGTATATGTTGTCTAGGAATGATTTTTAGAAATCAAAATCCATGGAAACATGTTTAGGATGAAGAACTTGGTTATGTGATAATATATATATATATATATATATATATATATATTATATTGGCTTACTTTGAGACCAAAATTAGTGGTTGAATCATGTGTTAATCTGTAAATTGGCAATGGTTTGTGTTAATACATTCAAAAATGAAAATAACATAAGTTGAATGAATCAATTTTGTTAAGAAACGAATTCGAAGTGAATGAATTCGCCAAACATGTTAAAATATGAAAATTTAGTATAAATATGAGTTTTAAGTCAAGATTTGGGTTAGTTAATGTTCTTATAAATTGTTAATTCTTTGGTATGTTGTAGTTCTAAGAATTACGAATCCATAGAATCAAAAACGGACTAATTTGGATGTATATAACTCAAGTTATGAAGATTAGTAGGAGAAAATGTCAAAATCGAAAAACATCAGAATCGCCATAGCCAAGCGCCCTAGAGTGCGGGTGCTTGAGTTGAGCCCTTGCTAGGTCACATGGGCTATGGAAAAGGAAAAGGCCGCGCCCCATCTCGCTAACCCGTGACTACTTTGACCTAGTTTGGTAAAACGACCATAACTTTTTCATACGAACTCTGATAAGGCGATTCAAGATGATACGGAACGAGGAAAAATAGACCTACAACTTTTGTTCTTTAAGGTTTTTAGTTTGAAGTCTTTAGGAAGGGTAAAAATTGTCATCTTTAGGATTGTTGTGTTTTCGGAGGCAATCGGAGGGCGTTGGGCATGCACGTATGCAAGTGTAATGCTCTTGACGGTAAGAGATATTGTTCTAAGTTATAAAACATGAATATTATGAAGTATAATGATGCTTAACATTAATAAATGATATATTAGATAAATTATATACGCATACTAAGCACACATAAGAGAGACAAATCGGCGTGTGACGAATAAACGTCGAAATGCCGTGATAAGTGTTAATGAACGTAAAAAGTGTTTTGAGTCAAATGAAATGAACATTATAAGGTATGAAATAGATTTAATATAAAACCAATAATGATTCCTAGTAAGACTTAAGCACTTGAATGAACTTCAAATATGAAATATAGTGAGCTATAAGTCGAAAGTTAACACAATAAAATTGAACATTGTGTATTTATAATAGGAAGGGTTATGAGACGTAAATTAAAGTTTACATTACAACTAATATTCGTTGCTATGTGACTAATAGTTAATGTGAATGATTATATAATTGTGTAGGGCACGTGAAGTGCAGATATCTGTAAGCTATTAAACTGTTGTTGGTAAACAACGATCAAGGCAAGTCTTTCAGTTCCTATTTGCTATGTGAACTTGGTGATTAACTATTTTAAATCTTTATTACAAAGAGCATAATCTGTTATATATATGTTGAATGTATGAAATGTTAAAGTCAACTTATGACTACGTTGATGGAATAAAGCATGCTGATTGAGTAAGGAACTCAATCTTTATTCTTATAATATGAACTGTAGCATGTATTTTAGGTTAGTTCAATGTTTATGAGATATACGTTGAGCATGTTATTATGTGCTACGTGATGCATGAAAACTATTAGATTTTGCTGGGCTGTCGAGCTCAACCTTGCAAATACCCACTTTTGCAGGTTAAATATTCAAGGTAAGGATATGTGCTAAATGAATTTTAGAGAACCATATTCATGAAGATTATCTATGTTTTACGAGAAATGTATTTGATATGTTGTATGTAACATGTTGTTAAATTGTAAATTGAGCTATCTGGTGTATTTGGATATCTATTTATAATGTAAGACTTTGTAAAGTTATTTTGTTGTAACGATTCATGATATAAATTTGAATCGAGGAAATGTATTATAAAGGTTGTGATTTAGGGCAATACGGAAGGGAAATGTATAAAATTTTAATTATTCCGCAAAGTTCAATGGTTGTATTATTGTTTAATGATGTAAAATCAGAGGTTGAATGTATTATTAACAACCGAAGTCGAGAATTAAATTGTATAAATTTTGGGGTCGTTAAAGTAATGAAGGAACTAATGGTACAACTATAAGAACTGTTAGAAAAAAAGTACATTCAGCCGAGTGTGTCACCGTGGGGAGCACCAATGTTATTCGTGAAGAAGAAGGATGGGTCAATGCGTCTTTGCATTGATTATAGGGAATTGAACAAGGTCGCTATTAAGAACAAATATCCGTTGCAAAGAATAGATGACTTGTTTGATCAATTGAAGGGTGCTAGATATTTCTCGAAAATAGATTTGAGAAGTGGATATCACCAATTGAAGGTAAGGAAGGAAGATGTACCAAAGATGGCATTCCGAACTAGGTATGGACATTACGAATTTTTAGCAATGTCTTTTGGTTTGATAAACGCCCCTGCAACGTTCATGGATTTGATGAACAGGGTGTTTAAACCATTTTTTAACAAATTTGTGGTGGTGTTCATCGATGATATTTTGGTGTACTCTAAAACTCAAGAGGAACATGTGGAACACTTACGTCTGACGTTGGAGACTTTAAGAAAGGAAAAGTTGTACGCGAAATTCTCTAAATGTGAATTTTGGCTAGAACGTGTATAATTTCTTGGGCATGTAATTGATAAGGATGGGATTTCGGTGGATCCATCAAAAGTTGAAGCTGTGATAAATTTGGAACAACCAAGAACTCCATCAGAAGTAAGAAGTTTTTTGGGGTTGGCAGGATATTACAGACGATTTATTCAGGATTTTTCCAAGATTGCTACTCCGTTGACAAATTTGACAAGAAAATCTATAAAATTTGTTTGGACGGAAAAGTGTGAGGAAAGTTTTCAGGAACTGAAGAAGAAGTTAAGTGTAGCACCTGTGTTGTCGTTACCAGATAATACAAAAAACTTTGTGGTGTATAGTGATGCTTCACACAAAGGATTGGGTTGTGTCCTTATGCAGAATGGCAAGGTTATTATGTATGCATCAAGGCAACTGAAAGACTACGAGAAAGGGTATCCGACTCGTGATTTAGAGTTGGCGACGGTTTGTTTGCATTGAAAATATGGAGACACTATCTCTATGGAGAGAAATGTGAGATTTACACAGACCATAAAAGTCTAAAGTATATTTTCACACAGAAAAACCTGAACATACGTCAAAGAAGATGGATGGAACTGATAAAAGATTATCATTACGAGATCTTTTATCATCCGGGTAAAGCTAATGTGGTTGCAGATACATTGAGTAGGAAGGGTAGAGAAAAGTTGATGATGTTAACTGATAAGGAGGAGCTCATTTCAGCAATGGCAAAACTAGAGTTGGAAATCAAATTTCCAGAAGAATTCAAAGAAAATTGTTCTAGATGGAAGCTAGTCCAAATTTGGTGGACAAAGTGAAAAACGCTCAGCTACAGGATGAAGATGCAAGAAAATAAAGTGAAGTATAGTCGACGGTAAAGAAGCAAAATACCAGGTCGATACTGCAGGAATACTAAGATTCGAGGGATGAATATGGGTTCCAGCAATTCAGGATATTAAAGAAGAAATTTTGCCGGAAGCACATAGCTCAAGATATTCAATTCATCCGGGAAGTAAGAAAATGTATCAAGATTTGCGGGGTCATTTCTTATGGCCGAACATGAAAAGAGATGTTGCAGAATGCGTTGCAAAGTGTTTGACATGTAAGAAAGTGAAGGCCGAGCTGTAGGGGTTCGGCACATAAAACGCAGCGGAAATAGAACAATTCAAAGCAATTTTCAAAACCCAAAAATAGGATCCATGCGAAAAATCAATTAATTCAGAGGTTTAGATATTATACCGAAAATGAAAGTGTTTACAAGCGGCCCGAATCCTTAACATGATTCCTCACGAAACTACGTCTCCATGGTATCTACATCTAACGCATGATTGAACCGTCGAACGATTCTGCAATAAGAGGGACTTGCGGTATTAGCCGCCAAAGGAACCTTTATGAAACTGTACGTTTTCTCTCTAGTCTCTCTCTAAGAGCGGCTAGGGTTTTCAAGTTATGATCTAACCCTAAGTAGCTGCTATATATCCTATATATAGTAGTGAAATGGAATTAATCAAAACCTAATTTCATAAAATCCGAATTTATATATATATATATATATATATATAACTTAATTAAGTCTTACTTAATTAATATACATATATAAAAACTTTCCTTTTAATTTAAATTCGTGATTTAAATACAATTAATCATATTAATAGATTTAAATCCTTAAAATTTAAATTTATTCCCTTTTAAATTACGTTCTATGTGTGTGACCCTATGGGTTATTATCACATTGGCAATAATTTTAAAATCATATTATAAAATTATAAACAGTGAGCGGCATCTAGTAATGCATCACTGCTACCCAAGTAATAATAATATCGATGATTTGATGCAACCTTTTAGTGACCAATGTTTCAATGTAATTTAATCCTTTTAACCTTAATATCCTAGATTAAACTCGAGTCATGGAATGTGTCATACTCTTTATAATTTAATCATAGTTTTCTTGATCAATGAGTAGACTATATGAAACAAATCACTATTTGAGCATGGCCATGCATTTCATAGTCCCACTGAATCAAGAGGCCTATGGATATCACCCCTAATATATAGGAGGGTTAAATTCCATCTAGATCACTCATATTCCTCACACGATTCATGATGTACCCAATAATCACCTTTATAGTACACCCTATTAAAGGTGACATTTGATGATATCAATGTACATAAATTCTCGTGTAGTAATATAGTGATTTCAGGTCGGAGGACCATTACATCATTATCACTATGAGAATTTCTAATGATACTTCGCATAATGCTCCACATAGAATTCTCATGGTGGGTCTGTCTAGTACATCGTTCTCTAACATGTACCTATGCATTGACTTAATATCTCATATATTTATGACCAATGAGATTTGGACATCAGTCAATCCATATACTAGTCTCAATGCATCATTGTTGTCCCATCAACAATGATACTCGACTAGGGACATTTAAGAATAATGATACTAATTATAATTATATAATCTCATGTTCAAGTCACATACTTGAAAGTATATAATTTGTATCACTATTCTAAGGATTTTTATTATGTTAACATTTATATAACGCAGTAAATAAAACCATAATAAAATCATTCATTTATTCAATCCAATATAATATCAAAACGTTAAGCAATTATATCAAATAATTGGCCTCTAAGGCATAAACTCTAACACAAGCATCAACGACCAAGCGGATTACTTCAACCGTTGGAGATACTGGAATGGAAATGGGAGCATATCATAATGGATTTTGTAGTAGGTCTTCCAATGACTCAGAAAGGGTGCGATGCAATATGGGTAATAGTGGACAGATTGACAAAATCTGCACACTTTTTGCCAATCAAGATTAGATTTAATCTTGATCAGCTGGCGAAACTATACGTTAAAGAGATCGACTCACGATATGGAGTTACAGTGTCAATTGTATCGGACAGAGATCTGAGGTTCACATCAAATTTCTGGAAGAGACTACAAGAATGCATGGGAATGCAATTGAAGATGAGCACAACGTATCATCCGCAAACCGATGGGCAAAGCGAAAGAACGATCCAGACGCTTGAAGATATGCTGAGAGTGTGCATCATGGATTTCAAAGGAAACTGAGATGATCATCTACCGTTGATGGAATTCGCATACAACAACAGTTACCACGCAAGCATTGGTATGCCGCCATACGAAGCATTATACGGCAGGAAATGCAGAACTCCCCTATGCTGGGATGAAGATGGTGAACGTCAATTACTAGGACCAGAACTGGTTCAGCAGACCGCTAAAGTTATCTAACTCATCAGAGCAAGACTGGTAGTTCCTCAAGATCGACAGAAAAAGTATGCTGATCAACACAGGCAGAGTCGTGAATTTGAAGCAGGGAATTTGTATTCCTGAAAGTTTATCCATGGAAGGGGAAAATTCGTTTTGGCAAGAAAGGAAAGCTCAGCCTGAGGTTTATTGGACCTTTCAAAATTCTACGAAAAGTGGGAGAGGTGGCTTACGAAGTAGCTTTACCTCCAGAATTAGAACATGTGCACAATGTTTTTCACGTGTCGATGCTGCGACCGTATAAACCTGATTACAAGTATGTGATTGAGTATGAATCGTTGTAGTTCAGTAAAGATTTATCTTACGAAGAGATTCCTATCCAGATAGTCAACAGGAAAGAACAAGTGCTCAGGAATAAAGTGATACCTTCTGTAAAGGTGATATGGAGGAACCACAATGTGGAAGAGTCTACGTGGGAACTCGAAGCTGATATGATGAAAAATTACTCTGAGTTATTTGTTTAGTCCGTGTCTTCGATTATGGGGACAGAATCCTTGTAAGGAGGGAAGGATGTAACGATCCGAAATTTTAAATTGTAATTTAAATATTTATTGAGTTATATAAATATTATTTGAGGTATTTATTTTTAAATAAATATGTTATTGATGTGATGGTTGATGAATCTAAATGTATTAGAGAATTTTCTAAATTAAATTAATTTATAATTTAGAGGTTTGTATTATAACATGAGGTGTTATGTTGTTGTGTTGATTTAATAATTTAGATGGTATGTTAAATTATTAAATAAAGTTATAATGAAAATTATAATTTGGTGATATTTGCTAAAAGGCTATATTTAATTAAAATATAGTATGTGATTAATTTAATGGGTTAATGTTGGATATGAAAATAATATGTGATTATAGTTTATAAACAAAAGTGTTTATTAAAATAAATTAAAAAGGATTTAAATTAGTTTTTTGTCAAACAAGGCTTAAGTATTTTAATTCTTTAAAATTTAAATGGTTGCCAAACAAGCCTTATGGCTTTTGATATTTCTAATTTTTGAAATTTAAATTTAATAATATAAATAAAATAATAAATATAATATATTTATATTATATACGTTTCTTTTAGTAACTGATATTAGTTATTAGGCGTATTAAGGTTTTAGTTTTTGAATTTTTTACCCTTAAGTTAGTCTATGGTTTAGCCTAAGAGGAGAAAACTAAGAAGTTTAGAGAACTTGAGAGAGAATTGGAGAGGAGCCTTAAGAAATTTCACAGCAAATTCAGTGTTTAGCAAGGTTGTGCAAGCTAATTGAAGGTAATTCTCCATAATCTCTATATTATGTATATATAGATGTATATGTAGGGATGAGTTTATGGCGTGAAGTTTCAAACTCTGTGAATTCTAGCTTTCTATAAATTGTGTTACGTAATCTGTTGATGGTAATTAGATAGAGTGATGATTAGAAAGTATGTTTAAACAATAATTGCATGCTAATTTCGGTTTACAAAAGAAGAAAATTTTGACAGTGTATGTTTATATGTATTTGTTCATATGTTCATGAAAAGTATCAATTTTGGAGGCCACTTAGTATGTGAAATTATAAATTGAAGCTTGTATATGTTAGTTCAATGAGATACGAGCATAACGTAATTGAAATGGAGTGATTTGGCCAAATAATGAATTCACAGTGATGATTTTTGGGATGAATATCAAAAATTGGAGTTTTATATGAAAAACATGAAAATTGAGAAATTAAAATAGTTTTAGTTATTGTTAAATTGTGCTAAGTGGTTGAATAGGTTAGTAATCATGTCTATGATAGTTGTATATTTATTTTACGTGTTAATATCACTGTTTGATGGGTGAAATTCGTGTTAGTTGGCTTAGGAAAAGTGCCGAAGCTCTGTTCTACAAAACCGAAGTTCTCTAAGTTCTGCAAGGTAACAGCCATAAAGCGCAACAGACAATGTCGTCTTGTGCGCCAAGCATCCCATATAAAACTTTGCAGTGTTGCATGAGTGCCCATTTTAGACTCTTTGAAGTTTGCATGTTCTGCAGACTTTGGTTGTTTGTTCTAGCTTATCTTAAGGTTATGGAATGTTAGAATCATGTAACAACAAGGTTAAATAGAGTCATGTTATGTGGATTATGAATTCAAAATTTTAAAAGTGATTAGTAAATTGAGAATGCGTTATGTGATAATTTGGTATACATAATGAACGTTAGACAAGTGTTGTGAAGTAAAACACTTAGAATTTCTAAAATGTAAATGGTAATGATCATGTATGCTATGTTAGCATATCTAACAGATAATGTGGTTCTAAACCAATGTGTAGGTGAACGTGAGTTTAATATTGTAGCTTACGCTCGAGGTAAGTTTTCTAACTCTATATTTACATTGAGCAAGTTTCTAAACTCTATCTTTTACATTGAGAAAGTTTCCTAATTCTTTACTTTCGTTGAGCTAGTTCCATTATTACATTATGAAGTTTTATTCTTTGATTGAGCAAGCTTTCTATTTCAACTGTTGATTGAATAAGTCAATCGTCTTAGTTCATTCGGACTAACTTTAACTCTAATGTTATTTGAATTCTCATTTTGTTGATTCATTCTAACTTGTTTATAGTTAATTAAGTTTCTTAAGTTACATTCTTGTATAATGAACACAGTTTGAACTCTCGTCTTTATTATTGAACTGTTTTTATTCCTTTCTTGAATTTAATACCATGTTGGGCAAGTTTATAGTTTCTAGCCTGCTACCAATTAATGTATGTTCAGTAATTTCATTTCTAATGTTCTAAGACTCTAACCTTAGCTTATTTATTGTTCAAGCAAAGGTTTACCATTTTCTTCATTTTGTTAAATACTTATGCTCTATAGTAATTTCAAGCATGAGTTTAACATGTATAGTCAGTTCATTTATGATTCTCAGTTATTCTATGTTATGTTGTTATTAAACATCTGTTGTGATTATCAAACACTATTAATTCAACAAGTCCTCTAGTTGATGTTCGTTAAACTCCAAATTACCCTTGAAAGCTTATCCAAACCAAACTTTCTTTGGTGCAGACTTGTACTCTAAATACTGAGAAGAACAACCCTATTTTTATTAGGGGATAACTTACGCGTAGCGTTAAAATGTTTGTGCACAATACATTGTACAAAGGGCTGATCCCCCTAAGTACGAGGAGTCCTTATAGTCTTATGACTGTTAAAGTTGGAGTTAAAAGTTCACTCGCAACTGTGGACATGGTTCATCATCTTATGACCCTCAATTATGTTTATTCCATATTTTGGATTTCAGTTCCTGACTATCATTGTTAGAGTACTATCCAGTTTTGATGAGCCTATTTGTTGGCAGTTATTATTATTATTATATTCCTGTTGATTCATTGTTATATTCAATGAGCAATTGTTTTGCTCACTCTTGCATTTTTATAAACTCATTGCAGCTAAAGTTGAGAAGGTATGATCCTTCAACTAGCAAAGGAAAGGGAAAATTGTACAAGTGATGTTGATTTGTACTTTTATTTGTCATGATGATCTTAGACTTTATTTTAATGATGTTATGTAATAATTTTATTTCCGCACTTGAATGATGTTTAAAGGTTAGATAACCTGGGATTATTTTGAATTTATTAATGTAACCCTATTTAAGGGAAGGATTTATGATTTAAATATTACTTATTTGGGTAGATTGTATGAATGTATGGATAGTGAGCACAAAATCTTATTGAATGAAGTACCTAGATTTGGGGATGTCACAGATTGGTATCAAAGCTTTAGATTATGAACCTTAGGTGTGGGAAAAGCCTTAGGAAGTAACCTTTGAAAAAATAGTGATGATAAACTCTTATCGAGTTTTACGAAAGAGAAAGTAATAAAACACTTATGTGCTTATGTGATTACAACTTATGTGCTCGTGAGTGTCGAGTAATGGTGATTAGTAATTAAACTTAAAATTTGGTTGACAGGATGGCTAATGTTAGAGGATCCAGTTAGGCTAGAGAGGAGGAGCCTCGAGATATTCAGGTGATTTGGGAACAAGTACTACTATGGGAAACAGTTCTGTTGGTCACAGTGGTTGAGCAGGAGAGAGTATCTGATGAGGAGGATGAGATAGAGACGGATGAGGATGATCCTGTTGAGCTGCCACAGTCGGAGGATGAGGAGGACGAGGAGGGAGAGCTTCCACTTAATTCGATATCTGCCCGTATGTACGACAAGGTGTATAACCACAATGTGGAACTTCAAGATACTGTCGAGGAGTTACAAAAGATTGTAGCTAAACAACAAACCTCGATGGCATAAAAAGACGATGAGATCCAGGATCGAGAAGAACGACTGAACAACGTTGATGAGAAGCTGGTCCACACTGAAGGAGAGAACGAGCGAATGATGTAGAAGATTGCAGAACTGGAGAATAAGCTGAAGGAGGAATCTACAAAAAGGGCAAGAGCCAAAGATGCGTACAGTGAAGTTTATCAATGAGCTGGAATAGCAGAGAGGGATGCACAAGCAAAGTGGAGAAAGATGGAAGAGATGGGCAGCGTATTCAACACCGTGATCAATCGAGCTCAAGATCGAGTCATGGGTTATCCGATTCAGTTCGAGACGCTACCATCATACATATTGGATCACCGAACAATGTTCCGAATTATGGAGGAAGAGCGTCGTAAGGCTACGCAGTATCTTAGTAGGACATTGTAGAGAATGTAATTGATAGGTGAAAAAAAAATGAAATGTAAATCTTAGGTATGATATAACCAATGGGATAGATGTTGATGATGTTGTCCTGAAACTTTTATAGTTCAGGAAAGTAATGTAAATAGCAGTGATGCTATTATTTTGATGTTTTTTTTGATGAATGGATAAAAGTTATTATTTTATTCAAAGTGTTATGTGTTATGTGATAAACTTTTATGATTTGAAACTTAAGTATATAATACTTAAAAGGTTGAATAGAAGCTAATGGATGTATTTTAACAGAAAATGCCTCCAAGACGTCAACCACCACGACAGAGAACCACTGAGGAAACCAACAACAACAATGTGGAAGGAAACCCAGTCCAGCAGCTAGTGACGTTACTGACGGGTGCTTTGCAGAATCAACCTCAAAATCAAGGTATAACATTCAAGGATTTCAAGGTGGTCGGACCACCTGAATTCTGTGGGTCCATGAATCCAGTCGAGGCACAGACCTGGATTATGGAGATAGAGAAGGTGTTCGATGTTGTGAGAGTAGGGGAGGATCAGAAGACTGGTTTTGCAATATTCATGTTGAAAGCATAGGCTAGTTATTGGTGGCAGGCCAATAAAACTCGGGAAGGACTAGGAGTGATGACCTGGGGTAGGTTTAAGGAGTTGTTCTTTGAGACCTATTTCCCAGAGAGTTCGAAGAGTCAACTAGAGGTTCAGTTTTTGGAACTAAAGTAGGGAACGATATTGGTGTCAGAGTATGCCGCAAGATTCAACGAGTTGGCGAGGTTTGTGCCATATCAAGTCAGCATAGATGAACGCAAGGCGAAGAGGTTCAAGCAGGGACTAAAACCCTGGTTGTAAAGTAGGGTTTCCCTGTTCCAATTGAGGATGTTTGCAGCAGTGATGGAGAAAGCAATTCTCGCTGAAAGTTGAGGTGAGGTAGTAACAAAACACAATCAAGAGCAGAGGAAGAAGAAGAGTGAAGGTGAAGTTAAGAATGTTGGTGGTGGTAATGGTGGAAATGGAAACAACAACTTAAAGAGGAAGTAGAATGCGAATGGGGGAGCTAGAAATCAGCAAAGAAACCAGCAAAATAAGAAGTTCAAAGCGTGCGCTACGTGTGGAAAGTTTCACAAGGGTGTGTGCTTGATGGGGAAGCGAGTATGCTTCAATTATGGCCAAGAGGGTCACATCGCCCCAAATTGCACTCAGGCTAAGAAGAATGTGTGCTTCACATGCGGGTCCAAGGATCACTTTGCTCATGAATGCCCTAAGAAGAGATCTGGTGAGACAAATGGGAGTAAAGGAAATTCTAGTGGAGGAGCATTGGCTATTGCTGGACCAACATCAACAAATAAGTCCACAGCCAGAACCTTCAACATGACGGTGCAGGACGCAGTGCAATCAAAAGATGTCATGTCAGGTATTATCCCAATCAATGATATAGATTCATATGTATTGTTTGATTTGGGTGCTACATGCTCGTTTATATCTGATGAATTTGCTAAAAGGTTAGAAATACCTTGTGAAGAGTTGAAATTCCTTTTAAACATAGAAATTGCGAATAGGGAAGTGATTCCTGTTATGTTTGTGTACAAGAACTATAGGGTGAACATTAAGGGGAATGTTATTAAAGTAGATTTAGTCCCGATAAAACTCGGAGAGTTTGATGTTATTTTGGGAATGGATTTGCTGTTCAATTACGGAGCGATAATTGATTGCCAAAAGAAGTGTGTAAACCTTATGACTCCGTCAAAGATAGTTTTTCATGGTAGTAAATCGCCTAGACAAATGAAATGTCTGACGATGATACAGGCCAAAAAGTTATTAAGTCAGGGCTGTGTAGGGTATTTAGCTTACATAGTCGATACTCAAAAGGAGAACGGTGTAAAATTGGAGGAAATAACAGTAGTTAGGGAGTTCGTGGACATGTTTCTGGAGGATTTGCCAGGACTTCCGCCTGACAGAGAAATCGAGTTCGTGATTGAATTAGTGCCAGGAACCGCTCCGATATCGAAGGCCCTGTACAGAATGGCTCCGGTGGAAATGAAGGAACTAATGGTACAACTGCAAAAACTATTAGACAAAAAGTATATTCAGTCGAGTGTGTCACCGTGGGGAGCACCGGTGTTATTCGTGAAGAAGAAGGATTGGTCAATGCGTCTTTGCATTGATTATAGGGAATTGAACAAGGTCACTATTAAGAGTCATGAATTTGAAGCAGGGAATTTTGTATTCCTGAAAGTTTCTCCATGGAAGGGGAAAATTCATTTTGGCAAGAAAGGAAAGCTTAGCCCGAGGTTTATTGGACCTTTCAAAATTTTACGAAGAGTAGGAGAGGTGGCTTACGAAGTAGCTTTACCTCGTAATTAAAGCATCGAGATAATGTTTTTTACTTGATTTGTTATTTGCGGTAGTATAAACCTGATTACAAGCATGTGATTGAGTATGAACCGTTGCAGTTTAGTAAAGATTTGTCTTACAAAAGATTCCTATCTAGATAGTCGACAGGAAAGAACAAGTGCTCAGGAAGAAAGTGATACCTTCCGTGAAGATGATATGGAGGAACCACAATGTAGAAGAGGCTACGTGGGAACTCGAAGCTGATATGATGAAAAATTACCCTGAGTTATTTGTTTAGTTTGTGTCTTCGATTCTGGGGACAGAATCTTTGTAAGTAGGGGAGAATGTGACGATTTGATTGTTTGAATGGTGATTCTAGGGACAGAATCCTTATAAGGAAGGAAGGATGTAACGATCCAAAATTTTAAATTGTAATTTAAATATTTATTGAGTTATATAAATATTATTTGAGGTGTTTATTGTTAAATAAATATGTTATTGATGTGATGGTTGATGAATCTAAATGTATTAGAGAATTTTCTAAATTAAATTAATTTATAGTTTAGAGGTTTGTATTATAACATGAGTTGTTATGTTGTTGTGTTGATTTAATAATTTAGATGGTATGTTAAATTATTAAATAAATTTATAATGAAAATTATAATTTGGTGATATTTGCTAAAAGGCTATATTTAATTAAAATATAGTATGTGATTAATTTAATGGGTAAATATTGGATATAAAAATAATATGTGATTATAGTTTATAAACAAAAGTGTTTATTAAAATAAATACAAAAGGATTTAAATTAGTTTTTGTCAAACAAAGCTTAAGTATTTTAATTCTTTAAAATTTAAATGGTTGCCAAACAAACCTTATGGCTTTTGATATTTCTAATTTTTGAAATTTAAATTTAATAATATAAATAAAATAAATAAAATAATAAATATAATATATTTATATTATATACATTTCTTCGTGTTAGTTGGCTTAAGAAAAGTGTTGAAGCTACGTTCGCAAAACCGAAGTTTCGCAAGTCGCATGCAATGGTGTGACCTTAAGTCAGCAAGGCACGTAGCTATCACATGAAGTGCAGCATCCCCATATAAAACCTGTAGGGTCTTGGTGAAAGTGCCCATTTTCAGACACTAAAGTTTGCTTGTTCTACAGAATTTGGTTGTTTGTTGTAGCTTATGTGACGCCCCCAAATCTGGGTATCTTCCAACCCGACATATGGTGCTACACTGTACTTATAACAATAAAACCATTCCATTAAAATACAACAAAATGAATGTAATTACTATCTTCTTATTACAATCAAAGTATAATCCTTCCCAGGTTCATAAACCGATTACATTGTTTGTTGTTCATAATGTATAATACGTACAAACATACTAATCTATTACACGATGGCTAAGTATCCATCTTAGCCTTGCCCTTATCTCTCTTAGCATTCTCAGTACGTTCATCCTTAACTGCAATCATATAATTCACGCAAGAAGTGAGCATAACATGCTCAACAAGTTTTAACAAAGGATAACAGTAATGCCACATTCGTGAATTATATGACAATTCATACATAACTAAACAAATAGTTATGAAGTATTATGAAACAATAATACTTTAACATTTCATATCATCAATTCCCAAAGTATAGAGTAAATTAGGAATTACGAAGGCCGACGATAGACCATGAGCGATAACTTTGCTTTTCATACTTGAAAAGGATATCACAAGACTAAGGTTGTACATCCTCATTACTTACGAGCACTTCTAGGTGATCAGCCTACAGTACTCTATGTTGATCAGCACTCATTCGTTAAACGTATTTACGTTTTAACATTTGGCAAACTCGCGTGCCCATCGAATACTCGATGAAAAATACTTTTGTTTGTTTATAGACAAACCTTACCTTCACATTCGTACCAATTACTTGTCATAGGATATCATTAACATTTATATATAGAAAGATATGTATACAAATCAATCTATATCATACGAGTAGTCTAGCCGAGTTAAATCTGGCATTGACCCTTTCTTTAAAATCAGTCATGCAATTCAGTACAATGAATCACATAAAACTTGGCTAACTTGAAAGTCAGACAAGCGTTAAGAAAGCTTGCCTTTCAGCATCTTCAAATAACTTAATCGACTGACCACAGCCTTTATAGAATCTACATGATATATTCACATAGCACACTGTAATTAGATATCAAATAATTATTCACATTGTTCCTACCAACTTCTTTCTCTTCTATGTCTTTGTTAACTTAATATCATTAATAAAGTTAACTCGACTTATTACCCTTCGTTTCGGCTTATTAATCAATTTACGTCATTAACCGGACTTTATCATCATTGGTGAAGTACCAACGTTGTTTCCCCGACTAGGGTTTATCGACAACACTTTGTGTTCTTCATTCATAACTTACTAACATGCATTCAATTCCTAAGTTCACTACCATATACATTAGTATAGGTAGTATAGGAATAGTTTTAGTACATTCATTGAGTATATAAACTTAACTCGTGTAGGTCTCAGAACAACTGAAGTTCAAAACCTAGCTTTCTAACAAAACCCCTGACTCGGCGCTGCGGCGTGACATTACTAGGCAAGATTGGAGCTGCGGTGCCAGTTAGCAGTACCTATGCTTCGGTCTCGGCGCCGCGGTACGAGACTCCCTTATACCGATGGTATTTGTATTTCACTTTCTAATAGCCCATTACACTGTGCTGTATTGCTTGGCCACATTTAACACATTGTTTGGCATGGCGCTTGGACTTCAGCATTTCGATTTTTCTAATAGATAAATGTTTGGTGAGATTCTCAGAGCCATAACTTCTTCGTTATAAGTCCGATTTGGTCCGTTCAAAAGGCTAAATGTCATAAATGACATACTCTTCGCGTTCATATAAGAATTTGATACTTTTACATCCAATAACTCAAAATTCACTATTGAGTTCATTTTCTAAGCGTTCGTAAACGATAATGAGCGTTCAATGCTCATTTTCTTCATTTTAAGTCGGAATCCGACGATTCTTGAGTCCACGACTCTTAAATACCCTATCTCACGTGTTGATATTGAAAAACAACGTTTTCAAGTCTCACGACAACTTTTGAATATCAATTCGGAATTTCAACATTTTTGACATTTAACGTCTATTTCCGTGAAATTCGCCATAACTTTCTTACTAGTGTTCTCTAAACCAAATCACATGGAATACTCCATGGACTTCATATCTACATCCTAACCAAGCAAGATGCACATATTTACGTATTGATGGAGTTCAATTGTTTATCAACAATCAATCTCAACAAGCAATATCTTCATGATTTTAAACTATAACAAACCTTATGATTTCTATGATTTCATGATTTATAGAGATTGAATCTATAATAATTCATTCTTATTTAACTATATAAGACATTCACCACCTATTTATGATTCTCCAAGATAAAAGAAACCAAAAGAGATGAAAGTAGAAATAAGGGATATTACCTTAAGAACTCTTAAGTAATCTCTTGGAAAACTATAAGGCAAAGTTTCCAAGTGTATGATTTGGTTGAGTCTAGCTCTTTTTCTCTCTCAATAATCTAGGTTGGCAATTGAAAAACTCACAAAAGACCAACTCTTGCTTTCTATTTATAGGGAAATGAAATGGAGGACAATTTAGTCATTACACCACCTCCTCCTTATTATTCAACACTTTATCACCAAGTAAAATACTTGGTGACCAAGTGTTATTCTTGCCTTGCACACCAAGGGCCGGCCCACCTTGCCCATGGGTCATTCCCATGGGTTGCCCCATGGGTTTTACCCATTCGGTGACCCACCGGTTCGATCTACGGTTCGGTTTTCATGCATTAGGCTTAACCAATCTAATATTGGGCCTTGACCAATTTAATTCCTTGGGCTTACATAATCAATTGCTTGGACTAGATATAATCTAAATCACATGAATTCACATTAAGTCTTAACCTAATTCCATAATACCAATCGTATTCTACACGTATAATTCACGTATTCTCTCCGTATAATACTCGTACGATAATCATATTATACTTCATATTAATACTTCGACACTAAATAGTATCATCCTTGTATAACACACGCTTTAACAATAACTCAATTCCTTCTACGCGTTTCATTTCCTTCTCGAAAATCAATATACTCAACCCTTAGGTTTTAAGTCCGCAGGCGAAAACTTCGTTTGCCATAAATGAAATATTATTAGATATTTCATCTAATCTCGATATTTTATCAT
Source organism: Panax quinquefolius (assembly GCA_020205615.1). Classification (NCBI taxonomy): domain Eukaryota; kingdom Viridiplantae; phylum Streptophyta; class Magnoliopsida; order Apiales; family Araliaceae; genus Panax; species Panax quinquefolius. The sequence continues at coordinate 71,470,534 of CM035153.1, read as the reverse complement.
TACACGTTTCTCGAAATTTCAAAATAATTCCCCGAGCAAAAACGGATGAATAGTGTTTTTACGAGAATTTCTCGGAAAACATTTATTTTCATCACGGAAATTCTAAACAATTAATCCTAGCACATAGCCAGATTACTAACCATATAAACACATTCTAGGTCATAGAACGACCTTCACATAGCTTACTCACAAAATAAATTAATTAAACTCATTTAATTCACATAATCAAATAAAAATTTAATTGTCATAAAAATCCGATTTTCTCGGGTGTTACAGCTTAGCTTAAGGTTATGGAATGTTAGAATCATGCAACAACAAGGTTAAATAGAGTCATGTTATGTGGATTATGAATTCAAAATTTTAAAAGAGATTAGTAAATCGAGAATGCATTATGTGATAATTTGGTATACATAATGAACGTTAAACAAGTGTTATGAAGTAAAACACTTAGAATTTTTGAAATGTAAATGGTAATGATCATGTATGGTATGTTATCATATCTAACAGATAATGTGGTTCTAAAGCAATGTATAGGTGAACGTGAGTTTAATATTGTAGCTTACGCTCGAGGCAAGTTTTCTAACTCTATATTTACATTGAGCAAGTTTCTAAACTCTATCTTTTATATTGAGAAAGTTTCCTAATTCTTTACTTTCGTTGAACTAGTTCCATTATTACATTATGAAGCTTTATTCTTTGATTGAGCAAGCTTTCTATTTGAACTGTTGATTGAATAACTCAATCATCCTAGTTTATTCGGACTAACTTTAACTATAATGTTATTTGAATTCTCATTTTGTTGATTCATTATAACTTGTTTATAGTTAAGAAAGTTTCTTAAGTTACATTCTTGTATAATGAACATAGTTTGAACTATCGTCTTTATTATTGAACTGTTTTTATTCCTTGCTTGAATTTAATACCATGTTGGGCAAGTTTATAGTTTCTAGCTGGCTACCAGTTAATGTATGTTCAGTAATTTCATTTCTAATGTTATAAGACTCTAACCTTAGCTTATTTATTGTTCAAGCAAAGGTTTACCATTTTCTTCATTTTGTTAAATACTTATGCTCTATAGTTATTTCAAGCATGAGTTTAACATGTATAGTCAGTTCATTTATGATTCTCAATTGTTCTATGTTATGTTATTATTAAACATCTATTGTGATTATCAAACACTATTAATTCAACTAGTCCTCTAGTTGATGTTCGTTAAACTCCAAATTACCCTTGAAAGGTTATCCAAACTAAACTTTCTTCGGTGCGGACTTGTACTCTAAATACTGAGATGAAAAACCCTATTATTATTAGGGAATAACTTACGCGTAGCGTTAAAATGTTTGTACACAATTCATTGTACGAAGGGCTGATCCCCCTAAGTACGAGGAGTCCTTATAGTCTTATGACTGTTAAAGTTGGAGTTGAAAGATCACTCGCAACTGTGGACATGGTTCATGGTCTTATGACCCTCAGTTATGTTTATTCTATATTTTGGATTTTAGTTCTTAACTATCATTGTTAGAGTACTATCCAGTTAGAGTACCCTTAGTTATGGTTCATGGTCTTATTACATCATTGCTCAATCTCTTAAGTATTTAAGGCTTAACTTAAGCATTTTAAGATTATCACTTAACTCATAACATCTTGAACAAGTATTGACATTTTATTCATTAATAACTTTCAAAACATAAAGAGATAGCATCATTGCTGTAACGCCCCAGAAATTTTGGATTTTTGAGAATTAAATTTTTATTTTTATTTTTATTATGTGGATTAAATGAATTTAATTAATTATTTATGGGAGTCAGCTAATTGAAGGTCGTTCTATGACCTAGACATATCGAAATGTCGTAGTATTTTGGCTACGTGATAAAATTAAAGTGTTTGAATTTCCAAGACAAAAATAAAAGCTTTCCGAGAAATTTTTCGACAAACAATATTCACGCATTTCTGCTCAGGAATTATTTTTGAAATTCTGAGAAATACGTAATGATAGAATATCGAGGTGAGATAGAATATCCAATAATATTTCAGTTATGGCAAACACAGTTTTTCGCCCGCGGACTTAAAACCTAACGATTAGGGAAAGTGAGTTCCGAGAAGAAAATATAATACGTATAATGAATTAAAGCGTTGATCGTATAATACGTAGGTATTGTACAAGGTAATGAATACGAGTATAATATGAGGTGTTATATGAGTATGAATGAATGATGGTATATCGTATGTGAATAAGTATATGAAGTGAAATACGAGATTAATACGTAAATTATACGTTATAAGGCTTTAAGCCAAATGTAATGGACTTGTAGGATTGTGTAGAACATTATAAAGTCCAATGAGTATTGATAAGGCCCAATTACAGAGATGTGTAAGCCCAATACGAATTAATGTTAAAGCCCAAATGTATAAGATAAGTTAAATAAGCTAATTAATGAAAAGCCCAAGGTAAGATCCAATGGGTAAAGCTTGATCCATGGGGCAACCCATGGGTGAATTGGTGACCAAGTATTAAGGGTGTTGAGCAAGTAGATTTAAGTGTTAAGCAAAGGATAAGTTAAGTAATTTAAAGGCTAAGTAAAGTGCTTATGTGGGATAAGTAAGTAAAGTGCTTATGTGTGATAAGCAAGTAAAGTGCCTAAGTGTGGTGGCCAAGTTTACTTAATATGCTAGGTAATGAATAGTAAGGAGGTGGAGTGGCTTAATGACCAAGTAGACTTAATGGCCAAGTGTTGTGGGGAGCAAGTTAACTTAGTGCTTAAGCTTGGAATAGTAAGGAGGTGATTAAGGAGGTGGATGAAAGTAGTATGCACACAAGCCAATCATGTTTGATGATAAAGCATATACTTTGTAACAATCTTATTCATTTATTAATAAAAAGTATTAATTTATTAAAGGCTTTTAATTATCTACATGATGCTATTTTATAATATGTGATAAACCCATAGTTTTAAGAATTGCTTTTAGAATAATGATGATGATCATTCTAATGAGATCTAAATTCTTTGAAAGCTTAAAACTAAAATAGTTCCCAATCGTTGGATTACTAAATTGGGGATTAGTAAATCCGGATAGATTGGTACATACGTTGCTTGCTCATTGGATGAGGATGATTGATCTCATGATCATTTGTGTGGAGACACTAAAGCAAGTATGTTGGTGCTTATTAGAGAATAAGTTCATCGAAGCATTGGCTCGCTAAGGAATACCTAATGGAGTTTTACTTTTTGTCGATAGGAGATTCCTAGTGATAGTAGTACAAGTGATCCTTGGACTTGAGATCATCATAGTATCTTGTGTATGATGAGTTATACTTTGACTTATTCCTTAAGACCCATAGGGTATATCAAAGGGTATGCTTGGGTATAACAAGTTGTATGCATGGAGATAATATATGATCGATAAAGAATCTACCACTTCTAATAAAAGAAGAGAAATGTCTATGTGATTCGATAAATGACAACCTAGTAGTCCTTGGTTAAGGCGAATGAAATTAGAAAGGAGTTTCTAATTTGCATTATTTGGAGTTGTGCATTTAAGAGTCGAAATACATATAATTAAATAAAATAAGACTTGTGATAATTCCATGTCTTATATTTAATTGGGACATTGTATGGTGGAAGGATTGAATTGTGCAGTAACTATTTACTCAAAGGTTCTTTTATGATTAATGTTGAAATCTATATTATCCGGAAAGTCGTTGATCGCTAGGGAGGCTTATCCTATTATAGAATAAATATTATTTATTTAAATAAATTAATTGTTTAATTTATTTATTTAAATAAGATTAGAATTTTCTAATTGATTTATTCAATAGGTTTAATATAGAGAACCTAAAGGGTCACACCATAAAAGGAAGAATAATTATTTAAGAAGTTAATGGCATAATCGTAATAATATGTTAAGTATATTTAATTTAATCTATGGTGATAGAATAAATTAAATAGCTTAATATTATTATTTAATATTTTAGAAATATTAAATATAAATTAATAAGAGAGTCTTATTAATATTATTACAATTATTATTATTATTTTAATTTTAAAAGAGTTTAGAAATTAATTTAATATAAGTACTCTCATTTATTCTAATAGGATTAGGAGGAAAATTAGTTAAAGGAGTTTAATTAATTATCCCTAATAAGATTAGGGAGCCCATTTAATTAAAAGAGTTTAATTAAATAATACCTTATTTTATTAAATAAGGTTACCTGATATCTTTATAAGAGGACTCTTATATCAGATATCAAAATATACGTGATAATTCCAATGGTTGGAGAGTACGTTCTTTTCTATAGAGATAGAAAAACTAGGGTTTAGCCAACCACCCTTCTTCTTGAAAATTCTTTTTCCTTGGTGGATCACCTCTAGAGGCCAAACACTTGGGTGGCTAACATTGATCAAAGGAAGGAACCAAACCCGGTGGATTCAAGTTGAACGCGAAAAGGATTGGAGGTGAACTTGTACCCGAGGAAGCTCGATCTCTTGAGGTATGATTTTATTCTTTATCTTTTCGTTTAATTAATAATTGTGCATAAAGGGTGATCTGGGTATATGGTTTGTAAAATTTTTAAACTCTGATTTTTACACGTTTCCGCACTTTTATGCAATTTGATTGCGTTCATAAATATTACAAACCTAACAGTGGTATCAAAGCCAAACCTTTATGCGAATTATTAATTGTTTTAATTTGATATTATATTGATATGTGTTTAGAACAATTTAATTGGGCATAATTTAATTGTATAAAATTTAAAAAAAAAAGGACCGAAATAATTATTCGCGAATTGTTTCCTTTAAAAAAAAAAAAAAACTTGTACTGCATTCCTGATTTCATATTGCTATCAATGATGACATGCACGGATTTTAAGGAGAGTAGTCAGGATTGCTGTTAACGTGATATATTATATATATAATATAATTGTTATATATATATATATATAGCTAAATGTTAGTTAAGTGTTAATAGATAACAGGATCTTCCATGATTAGTTTTAAATAATAGTTAAATGAATGATGCGGACTAATCATGCGGACTAATCATATCATGATCTTCCATATATATATATATATATATATATATATATATATATATATATAATATTTTAATAATTTTATAATTAAAATAAAATTTTATTTTAATTTTAAAATAAAGGTTTATTTTAATCTTAAAATAAAAGGTTTATTTTAATTTTAAAATTAAATTTCATGTAACTAATTAGAGTTGGAATTGGATTCCATGATAACTAATTGGAGTTGAAATTAGATTATTTGTTTCCTTAAATAAAGGAGTTTATTTAGATATGAAATAAGATTTCATATTATTCAAAATAAAGGAGTTTATTTGTGAATAGGAAAAAGAATCAGGACTTTCTTTAAATAAAGGAGTTTATTTAGATATGAAATAAGATTACATATTATTCAAAATAAAAGAGTTTATTTGTGAATAGGAAAGAGAATCCGTGTTTCCTTTAATAAATGAGTTTTTTTTTACATGGAATTGGATTCCATAATTAATTAAAATAAAGGAGTTTATTTTTATTAAAATTTTGATTAAAATAAAATAGTTTATTTTATTCAAAATTGGATAAATTAAAATAAAATAGTTTTATTTTGATTTAAATTTGGATTAAAATAAAGGAGTTTATTTTGATTCAAAAATAGATTTTATACTAACTAAATTTGCCCATTAAATGATATCAATATATATATTAAATATTTATTATTCATATGATGAATGTTATTTATTGATGCATATAATGATGTGTATGATAATAAATGGGATTGATTATGGACTATTGACCAATGCGATTGGATTTTATTTTAGTTGGATGCGTGAATGTATGGATTTTATTAAATGAGGTCTGCGTACCTCGTCTTCTCTAATTTTTCTTAATGTAAATTCTACCTCCCTCCTATGTACTTTCCCTCGATAACGATCAAGGTTTCTATTTATTTTAAATAGTTTTGTAATAGGAATAGTTAGAATTAATTTTTAAAAATTGGAGATCAAGGAGCAAGGAGCGCTTGAAGACCCGTTTGTAATGGAGCAGGGTTTAAATGTAATAGTTATATTTAAATATTATTTCTTGCACCCCTAGGTTTGACCTTTTGGTTCACTTGGTGGCTCTAGTGAACCAAACTAGAATAAAAGTCCATAATCAATCGGGTAGAAATATAGTATTCTATATGTGCATGCTTATACTATATATATTATATATTATGCAAACATGTCGATGTTTATTAATATAATGACGTATTTTATATATATATGCATAAATGCGCGCTAAACAAGATGAGACAAATTAATAATAAACCCTCAATTTTTATATTAAGTCCTAACTGATTCAAAGATATTTGGAATATCGAGCGTTAGCCTTCTAGCATGATAAAATTAATAGAGTATTAAATATTTAATATGAGTTTGTTGTGTCACCACAAGGCAAGTATTAAGTATTTAAGATGTTAATTTATCACATTTGATGCTTATAAAGAAAATTGAACAATATTATTTTGTTGCGTCACACCACAAGGATGATATTTTTCTTTTTGAATATATGGAGTGCTAGGTCGGACTTAACTTGGATAATTTTGATTGGATGTGCCACCACTTGATCAAAATAATCTAAGAGGCAAAAAAGAAAAGGAGTTGCATAGTTGATGTAATTGACAAAAAGTTGTCTACCTATTTATTTATATATAGTTTGTTGTGTCACCACAAGGCTATATACATTTGAAATGGGATCCTTATTCTCACTAGCAAATCTTTAATTAGATTTTGCCGAACTATATAAGTGAGGGTAATATAGTTTGAAGAAAATAGTGGGAGATACAATTTAAAACAAGACCTAAATTATTTTGGTAATTAATAAAAGAATGTATGTTAAAATGTTGTTAATTACAAATTCATTTATAGAATTTTACAATGTCTAAAATTACTATCACTGCGAAGCATATTAAATGCTAAATTAACTGCATCAATTAAATTAAGGAATTTGAGAATAGTTCTCATAGCTGAAAAGCTATCTTATGTCCTTAATACGCCTATCCCTGCAATGGTTGCAGACAATGCCTCTGAGGAAGAGATTACTACTTTTAGAAAGTGGCAAAATGATGCACAGTTGGCTCAATGCATCATGCTCGCATCCATGAGTAACGAGCTTCAGCGTCAGCATGAAACTATGGATGCTACTACTATATTCCTGCACATCAAGTAGTTGATGGTGAGGAAAGTAAGACTGATAGATATCAGATATCTAAGGAGCTCTTCCAATCTAGAATGGCCAATGGCACTACAGTACAGATACATGTCCTTAACATTATCAATTTGATTGATCAATTAGGACAACAAGTTTTGTCATGGATGGATAGTTGAGCCAAGATTTGATCTTGCACTCACTCCCGGACTCCTTTCACAATTGTCGTGAATTTTTCATATGAACAAGCTAGATATCAGCTTTGCTGATTTGCTTAACATGTTGAAAAATGTTGAGAGTCACTTTCCAACCAAGAAAGACCATGTCTTCTTTGGTAGGGGTCAAAGGATCTTATGAAAAGAAGAACGATTCAAAGAAGGTAAATAGAAAGGCATAAACAAAGGATAATAAGAACAAAACTGATACGGATAGCAAAGGAGTTTGCTTCCACTGCAATAAGCCTGGACACTGGAAAGAAACTGCGAGAAGCATCTTGCAGAGGCTAACCAAAAGAAGCTTAGTGAAGTTTCAGTTACAAATACAAATTTGTTCATGATTTAAAATAAATTTTTCTTTAAGTCAAGGTTCTACTTGGGTATTGGATACCGACTTTGGTTATCATAAATATAGATTTATGAAGGGACCAAGCAGAAGTAGAAAGTTAAACAAGGTAAGTAATCCTATGTGTGGGAAATGAAGTAAAGGTTGCAATATTAGCCATAGAAACTTATAGTTTAGCACTGCCTACGGGCAAATCTATTAAGTCAATAAGTTGTTATTGTATTCTAGTTCTCGTTGAAAACATTATTTCCATTTTATTGTTGGACAATGAAATCTTTGGTATTATATTTAAGAACAATTGTTGTTCTATTTATAATAATAATGTTTTGTATAGAACTGAAATATTACTTAATAGATTGTGTATACTTGACTTACGTGAAAAATTATTTTGTAAATTGAACAAACTAGTATAAGAAAGGGAGATGATCATTCAAAGAGTTGAATGTATGTATTTGTTGAAATACAAGTGTGGATTATTTGAAAGGTTCAAAGAATTCAGAAATGAAACAAATTGACAAAGTATTAAGATTCTTTGATCAGATCAAGGAATAAATACTTGTGAAATAAGTTTCTAGATCATCTTAAATGGTTTTTTCATAATGGACGCCTCCTGATACGCAATAATTGATTGATGTATTTGAATGAAAAATCGTACCTTATTTGGACATAGTGCGGTCCATAATGATTTTACCGACATTCGGTATCCTTCTAGGGTCATGTCCTAGAAATGGTCTGATATCTCACGAAAAGGTAACGTCAAAATCCCAGCCCCAAGACTCCATAAAAGTTATGGATGAGGAGGATTCCTAATCTTAAGTATGTTAAGATAAGGGGTTGTCCAACTTATGTGAAAAGGTTTCAAAGGATAAGCTTGGGACAAGATTTGACATGTACAATTTGTGGTACATCCTAAAGTAAGTTTAGGGTATATGTTCTATAATCCTACTTAGCAAAAGGTGTTCGTTAATAAACACGGCGCCTTCTAAGATAAATGTGTTTATTATTAAAGGGGCTAGTGGGAGGATAATAGATCTTGAAGAGTTCAAGAACCACAAAACACTATAAGTCAAATAAGAGGAACACGTAGATAGACCTATTGTACCACAACAAGATAATCGTAAATCGGAATAGTACCAAAGATACCTAGGAGGTATGGATTCATCATGGATGATGATGATGAGGTACACATCATAGAAGATGATGATCCGAGTTACATTCGATGAGGTAAGACTTCAGTGTGTACAAAAGGGTCGATTGGGGCGTCGTGAAATTTCTAGTATTATATGTTGATATACTACGGATGAGGAATAACTTATCAATGCTACAATCAGAAAGGATAAAGTTGTCTAAACATTCCTCCATGAATGGTTTGGGAAGAGTATCTTAATTGGGGATAAAATCTATATAGATAGATACAAGAAGATGCTCGACTTAACCCAAGGAACGTATATTCATTTGATGCTAAAGTCGTTTAGCATGGCAAACTCCAAGAGATGTCTCATATCGATGAGCTATGGAGTGTATCTCTCTTAATAGTCCCTCTGGACTCTCGAAAAAGAGAGGTCGCATGAGTGACAATCATGTATGCAATGAAATGTACGAGACCTGATGTTGATCAGTCATATCCTGGAGAAGTTCACTATGAGTCAGTGAAAAACATCTTAAAGTGCTTAACCGGCACTTTAAGGTAAAGCGTTATCTTGAACAGTGGTGCAGTGAATTGGAAAGGTTCCAAACAGCAAAGAGTTGCTGGTTTAGTGATAAAGACAAAGCATATAGCTATAAATGAAGGCGCAAGTTGATTGTTTGGATTAAAAGTTCATTTGAACTAGGAATAGTTCTAAGTCTCATCTTGGATCTAAACATGTGTTGTGGCACTTTCATTTGATTATTAGAATCATTGAAAGATGGGAAATCACTATATAGATAGTGGACTCTCATGAACAACATTATATATCCATTGACTAAAGCTTATCCAACAGCAGGATAATCGTCACTTAGAGAAGAAGAGTATGAGATACCATGACGATTGGCTTTAGTGCAAGTGGGAGATTGAAAGTAGTATGCACACAAGCCAATCATGTTTGATGATAACGCATATACTTTGTAACAATCTTATTCATTTATTAATAAAAAGTATTAATTTATTAAAGGCTTTTAATTATCTACATGATGCTGTTTTATAATATGTGATAAACCCATAGTTTTAAGCAATGCTTTTAGAATAATGATGATGATCATTCTAATGAGATCTAAATTCTTTGAAAGCTTAAAACAAAAATAGTTCCCAATCGTTGGATTACTAAATTGGGGATTAGTAAATCCGGATAGATTGGTACATACGTTGCTTGCTCATTGGATGAGGATGATTGATCTCATGATCATTTGTGTGGAGACACTAAAGCAAGTATGTAGGTGCTTATTAGAGAATAAGTTCACTGAACGTGGCTCGCTAAGGAATACCTAATGGAGTTTTACTTGCCTATCAATAGGAATTCCTGTAGTGATAGTAGTACAAGTGATCCTTGGACTTGAGATCATCATAGTATCTTGTGTATGATGAGTTATACTTTGACTTATTCCGTAAGACCCATAGGGTATATCAAAGGGTATGCTTGGGTATAACAAGTTGTACATGGAGATAATATATGATCAATAAAGAATCTACCACTTCTAATAAAAGAAGAGAAATGTCCTATGTGATTCGATAAATGACAACCCCAAAGAGTCCTTGGTTAAGGCGTAATGAAATTAGAAAGGAGTTTCTAATTTGCATTATTTGAGTTGTGCATTTAAGAGTCGAAATACATATAATTAAATAAAATAAGACTTGATGGTAATTCCATGTCTTATATTTAATTGGGACATTGTATGGTGGAAGGATTGAATTATATTTGTAACTATTTACTCAAAGGTTCTTTTATGATTAATGTTGAAATCTATATTATCCGGAAAGTCGTTGATCGCTAGGAGGTTTATCCCTATTGTAGAATAAATATTATTTATTTAAATAAATTAATTATTTAATTTATTTATTTAAATAAGATTAGAATTTTCTAATTGATTTATTCATAATAGATTTAATATGGAGAACCTAAAGGGTCACACCATAAAAGGAAGAATAATTATTTAAGAAGTTAATGGCATAATCGTAATAATATGTTAAGTATATTTAATTTAATCTATGGTGATAGAATAAATTAAATAGCTTAATATTTATTATTTAATATTTTAGAAATATTAAATATAAATTAATAAGAGAGTCTTATTAATATTATTACAATTATTATTATTATTTTAATTTCTAAAAGAGTTTAGAAATTAATTTAATATAAGTACTCTCATTTATTCCTAATAGGATTAGGAGGGAAAATTAGTTAAAGGAGTTTAATTAATTATCCCTAATAAGATTAGGGAGCCCATTTAATTAAAAGAGTTTAATTAAATAATACCTTATTTTATTAAATAAGGTTACCTGATATCTTTATAAGAGGAGTCTTATATCAGATATCAAAATATACGTGATAATTCCAATGGTTGGAGAGTACGTTCTTTTCTATAGAGATAGAAAAACTAGGGTTTAGCCAACCACCCTTCTTCTTGAAAATTCTTTTTCCTTGGTGGATCACCTCTAGAGGCCAAACACTTGGGTGGCTAACGTTGATCAAAGGAAGGAACCAAACCCGATGGATTCAAGTTGAACGCGAAAAGGATTAGAGGTGAACTTGTACCTGAGGAAGCTCGATCTTCAAGGGTATGATTTTATTCTTTATCTTTTCGTTTAATTAATAATTGTGCATAAAGGGTGATCCGAGTATATGGTTTGTAAAATTTTTAAACTCTGATTTTTACACGTTTCCGCACTTTTATGCAATTTGATTGCGTTCATAAATATTACAAACCTAACAGTGGAGTGGATTAATGACCCTTATGCCCTAATCTATCAACTCCTATAAATAGCAAGCTTTGGATTTCATTTGTTCCTTGTTCAAAAACACCAACAAGTTGAGAGCTTATTGGTTAGAGAGAATAAGTGAGAATAAGCTAGAAAGCTAGTCTTCATAATTCAAGATGCAAGAAGAAGAACAAGGATTAATCAAGTGATCTTCATAGGTAAGAACTTAAACCATAATTCTCTTTCTCTTCCATTGGTAGAGAAAGGGGTAGTGGTAGAACATGTACGCTAAGGAATGATAAGAAAGAGTAATCAAAGGGCTTAAGTCTTAATAAGCCGTATAAGTCATGAATAAGCTATTCGTAATCATATAAGTTATGAAACAAGGACGAACTTGTAGGAACTTGTTTATGTTGAAATAATAAGGTTGTTTGATAATAAGAAGCAAGAATGATGGTTAAAAGGATTTAGACCATGTTCAGTCATGTGAAGTAAAATCATAAGTAGTTATACTTTTATAAGTTATAGACTAATGAAGAACAAGTAAGAACTTATCATGTAAATAAGTTAATGAGGTATGTATGCCAAGATGCTAATATGATGGATTGAATCCATTTGAAAAGATGAACAAATCATAAGAAATGAAGTTAAGGCGGAATTCACGAGTTTAGACGATAATCGTCGAATTCGTAAAATTCTCGGAATGGAAGTTGAATTTTGATATTGATCTTGGAAACATTAGTTTTTAATGGAGACAAGTCATATTTGGAATTATAGAGTTTCAGACTCGAAAATGACCAGATTCCAACTTAGAACGAAGAAACGAGCGTTGAATGTTCACGAACGTTTATCGTTTTCGTTAAAAATGAACTAATAGGTGAAATTTTAGTAAACGAAGTCAAATAGGTAAAATTCTTGCATGAACGTGTAAAGTATGGAATTTGTTAATTGTAGGCTTTTGAACGAGCCAATTCGGACTTATAACGAAGAAGTTATGCGTCCGGGAAGTTCACAAAATTAAAAATCTACAAAATTTTTCTAAGACACAGAGTTGGCGCGTTGTATTTACCATGTTGTAATAGCAGACATCGCTAACTCACCATCAATGAGATGACGAGAGAGTTAGTGTGTGTGCCATGACGCTAGTCCCAGAGTTTTGACAGACAAGAATGTTTACAAGTATGAATATAATGAAGTTTTCATTTAATATGCTTTGTTATGGTAGGAGTTGTTATGAGATGAATAATAACGAAATAAGTAAATAGATAATAATGAAATTCTATTTAATCAGAAAATGCTGCTAAGTAGAAGACAACGTAATCAGGAAGCGGAATCACGTAATAAAAATCAAGGGAGTCAAAACAACCCTATACAGGAGTTTGTTAATTTATTAACGGCTGCATTTAACTAAACCGGGGGTAGAGTAACCACCGAACCTTGGTTAGCCAAAATGACTACCTTTAAAGAATTTAAAAGCATAGGTCCGTCGTAGTTCAAAGGAACGTCGGACCCATTAGCAGCCCGAACATAAGTAAAGGAAATAGAGAAGGCGTTTGTTATTACAAACGTAGGTGAGGCGCAAAAGACTTCTTTAGCGACTTACATGATAAAAGGGGAAGCTAACTTTTGGTGGGAGGCTCACCAGGGTGGGGCTAGAACAGATGTGGTAACGTGGGAACAATTCAAGAATATTTTCTTAGAGAATTATTTCCCTACAAGTATGCAGGGGAGGAAGGAGATTACGTTTTTAGAACTTAAACTAGGGGACATGACGGTTCCCCAATACGCGGCCAGATTCAATGAATTGGCAAGGTTTGCTCCACACCAAGTGGAAACTGAGGAGAGGAAGGCTCGTAGGCTTGAGCATGGCCTGAAACCCTGGCTCTATAGTAAGATTTTTGTGTTTTAGAGTGTTTCATGTGAGACCATTTTGGAAAAGGTGATTATAGCCGAGGGTGGTAGTGAGGCGTTGACTCAATATCACAAAGAGAGAAAGAATAAGAGCAAGGGAAAGGGAGGAACCAAGGTAGAGAATGCCAGTGGCAATATGCCAAAAAGAAAGAATTTTAACTCCGGGAATACTAGAGTGGGACAAGGGGATCCTAAGCATGAGATCTAAGTGTGTAAGACATATGGAAAGACTCATCTAGGAGTCTGTCTGAAAGGGATTATAAGTACCTCTAAACATTACGGTAGAGGAGGAGGGAATAACTTTCGTTAATTATATTTGTAGAAATGGCTTCATGAATAAGGAATGTAAACAAGTATTGGTAGATAAGTACCGATAAAGTTGAGAAAATTTGAAGTAATTCTCGGTATGAATGAGTTGATTAACTATAGAACTTTAATAAATTGTTAGAATAAAAGAATGGATCTTTGGTTTTTTTAAGTAACCCAAGATAGTATTTTATGGTAATAAAATACCGCGACGCTCTTGTTGTCTAACAATAAAGTAAGTTAGGAGGATGTTAAGGAAGAGGATGAGTCGTTACGGTTGCGTATCGACTATAGTTGTGACGCCCCCAAAATAGGTATACATCACCCATTTTGAGTCGCCAAATACATGGTACAGAAAAATAACTACAACTTTATTAATACAATTGTCGTGCAAAATACGACAACACATACTGTGAGTTTAAGTACAATATTGTCTTCTAGAAAATATTCACACCCAAATAAAGTCCTCATTACAATTATTGATGCACTATTTTACAAAATAATGAGGACTACTAAAACAACTATCTTGAATCATCATTTCGTACCCCGGCTAGTCCCTGCTAAACTCTCACCTCCTGAGAAGAAAAATGGAACAAAAAGGAAAAAGGGTGAGCTTAACTAGCCTAGTAAAGAACATTATAACTAAGATAATATACAACAAATTATTCTTAGTCTTCAATAGGGAAAAATCTGATAGAATACAACAGACAACAAGTTTTAGATCAATAACTGCAGTGGAAACAACAATTCATTAGAAGAGTTAAGTAGAGAATGAAATCTACTATCATCTATGAATTTAAAAGTCCATCATCAATATTTTATCCCTGTAACATCAATCAATATACATCTTTGCACTACGGGCCAAAGATATTCATTTGTATCACTAGTTGGTCATGTTCATCTAAACACCTGTTCATCCTTGCACTACGGGCCAACGATATTCATCAAGTAATCATTCATCTTTGCACGACAGGCCAAAGATATTCATCAATTATCACCATTAAGGACTGAGGATGATGAAAAACATTTTATAGAACGAATCCAGTGAAACAGAAGGACAAATATTAGGGATTTGTATTTCGGTTCATCCAAATTCAATAATACTCCATAATAACCAAGTGTGAAGTAGAATTCAAAAATAAAGATCAAAACATGGATACAATCAAAGATAGTAACCATAAAAGACATCTGGAAGAAAAAGAGAAAATTTCATTTTTCGATTAATATTGCCGTATTTGTGAATAGTGCCGTATACCTGAATAGTGCCGTATATGTGAATAGTAACCCCAACACAAAAAGTTCCAAATTTGATTAAAAGTTCAGATCAATACTTTGGCATAATGATCTTGAAAGAAATAATATCATATATGAAGAAAATAACATCCCTTACCTCAAATAAATAGTACTTCGGAATGAAAGGTCGAAAGTGATGCTGAATGAAACTTGTACTGAACAACAACTCTCAAAGTATCTAAATACTCACAAAATACGCTCGATAATATAGAGAGAGAAAGAGAGAAAACTTTGTTTCTGGTGTGATTTTCAATTCTAACTTAGCCCTCTATTTATAGGAAAATGTTAGCACGCCGAAGCAGACTTGACCTATTACCTGATGGCTTTAACTACTACTATTGCCACCCACCACATTTAAAATTCAATTTGAGCACATTTCTCACCAACCACAAGTGGGGCCCACTCAATTCTAGAATTTTTCACCAAAATCATTTATAACCCTAATTTTCGAAGCTGTCACCTCTTAAAATTCATAACAAATCATTTGTTCTTTTTTAACGGTTCAAAATTTGTGGACATATACCCAACTTATATATGTATTACATATCCAAAAATCACAACGATCTAACGGTCAGATTAAAAATTATAACTCACGCAATATATCGTAAAAATACTGATTTGATTTTTAATACCTCCATTCCAACAGAAATACAGATAAAACACCTCAACATTAACTCCTTCAATTATAATCACATAAATTAAATAAATCCATCATTTATATAAAATAAATATTTCCTTATCATATGAATCAATAATTAATTATTCACAAATAATATTACAGAATCACAATTATGACAACCAGTCCGTTCCCAAGAAAGAGGGGGCTTTCCAATAAGGATTTCTCCTTACTGGCGCGCAATTAGATGACCTAACCTCTCCTTGACAGAACTTTCTAGACATTGTCAATAATGCTATCTAATAAAATTATTCAAATAATATGAATTATTGATCTAATAATGGGAAATATAGTGCAGTGACAATTATTGAAACAACAATAATATAAACTATCAATGCAAAGAATTATTGAATTAATAAAATAAAATATTAAACAAGAATTCATCGTAATAATTATTGAGTAGTGCCTTCTTCACGTAAGGATCAATAACTCAATAATGCATCGTGCAATACCGTGTATCGCGCTTTTACATTACGCATATTACAATATTTTAACCACCAGGTATTCCAACAGTGTTAACGGTAACGCTTACGTCGTTATTTGTAACAACTCAAATTTGTCATTTTCTTCATCCGAAAGTTATTCTGTTATGGGGCCCACAAATGACTGCGCTATCGTATGGATATTCCCGACAAAAAGAATATTCCACAACCAAACGAATATTCCCCGAAAGAAATAAATATTTTATAACCACTTGCTTATTTTGTAAAATTTACACATTTCACCCATAACCAAAGTATTATATCAAATTAACTCCTTATTACTTCAAGATAATAAATAGAGAAAATTTAATTTAATTCATAATAAGTTGGGGTCTTACAACCTCCCCTCCTTATGAAATTTTATCCTCGAAATTGACGCACGTACCTGGTGTTTCGAAAAGGTGAGGATACCTCACTTTCATTTCTGATTCCAATTCCCAAGTCATTTCCTCAATAGCATGGTTCCTCCACAAAACCTTGACTTGTGGTATAACCTTTGTTCATAGGATACGCTCTTTCCTATCCAATATCTTGACAGGTACCTCCTCGTACGTTAAATCTTCGGCTATCTCGTCTGGTTCTAACACAATAATGTGGTTTGGGACTTTCACATATTTATGAAGCATAGATATATGAAAAACATTATGAACACGAGATATACTTGGAGGTAACGCGAGTCTATAGGCCACACTTCCTATTCGGTCAAGAATCTCTAATGGACCAATAAATCTTGGATTGAGCTTTCCTCTATTTCTGAATCTTGTAACTCCCTTCCATGGAGCAATACGTAACAATACATGATCCCCAATATTAAATTCCACGTCCTTTCGATGAAGATCAACATAACTCTTTTGTCGATCTTGTGAGGTTTGAATACATTGTCGAATCATTTGGATCTTTTCTGTAGTCATGCGTACTAATTTTGGTCCCAACAATGTTGCTTCTCCCACCTCGTCCCAACATACTGGAGAACGACACTTTCGTCCATACAACGCCTCAAATGGAGCCATGCCTATACTTGCTTGATAACTGTTGTTTTAAGAGAATTCCACCAATGGCAAGTACTTATCCCAACTTCCTTTGAAATCTAGGACACAGAGTGATAATAAATCTTCAAGGGTTTGAATAGTCCTTTCCGATTGTCCATCCGTTTGAGGATGGTATGCTGAACTGAATCGTAATTCCGTGCCCATAGCTTTCTGCAAGCTAACCAAAAATCTTGAAGTGAATCTTGGGTCACGATCCGAAACTATGGATACTGGCATGCCATGCAATCGCACAATCTCATTCACGTACATACGAGCAAGACGTTCAAGGGAATAAGTTTCTCGTATAGGTAAGAAATGAGCAGACTTGGTTAATCTATGAACAATAACCCAAATCGCATCAATGCCTTAAGAAACTTTGGGAATACCCATAACAAAATCCATGGTAATGTGTTCCCACTTCCATTCCGGAATCTCAAGTGGTTACAATGGACCTTTTGGCACTTGATGCTCCGCCTTCACAAGTTGACAGGTTAAACACCTCGAGATAAACTCTACGATCTCTCTCTTCGTATTGTTCCACCAAAATGTATGTCGAAGATCATGATACATTTTGGTACTCCCAGGATGGATTGCAAATGGTGTGTTAT
Source organism: Panax quinquefolius (assembly GCA_020205615.1). Taxonomy (NCBI): domain Eukaryota; kingdom Viridiplantae; phylum Streptophyta; class Magnoliopsida; order Apiales; family Araliaceae; genus Panax; species Panax quinquefolius. The sequence goes on along the minus strand of CM035153.1, from coordinate 71,452,579 downwards.
GTGCCTCCATCATGATTCTATGCTTCAAGTTAGGATCGTTAGGATCGTTAGGAACACAAAGTCTGGAGTTAACTCGAAGTATTCCTTCTTCATCGATTCCTGCTTCTGGAATAGGACCTTCTTCCACTTTCTTCTTCATACGCATCAGCCCCAGGTCCGTAGCTTGAGCAGCTTTAACTTTATCGATTAAAGTCGGTTCTACTCGTATGTTTGATATCATCACGTGGGTACTTGGAGCCTTTAACTCTATCTTCATCCTTTGTAAGTCGTTAAAAATGGGCCATTGTGTTAACAACATTGCACTCGTACCCGCATATGATCTTCTACTCAATGCGTCAGCTACAACGTTTGCTTTTCCAGGATGATATTGAATGATATGGTCGTAATCTTTCAACAACTCGAGCCAACGTTGTTGTCGCATGTTGAGTTCCTTTTGGGTGAAGAAATATTTGAGGCTTTTATGATCCGTATAAATCTCCACTTTCTCCCCATACAAGTAGTGTCTCCAGATTTTCAACGCAAAAACAACTGCTGCCAACTCCAGATCATGAGTAGGATAATTCCTCTCATATTCTTTGAGTTGTCGTGAGGCATAGGCTATGACTTTCCCATGTTGCATGAGAACACATCCTAAACCTTTGCCTAAAGCATCGCTGTGGATAAAAAATCCATCTGAACCAGATGGTATTGTCAGAACAGGTACCGAAATGAGTCTTCTCTTGAGCTCTTGGAAACTCTTCTCGCATTCCTCGCCTATATCTGAATTTTGCATCTTTCCGAGTCAGCTGAGTTAACGGAGTAGCGATTCGAGAAAATCCTTCCACGAATCTCTGATAATAACCAGCTAAGCCTAGAAAGCTACGCACTTCGGTCACCGACTTCGGCTGCTCCCAACTTTGGATTGCTTCAATCTTTGCCGGGTCAACAGATACTCCATGTTTTGACACCACGTGCCCAAGGAATGCTAATTCCTTAAGCCAGAACTCGCATTTCTTCAACTTGGCATATAACTTGTTGTCACGAAGTCTTTGAAGTACCAGCTTCAAATGGTGCTCATGATCTTCACGGCTTTTGGAATAGATGAGGATGTCATCAATAAAGACAACAACGAGCTGATCCAAATATTCCTTGAATAATCGATTCATCATATCCATGAAAGCAGCAGGAGCATTAGTCAATCCAAAAGACATGACTAAGAACTCATAATGCCCGTATCGAGTCCTGAAGGCAGTCTTCAGAATATCCTCAATTTTAATCTTCAAATTGATGATATCCGTAATCTAAGATCGATCTTTGAAAAGAATTGTGATCCTCAGAATCGGTCAAACACAGTCATCAATACGAGGTAGGGGATACCTATTCTTGATGGTGACATGGTTTAATTCTCGGTAGTCAATACAAAGTCGTATACTCCCGTCTTTCTTCTTTACAAATAAAACAGGAGCACCCCAAGGAGATGTACTATGACGAATGAAACCGATGTCTAACAATTCTTGTATTTGGACTTTAAACTCCTGAAATTCAATAGGAGCCATTCGATATGGGGTTTTGGAAATGGGCTTTGTACCCGGTTCAAGATCAATAAAGAATTCAACTTCACGTTCCGGGGGTAGACCATGAAATTCTTCAGGAAATATGTCAAGAAATTCACTACCAACAGGAATATTATTCAAATCTGACGTATTTTTGTTCAAGTCCATAATATGGGCTACGAAAGCTTGACATCTGTTTTTTAATAAATGAATAGCTTTATGGCTTGATATGACAGTGACTGATTTTAGTGGTTTAGTTGTTTGAATTCATATAACAGGTTGGTTAGGAATATGAAAACTAACAACCTTACGAAAACAATCAATTTTAGCATGATGAGTGGTTAACCAATCAATCTCTAAAATCACATCAAATACAAGTATCTTTAAAGAGATAAGATTAATAGGTAATATGATTGTGCCAACTTGGATCAAGCAAGATTTATAAACTGTAGATGTAACAAAGGTTTCACCCAACGGAGTTTCAACAGATAAGTTAAAGTCTAATTTCTCCGGAGTCAAGTTTAAATGTTGAGCACAAGCAGGAGAGGTAAAAGAATGGGTAGAACTGGTATCTAGTAAGGTATAAACTTCGCAAGAGTTCAAGATTAGCTTACCCGTGATCACCTCGTTCGGGTTTCTCATGTTTTGGCCAGTCACGACAAACGCCCTTCCTTGAACCACCGACTTTGTTTTGTCCATAGTCGCCTTTGGTGTCGCTATCCTAGTTGGACTTGACTTCACTACCGGACAAAATCGGGCTATGTGACTGTCTTTACCACAATTCAAACACACCTTGGAGGGTTGTGAACAGTTTGGACTTATATTTCCCTCCTCTCCGCATCTGTAGCATCTAACAGGCGGTCGTTCTCCTCCCCTAGAATTTGTTGTTGGTGCTGGTGATTCTGCTGATGTCTTCCCGTCATTGTTGAATCTCCTCTTTTTGAAATTTTCACTTGACTCACCTCTTCTATTATCATGGCCACGATGACCACCCGAATGGTTACCGCTTTTATTCCGTATTCTTCCTCCTCATTTGGTTATCATCGCTCCCGATGATTGGCCACACCGGTATGACCCTGATTGTGGTCCCTTGGTTGAACATAATCATTATCACGCTCTAATAATTGAGCCCTGTTTACAACATCTGAATATAAAGAAAATTTATGAGAGATAAGATATTGCCAAATCTCGGGTTTTAGACCTCTCAGAAACATCCGCGTCATACGTTCCTCATTTTGTACCAAATGAGGTGTAAACCTGGATAACTCCACGAACTTTGCCTCGTACTGAGACACCGTCATGTTGTTCTATTCTAGTCTAATAAACTCTACCTCCTTCATATGAAGAAAACTTTCAGGAAAGTACTTATCATTGAACAGTTTCTAAAATCTTTCCCAAGACATGTTAAGTGCGCCTGGCTGGGTACGCTTCACAGATTTCCACCAATAATCTGCTTCACCACGGAACATAAAGGTGGAGAATGGAACCTTCTGATCCTTCGCGTATCTCAAGACATCGAATATTTTGGTCATCTGCTTGACCCACGTCTTTGCCTTAATCGGATCCGGCTTTCCCCAGAAATCTGGTGGTCCCAACTCCTTGAACTGCTTGGCTGTGACAGACCGCGCGTTGCTATCATTTCCACCCGTATTTTGTACACGAGTCTCCCTCGTCTGATTTTGCATGAACTGTAAAAAGCTTCTAAACAACGCATCATTCATCGTTTGCTCGGTAGTATTGTTTACAGGAGGAATATTGCCTTCCTATTGCACGTTCTCTTGGTTGGTAATCAAAGGTTGTTCCACGGTCTCATAGACTCCATTGTTAACGTTCTCAGCTGCCATTCTTAAAACTGCCATAAACCAGGGGTTAATTAAATAAATTAACATATCACATAATATCCCTATATTATGACTGACCAACAAATAAGCTTAGGTAGGACACACTAGCGAAGGATTTACTACACTCTCCCCACCTAGTTCTATTCCCTGATTTCCGCCAGAGACCATATCCTTAAGCTCTGATACCAACTGTGACGCCCCCAAAATAGGTATACATCACCCATTTTGAGTCGCCAAATACATGGTACAGAAAAATAACTACAACTTTATTAATACAATTGTCGTGCAAAATATGACAACATATACTGTGAGTTTAAATACAATATTGTTTTCTAGACAATATCCACAACAAAATAAAGTCCTCATTACAATTATTGATGCACTATTTTACAAAATTGAGGACTACTAAAATAGCTATCTTGAATCATCATTCTGTACCCCGGCTAGTCCCTACTAAACTCTCACCTCCTAAGAAGAAAAATGGAACAAAATGGAAAAAGGGTGAGCTCAACTAGCCCAGTAAAGAACATTATGACTAAGATAATATACAACAAATTATTCTTAATCTTCAAAAAGGAAAAATCTGATAGAATACAACAGACAACAAGTTTTAGATCAATAACTGCAGCGAAAACAATAATTCATTAGAAGAGTTAAGTAGAGAATGCAATCTACTATCATCTAGGAATTCAAAAGTCCAACATCAATATTTTATCCCTGTAACATCAATCAATATACATCTTTGAACTACGGGCCAAAGATATTCATTTGTATCACCAGTTGGTCATGTTCATCTCAACACCTGTTCATCTTTGCACTACGGGTCAAAGATATTCATCAGGTAATCATTCATCTTTGCACTACAGGCTAAAGATATTCATCAATTATCACCATTAAGGACTGAGGATAATGAAAAACATTTTAGAGAACGAATCTAGTGAAACAAAAGGAAAAATATTAGGGATTCGTATTTCTGTTCATCCAAATTTAATAATACTTCATAATAACCAAGTGTGAAGTAGAATTCAAAAATAAAGATCAAAACATGGATACAATCAAATATAGTAACCATAAAAGACATCTGGAAGAAAAAGAGAAAATTTCATTTTTCGGTTAATAGTGCCGTATACCTGAATATTAACCCCGACTAAACAAGTTCCAAATTTGATTAAAAGTTCAGATCAATACTTCGGTATAATGATATTGAAAGAAATAATATCATATATGAAGAAAATAACATCCCTAACCTCAAAGAAACAGTACTTCGGAATGAAAGGTCGGAAGTGATGCTGAATGAAACTTGTACTGAACAACAAATCTCAAAGTATCTAAATACTCACAAAATACGCTCGATAATATAGAGAGAGAAAGAGAAAACTTTGTTTCTGGTGTGATTTTCAATTCTAACTTAGCCCTCTATTTATAGGAAAATGTTAGCACACCAAAGCAGACTTGACCTGCTACCTGATGGTTTTACCTGCTACTATTGCCACCCACTAAATTTGAAATTTAATTTGAGCACATTTCTCACCAACCACAAGTGGGGCCCACTCAATTCTAAAATTTTCCACCAAAATCATTTATAACCCTAATTTTTGGAGCAGTCACCTCTTAAAATTCATAACAAATCATTCGTTTATTTTTAACGGTTCAAAATTTGTGTACATATATCCAACTTATATATGAATAACATATCCAAAAATCACAACGATCCAACGGTCAGATTAAAAATTATAACTCACGCAATATATCATAAAAATACTGATTTGATTTTTAATACCCCCATTCCGACAAAAATACAGATAAAACACCTCAACATTAACTCCTTCAATTATAATCACATAAATTAAATAAATCCATCATTTGTATAAGATAAATATTTCCTTATCATATGAATCAATAATTAATTATTCACAAATAATATTACAGAATCACAATTATGATAACCAGGCCGTTCCCAGGAAAGAGGGGGCTTTCCAATAAGGATTTCTTCTTACTGGGGCGCAATTAGATGACCTAACCTCTCCTTGACAGAACTTTCTAGACATTTTCAATAATGCTATCTAATAATATTATTCAAATAATATGAATTATTGATCTAATAATGGGAAATATAGTGCAGTGACAATTATTGAAATAACAATAATATAAACTATCAATGCAACAATTATTGAATTAATAAAATAAAATATTAAACAGTAACTACTATAACAATTATTGAGTAGTGCCTTCTTACGTAAGGATCAATAATTCAACAATACTGTGCAATACCGTGTCCTACTGTGCCATTACACGTATTACTGTATTTTAACCACCAGGTATTCCAATAGTGTTAACGGTAACGATTACGCCGTTATTTGTAACAACTCAAATTTGTCATTTTCTTCCTCCGACTGTTATTCTGTTATGAGGCCCACAAATGATTGTGCTATCTTATGGATATTCCCGACAAAAAGAATATTCCACGACCAAACGAATATTCCCCGAAAGAAATGAATATTTTATAACCACTTGCTTATTTTGTAAAATTTGCACATTTCACCCATAACCAAAGTATTATATCAATTTAACTCCTTATTATTTCAAGATAATAAATAGAGAAAATTTAATTTTATTCATAATAAGTTGGGGTCTTACAACCTCCCCTCCTTATGAAATTTCGTCCTCAAAATTGACGTACGTACCTCGTATTTCGAAAAGGTGAGGGTACCTCGCTTTCATTTCTAATTCCAATTCCCAGGTCAGTTCCTCAATAGCATGGTTCCTCCACAAAACCTTGAGTTGTGGTATAACCTTTGTTCGTAGGATATGCTCTTTCCTATCCAATATCTTGACAGGTACCTCCTCTTACATTAAATCTTCGGCTATCTTGTCTGGTTCTAACGCAATAATGTGGTTTGGGTCTTTCACGTATTTACGAAGCATAGATATGTGAAAAACATTATGAATATGAGACATACTTGGAGGTAATGCGAGTCTATAGGCCACATTTCCTATTCGGTCAAGAATCTCAAATGGACCAATAAATCTTGGATTGAGCTTTCCTCTCTTTCCAAATCTTGTAACTCCCTTCCATGGAGCAACACGTAACAATACATGATCCTCAATATTAAATTCCACGTCCTTTCGATGAAGATCAGCATAACTCTTTTGTCGATCTTGTGAGGTTTGAATACGTTGTCGAATCATTTGGATCTTTTCTGTAGTCATGTGTACTATTTCTGGTCCCAACAACGTTGCTTCTCCCACCTTGTCCCAGCATACTGGAGAACGACACTTTCGTCCATACAATGCCTCAAATGGAGCCATGCCTATACTTGTTTGATAACTGTTGTTTTAAGAGAATTCCACCAAAGGCAAGTACTTATCCCAACTTCCTTTGAAATCTAGGACACAGAGTCTTAATAAATCCTCAAGGGTTTGAATAGTCCATTTCGATTGTCCGTCCGTTTGAGGATGGTATGCTGAACTGAATCGTAAATCCATGCCCATAGCTTTCTGCAAGATAACCCAAAATCTTGAAGTGAATCTTGGGTCACGATCCGAAACTATGGATACTGGCATGCCATGCAATAGCACAATCTCATTCACGTACATACGAGCAAGACGTTCAAGGGAATAAGCTTCTCGTATAGGTAAGAAATGAGCAGACTTGGTTAATCTATCAACAATAACCCAAATCGCATTCAATGCCTTGAGAAACTTTGGGAAGACCCATAACAAAATCCATGGTAATGTGTTCCCACTTCCATTCCGGAATCTCAAGTGGTTGCAATGAACCTTTTGGAACTTGATGCTCCACCTTCACACGTTGACATGTTCAACACCTCGAGATAAACTCCGCGATCTTTCTCTTCATATTGTTCCACCAAAATGTATGTCGAAGATCATGATACATTTTGGTACTCCCAAAATGGATTGCAAATGGTGAGTTATGTGCCTCCATCATGATTCTATGCTTCAAGTCAGGATCGTTAGGAACGCAAAGTCTGCAGTTGACTCGAAGTATTCCTTCTTCATCGATTCGTGCTTCTGGAATAGCACCTTCTTGCACTTTCTTCTTCATACGCATCAGCCCCAGGTCCGTAGCTTGAGAAGCTTTAACTTTATTGATTAAAGTCGATTCTACTTGTATGTTTGATATCATCACGTGGGTACTTGGAGCCTTTAACTCTATCTCCATCCTTTGTAAGTCGTTAAAAATGAGCCTTTGTGTTAACAACATTGCACTCGTACCCGCATATGATCTTCTACTCAATGCGTCAGCTACAACGTTTCTTTTTCCAGGATGATATTGAATGCTATGGTCGTAATCCTTCAACAGCTCGAGCCAACGTCGTTGTCGCATGTTGAGTTCCTTTTGGGTGAAGAAATATTTGAGGCTTTTATGATCCGTATAAATCTCCACTTTCTCCCCATACAAGTAGTGTCTCCAGATTTTCAATGCAAAAACAACTGCTGCCAACTCCAGATCATGAGTAGGATAATTCCTCTCATATTCTTTGAGTTGTCGTGAGGCATAGGCTATGACTTTCCCATGTTGCATGAGAACACATCCTAACCCTTTTCTTGAAGCATCACTATAGATAACAAATCCATCCGAACCAGATGGTATTGTCAGAACAGGTGCCGAAATGAGTCTCCTCTTGAGCTCTTGGAAACTCTTCTCGCATTCCTCGCTCCATAAGAATTTTACATCTTTCCAAGTCAGCTGAGTTAATGGAGTAGCGATTGGAGAAAATCCTTCCACGAATCTCCGATAATAACCAGCTAAGCCTAGAAAGCTACGCACTTCGGTCATCGACTTCGGCTGCTCCCAACTTTGGATTGCTTCGATCTTTTCCGGGTCAACAGATACTCCTTGTTTTGACACCACGTGCCCAAGGAATGCTACTTCCTTAAGCCAAAACTCTCATTTCTTCAACTTGGCATATAGCTTGTTGTCACGAATTCTTTGAAGTACCAGCTTCAAATGGTGCTCATGATCTTCACGGCTTTTGGAATAGATGAGGATGTCATCAATAAAGACAACAACGAACTGATCCAAATATTCCTTGAATACTCGGTTCATCATATCTATGAAAGCAGCAGGAGCATTAGTTAATCCAAATGACATGACTAAGAATTCATAATGCCCGTATCGAGTCCTGAAGGCAGTCTTCGGAATATCCTCAGTTTTAATCTTCAGCTGATGATATCCAAAACGAAGATCGATCTTTGAAAAGAATTGTGCTCCTTGTAACTGGTCAAGCAGGTCATCAATATGAGGTAGGGGATACCTATTCTTGATGGTGACATTGTATAATTCTCGGTAGTCAATACAAAGTCGCATACTCCCGTCTTTCTTCTTTACAAATAAAACAGGAGCACCCCAAGGAGATGTACTAGGACGAATGAAACCGATGTCTAACAATTCCTGTAGTTGGACTTTTAACTCCTGAAGTTCAATAGAAGCCATTCGATATGGGGTTTTGGAAATGGGCTTTGTATCCGGTTCAAGATCAATAAAGAATTCAACTTCACGTTTCGGGGGTAGACCAGGAAATTCTTCAGGAAATACGTCAGGAAATTCACTAACAACAGGAATATTATTCAAATCTGACGTATTTTTGTTCAAGTCCATAATATGGGCTAAGAAAACTTTACATCAATTTTTTAATAAACGAATATCTTTATGGCTTGATATGACAGTAACTGATTTTAGTGGTTTAGTTGCTTGAATTCATATAACAGGTTGGTTAGGAATATGAAAACTAACAACCTTACGAAAACAATCAATTTTGGCATGATGAGTGGTTAACCAATCAATCCCTAAAATCACATCAAATGCAAGTATCTTTAAAGAGATAAGATCAATAGGTAATGTGATTGTGCCAACTTGGATCAAGCAAGATTTATAAACTGTAGATGTAACAAAGGTTTCACCCAATGGAGTTTCAACAGATAAGTTAAAGTCGAATTTCTCCGGAGTCAAGCTTAAACGTTGAGCACAAGCAGGAGAGATAAAAGAATGGGTAGAACTGGTATCTAGTAAGGTATAAATTTTGCAAGAGTTCAAGATTAGCTTACCTGTGATCACCTCGTTCGGGTTTTTTGTGTTTTGGCCAGTCACGACAAACGCCCTTCTTTGAACCACAGACTTTGTTTTGTCCGTAGTCGCCTTTGGTGCCGTCGTGCCAGTTGGACTTGACTTCGCTATCAGAAAAAATTGAGCTATATGACCGTCTTTACCACAATTGAAACACACCTTGGAGGGTTGTGAACAGTTTGGACTTATATGTCCCTCTTCTCCGTATCTGTAGCATCTAATTGGCGGTCATTCTCCTCCCCTAAAATTTGTTGTTGGTGCTGATGATTCTACTAATGTCTTCCCGTCATTCTTGAATTTCCTCTTTTTGAAATTTCCACTTGACTCACCTCTTCTATTATCATGGCCACGATGACCACCCGAATGGTTACCGCTTTTGTCTATATTCTTCCCTCCTCGCTGGTTATCATCGCTCCGATGACTGCTGTCACTAGTATGACCCTGATTGTGGTCCCTTGGTTGAACATAATCATTATCACGCTCTAATAATTGAGCCCTGTTTACAACATCTGAATATTAAGAAAATTTATGAGAGATAAGATATTGCCGAATCTCGAGTTTTAGACCTCTGAGAAACATCCGCGTCATACGTTCCTAATTTTCTACCAAATGAGGTGCAAACCTGGATAACTCCGCGAACTTTGCCTCGTACTGAGACACCGTCATGTTGTTCTTTTATAGTCTAATAAACTCTGTGAGACCCCATATTTTATAAATAAAGATTTAAATTTGTCGAAATATTTTTTGAATATTATGGTGTGGATTTGATATAATGTTATAGTTGTGGGTAGTATTTATAAATTTTGCAAAGTATGCAAGTTGTTGTATTATATTCGATTGGTCAGGGAATATTCTTTGTGTCGGGGAATATTCGTAAGATGGCACAATCATTGGTGGACCCCACAACAGAATTATTGTCGGATTGAGAAAACGACAAAAATATTTTATTGAAAATAACGGCGGAAGTTTTACCGTTAATACTGTTGAACTACTTGGTAGTAAAAGTAAAATGAATGTCTGGCGTGGTTGCGTAGTAGTACACATTGTATTGCTTATTAATGCTTACGTGAGAAGTCACCGCTTTTGTTCAATTATTGCTATAGTAATTGTTGCATAGTATCTCACGTTATTTGATTCAATTATTGTCGATATTTTATATATTATTAAATCAATAATTGAAATAACAGAGTTATTAATATTATAAATTGCAATATTAACGATGTTCAGAAGTTACGCGAGGAGAGGTTTGGTCACCTAATTGCGGCTTGATAAGGAGAAATCCTTATTGGAAAGCCCCCTCTTTCCTGGGAACGACCTGGTCGATTAATATTGTGAATTATAATAAAGGTGATAAATGTTGTTAAAATTATTAATGTGATTTTTATGAGGTATTTGTGTAAGTTTTGCTTATTTTATGAATCTCCATTTACCCATTTTTCAAAATAATCGGTAAAAATTATTTAAAGGTGGGGCCCACATGTGGGGCCCATATGTGTTGAAAAACTGATTTTGGAAATGGGGGTGGGAGAGAGTTACGTATAGGGAAGGGAGATTATGTATATAAAGATTGTGATGTGTATATATATAATATTATTAGTGTGAGTGGAAAATAGCGGGAGGAAATGATATGTGAAAGTGATAGGTGTGTGATGTGTGTGTGAGTGGAAAATGGTGGGAAAGTGGTAGTGTGATAGTGATGTGTAAGAGTGTAGTGGAATTGATTTTTTTAGTGGGTGGGGGATTGATGTTGGTTATGGGGGAGAAAAATTAAGTGGTAGATATATATTATATATATATATATTTATTTAGCATGTGTTTATATATATATGTCTTATATTTTAATTTTGCTTGCATCCTATTGGTTAGTTGATTGAATTTTTGCATTAGTGTGATATCAAAACATTGATACGTATATCTCTGCGTAATTATTTCATCCATGAGCGATTAGTTCTTCCATTCTTCTATAAATAGAAGCTCATTCCTTCATTATTTCTTACGAATTCACTGAAACTCCAGAGAGAGAAATTATAGAGAAACTATAGAAAAGTATTCTGCTACTTCCCTACTCTTATATCCAGTTCTTTTACGGTAAGGGGTGTTATTCTTTCTTATTCATGAAGAGAACTTCTGTTAAATCAATTCTTTATTATTCTATTAGAATATCCACATGCAGTGTGTTTTACAACGGACTGGTTAAAATCTTTATTATTATTACATTGGAATATCCTGTTTGTGTGTTTTACTAAGGACTGGTTAAAAAGTCTTTATTATTATTATTGGAATATCATGTGCGTGTGTTTTACAGGACTGGTTCCGCTATTACTTATTATTCATTGGAATAACCCGCTCATGCCAAGTAATCGCATGCATGGTGATTTGTTGTTATTACATTCTTTATTATTCATTGGAACATCCCGTCGGTGCTAATTTACTTTGACTGGTTCCGTTATTATTATTATGTTGGAATAACTTCGTCATCTAAGTACCGCATGCATGGTGATTTCTTTTATTATTCCATTCGTTATTATACTCAGTTGGTTAAAATTTTGACTTCTATACTCCATGAAATTAGTGGAATATCCTTGATATTTGCGCTTCATCCAGTATCTTTTCATGGAAATATTCTTACGAGCATTCTTCAATTTTACTCTACAAAGCAAAGATCATGTTGACAATTTGGGCGTTATTGGTTCTGAACAAATTAATTCGTGAACTTGTTTTATTGAATTCTTATATCATTGTCATCATCCTCATGTTTATATTATGTTGAAAGTCATCTGTGGCCTGTAGTGCATAGATGGACTTGGTATGATTATGACTAGGAATTATTCGGTATAATCATGACCGTAATGTTACAAATGATGTGGTAAAAGTCCTCATTGGCCCGTAGTGCATTGATGGACAATTTTTGGTATGATTATGGCTATGGATTCTCTTCGGCCAAGGGAGCAAAGATGAATTGTTTTATCGCATGATCAGGACCGTTGATGAAAACACGATTATCTTTGGCCCGTAGTGCATGGATAATTCATGGTCGTGATACTAAAGAATATCCTTGGCCTGTAGTGCAGGGATGATTTAATGATGTGGATTATTTATTGAGCTGAGTCTCAGCGATAAAAGTGATAAAAAACCTTTTTAAATCATAAAAGATAGTAGATTCTATTCTCTACTTGACTCTTTTAATGGATTGCTTGTTCCGCTGCAGTTAAACTTGATGTATATTGTAACATTGTTGGAGACTAATGATAATTTATTCTGCATTATCTTAGTCATAATATTTCTTACTGGGCTAGTTGAGCTCACCCTTTCTTTCACTATTCTCTTCAGGAAATGAGAACGTAGCTGGGACGAGTCGGGGAACGGAGTGATGGTCCTAGATGGTGTATTAGTAGTCCTCACTATTCTGTTAAATAGTGATAATAAATGTAATGAGGACTTATTCTGAGAGTGGATATTGTCTAGAAGACAGTATTTGTATTAAAACTCGCAGCTCTCTTTTTGTATTTTAAAGATTGTATTTGTATTTTGTACCATGTATTTGGCGACTCAGAATAGGTGATGTATACATATTTTGGAGGGCGTCACAATTGATATCAGAGCTTAGTGATATGATCCCTGGCTAAGATGTGAGACAAGAACTAGGAGGGGAGAGACGGGGAATTCCTTCGCTAGTATGACCTACCTAAGTTTATTTTTTATTTAATTGGTTGGTCAGATTATATTGATAATATGTGACATGTTAATTAATCCTTTTTTTGAGGCAGTATTTGAAAATGGCAGCTGAAAATGTCAACAATAGAGTGAATGAGACCGTGGAGACACCTCTAATCACCAACCAGGATAATGTAATATCAGGCGAAGAAGAAATTAGAGATATCTACGTGGTAAGTGAAGAACTAATAGTTGCACCCGAGCTAGTTGCAGAGGTAGCAGCTGAGAGTGAGGAAGAAGAGGAAGAAGAGGAACCTGAGGAGAATTGGTTAGAAGAAGTTTATGATCAAAATTTAGAATTTCAAAATCGTATTTATGAGTTAGAAGAATAGGTTGAAGAATGGCAAGTGATCGTGGAACAAAGAGATACAATAATTCAAAATTGTGTTACCCGATATGTGATGCTCGAACAAAATCACGCTTTGGCAGAGTGTAAGATATTAAAGTTGGAATCTGAGAATTCAAATATCAAGGATCAGCTGAAAGAAGAAACAACTGAATGAGTGAGGATACGTGGGTAAAAGCCGCACAACATGTTGATATTGTAGAAAGAGACGTCCGATCCAAAAAGGCTAAAATAGATGATATACATTTCTCTTTTTGGACAGCAATTGGAAGAACCCAACATCGAGTTTTGAATTACCCTGTACAGAGCGGTCAATCTCAATTCGATATGGATCGAAGATTGATGATTCAGATCATGAATCAAGAGTACAATGAAGCAGTTGAGGGGGGAATATGCCCTATAGAAAAGTCAATTCCAACGATAGTGATGACACCAAATGCTACCCCAGACAAGTCAAAGCCGGGTAGTTCAAGGGAGAGCGGTTGTCATGACTTCCCAATAAGTGAGGAACCCAAATGAAGTTATTGCGGGTAAGCTAATCATAAACCCTTGCGAAATTTGTACCTTATTCGATACCGGTTCTACCCACTCTTGTATTTCACCTAGTTGTGTTCAACGTTTAAACTTGGCTCTTCAGAAATTAAACTTTGACTTATCTGTTGAAACTTTGTTAGGAGAAACCTTCGTTACCTCCACTATTTATAAATCTTGTTTGATTCAAATCGACACCTATCGATCTTATCTCTTTAAAAATACTTGTCTTTGATGTGATTTTTTTAAACGATTGGTTAAATACTCATCATGCTTTTCGTAAGGTTGTTAGCTTTCATACTCCTAACCAACCTGTTATGCGAATTCAAAGTAACCAAACCACTAAAGTCAATCATTGTGATATCAAGCCATAAGTAAAGAGCCCGATCCTTTCAATGTTGACTTCCTTGTGTGGAACGCACTGAAGCCAGACCTTCTGTAGGCGACATCGTGAATGAAGATGGCAAGTTGATAGGTATCAATGTGACGTACTATCCAAGTCTTGGATGAGGGTCACAGATTTGAATGATATTTCTAAATAAATTTCTTGACGTATTCCTGAAGACTTCTTAGCCTACCCTAGAGAGTAAAATCGAATTTTGTATTGACCCCGGTACAAAACCCATTTCTTAAACCCTCAAATATTTCTTCAACTAAAACGAATGTATAATACGCCAAAGACGTTGACCCGGGCTGTTGAAGATTACGATCATACTATTTAATATCATCGTGGAAGAGCGAACATGGTAGCTAAGGTGTTGAGTAGAAGATCGTATGCGTTTACGAGTGCGATGTTATTAACACAAAGACTCATTTCGTATAACTTACAAATGATGAAGATAGAGTTAAAGACTCTAGGGACCAACATGAAGATAACGAATATACGAGTAGAATCAACTTTAATCGATAAAGTTAAAGCCACTCAAGCTACACACCCGGAGCGGATGAATGTGAAGAAGAAGGTTCAAGAGGGCGTTATTCTAGAAGCAAGAATCGATGAAAAGAGGAAATCTCAACCCTCGATTTTATTGGCTCATTTAAAATCCTAGATCGAGTAGGAACTGTGGCTTATAGGCTCGTTTTACCGCCAAATATGTTGCGTGTTCATAACGTTTATCAAGTATCGATGTTACGTAAATATGTGGATGACCCGAACCACATTATTAATTTAGAACCGGACGAGATAGCAGAAGATTTAATGTATGAGGAGATACGTGTTAAAATCTTGGATAAGAAGAATCGTATTCAACACTCAAAGGTTATACCTCAAGAGTTAGAATTTGAAGTGAAGTCAAGGTATCCTCACATTGCTCTAAGATACCGGTATGTCACGTAAATTTCGAGGGCGAAATTCCATAAGGAGGAGATTGTGAGACCCAGATTTTATAAATAAAGATTTAAATTTCTCAAAATATTTTTTTGAATATTATGGTGTGGATTTGATATAATGTTATAGTTGTAGGTAGTATTTATAAATTTTGCAAAGTATGCAAGTTGTTGTATTATATTCGATTGATCAGGGAATATTCTTTGTGTCGGGGAATATTTGTACGACGGCACAATCATTGGTGGACCCCACAACAGAATTATTGTCGGATTGAGTAAACGACAAAAATATTTTATTGAAAATAACGGCGAAAGTTTTACCGAATTAATCTTTGTTGAACTACACTTAGTAGTAAAAGTATACGAATACGTGTGGTTGCATAGTAGCAACTGCAGTATTGCTTATTAATGCTTACGTGAGAAGTCACTCAGTTTTGTTCAATTATTGCTATAGTAATTGTTGCATAGTATCTCACGTTATTTGATTCAATTATTGTCGATATTTTATATATTAATAAATCAATAATTGAAATGACAGAGTTATTAATATTATAAATTGCAATATTAACGATGTCTAGAAGTTACGCCAAGGAGAGGTTTGGTCACCTAATTCTGGCATGATAGGGAGAAATCCTTATCGAAAGCCCCTCTTTCACGAGGAACGACACGGTCGATTAATATTGTGAATTATAATAAAGGTGATAAATTTTGTTAAAATTATTAATGTGATTTTTATGAGGTATTTGTGTAAGTTTTGCTTATTTTATGAATCTCCATTTACCCATTTTTCAAAATAATAGGTAAAAATTATTTAAAGGCGGGGCCCACATGTGGGGCCCATATGTGTTGAAAAACTGATTTTGGAAATGTTGGTGGGAGAGAGTTACATATAGGGAAGGGAGATTAAGTATATAAAGATTGTGATGTGTATATATATAATATTATAAATGCAAGTGGAAAATGGTGGGAGAAAATGATATGTGAAAGTGATAGGTGTGTGATGTGTGTGTGAGTGGAAAATGGTGGGAAAGTGGTAGTGTGATAGTGATGTGTAAGAGTGTTGTGGAATTGATTTTTTTGGTGGGTGGGGGATTGATGTTGGTTATGGGGGAGAAAAATTAAGTGGTAGATATATATATATATATATATATATATATATATATGTCTTATATATAATTTTGCTTGCATCCTATTGGTTGGTTGATTGAATTTTTGCATTAGTGTGATATCAAAACATTGATACGTATATCTGCAGAATTATTTCATCCATGAACAGTGTCCATCCATTCTCCTATAAATAGAAGCTCATTCCTTCATTATTTCTTACGAATTCACTGAAACTCCAGAGAGAGAAATTATAGAGAAACTATGGAAAAGTATTCTGTTACTTCCCTACTCTTATATCCGGTTCTTTTCTTTGTAAAGGGTGTTATTTTTCTTATTCATTAAGAGAACTTACATTATTTCAATTCTTTATTATTACATTTGGAATATCACATGCGTGTGTTTTACAGGACCTAGTTAAAATCTTTATTATTATTACTGTTAGAATATCATATACGTGTGTTTTACAGGACACGGTTACATCTTAATTATTATTACGTTAGAATATCATGTTCGCATGTATTTTACACTTTTTGGTTCCGATTACTTATTATTACATTGGAATAACTCGCCTATGCAATACCGCATCGTGGTGCTTTTCGTTGTTATTACATTCTTTATTATTCATTGCTGGAACATCCCGCTCGGTGCTAATTTACTTCTAACTTTGGTTTCGTTATTATTATTACATTGGAATAACTTTTATGTATATCTGTACCGCAAGCATGGTGATTTCTTTTGTTATTCCATTCGTTATTATACTCAGTTGGTTAAAATTTTGACTTCTATACTCCATGAAATTAGTGGAATATCCTTGATATTTGCGCTTCATCCAGTATCTTTTCATGAAAATATTCTTCTGAGCATTCTTAAATTTTACTCTACAAAGTAGGATCATGTTGACAATTTGGACGTTATTGGTTCCTGAACAAATTAATTCGTGAACTTGTTTTATTGAATTCTTATATCATTGTCATCATCCTCATGTTTATATTATGTTGAAAGTCATCATGGCTCAGAGTGCATAGATGGACTTGGTATGATTATGATTAGGAATTATTCGGTATAATCATGGTAGTAATGTTACAAATGATGTGGTAAAAGTCCTCATTGGCCCGTAGTGCATTGATGGGACAGGTTTTTGGTATGATTATGGCTATGGATTCTTCGCCGAGGGAGCAAAGATGAATTGTTTTATCGCATGATCAGGACCGTTGATGAAAACACGAATATCTTTGGCCCGTAGTGCATGGATAATTCATGGTCGTGATACTAAAGAATATCCTTGGCCTGTAGTGCAGGGATGATTTAATGATGTGGATTATTTATTGAGCTGAGTCTCAGCGATAAAAGTGATGAAAAACCTTTTTAAATCATAAAAGATAGTAGATTCTATTCTCTACTTGACTCTTTATGGATTGCTTGTTCCGCTGCAGATAAACTTGATGTATATTGTAACATTGTTGGAGACTAATGATAATTTATTCTGCATTATCTTAGTCATAATATTTCTTACTGGGCTATTTGAGCTCACCCTTTCTTTCACTGTTCTCTTCAGGAAATGAGAACGTAGCTGGGATGAGTCGGGGAACGGAGTGATGGTGCTACATGGTGTATTAGTAGTCCTCACTATTCTGTTAAATAGTGACAATAAATGTAATGAGGACTTATTCTGAGAGTGGATAATGTCTAGAAGTCAGTATTTGTATTAAAACTCACAACACTCTTTTTGTATTTTAAAGATTGTATTTGTATTTTGTACCATGTATTTGGCGACTCAGAATAGGTGATGTATACATATTTTCGGGGCGTCACAAACTCTACCTCCTTCATATGACGAATACTTTCAGGAAAGTACTTATCATTGAACAGTTTCTAAAATCTTTCCCAAGACATGTTAAGTGCGCCTGGCTGGGTACGCTTCACAGATTCCCACCAATAATCTGCTCCACCATGGAACATAAAGGTGGCGAATTGAACCTTCTGTTCCTCCGCGCATCCCAAGACATCGAATATTTTGGTCATCTGCTTGACCCACGTCTCTGCCTTAATAGGATCAGGCTTTCCCCAGAAATCTGGTGGTCCCAACTCCTTGAACTGCTTGGCTGTGACAGACCGCGCGTTGCTATCATTTCCACCTATATTTTGTACACGAGTCTCCCTCGTCTGATTTTGCATGAACTGTAAAAAGCTTCTAAACATCGTATCATTCATCGTTTGCTCGGTAGTGTTGTTTACAGGAGAAATATTGCCTTCCTGTTGCACGTTCTCTTGGTTGGTAATCAAAGGTTGTTCCACAGTCTCATAGACTCCATTGTTAACGTTCTCAGCTGCCATTCTTAAAACTTTCATAAAACAGGGGTTAATTAAATAAATTAACATATCACATAATATCCCTATATTATGACCGACCAACAAATAAGCTTAGGTAGGACACACTAGCGACGGATTACTACACTCTCCCCTCCTAGTTCTATTCCCCGATCTCCGTCAGAGACCATATCCCTAAGCTTTGATACCAACTGTGATGCCCCCAAAATAGGTATACATCACCCATTTTGAGTCGCCAAATACATGGTACAGAAAAACAACTACAACTTTATTAATACAATTGTCGTGCAAAATACGATAACACATACTGTGAGTTTAAATACAATATTGTCTTCAAGACAATATCCACACCCAAATAAAGTCCTCATTACAATTAATGATGCACTATTTTACAAAATAGTGAGGACTACTAAAACAGCTATCTTGAATCATCATTTTGCACCCCGGCTAGTCCCTGCTAAACTCTCACCTCCTGAGAAGAAAAATGGAACAAAATGGAAAAAGGGTGAGCTCAACTAGCCCAGTAAAGAACATTATGACTAAGATAATATACAACAAATTATTCGTAGTCTTCAACAGGGAAAAATCTAATAGAATACAACAGACAACAAGTTTTAGATAAATAATCATAGTGAAACAACAATTCATTAGAAGAGTTAAGTAGAGAATGAAATCTACTATCATCTATGAATTTAAAAGTCCATCATCAATATTTTATCCTGTAACATCAATCAATATACATCTTTGCATTACGGGCCAAAGATATTCATCTCATATCACCAATTGGTCATGTTCATCTCAACACTGCTCATCTTTGCACTATGGGCCAAAGATATTCATCAGTAATCATTCATCTTTGCACTCTGAGCCAAAGATATTCATCAATTATCACCATTAAGGGTGAGGATGATGAAAACATTTTAGAGAACGAATCCAGTGAAACAGAAGGACAAATATTAGGGATTCGTATTTCAGTTTATCCAAATTTAATAATACTCCATTATAACCAAGTGTGAAGTATAATTCAAAAATAAAGATCAAAACATGGATACAATCAAAGATAGTAACCATAAAAGACGTCTGGAAGAAAAAGAGAATATTTCATTTTTCAGTGAATAGTGCCGTATTTGTCAATAGTGTTGTATACGTGAATAGTAACCCCGACACAACAAGTTCCAATTTTGATTAAAATTTCAGATCAATACTTCGGCATAATGATATTGAAAGAAATAATATCATATATGAAGAAAATAACATCCCTTACCTCAAAGAAACAGTACCTCGGAATGAAAGGTCGGAAGTGATGCTGAATGAAACTTGTACTGAACAGCAACTCTCAAAGTTTCTAAATACTCACAAAATACGCTCGATAATTGTAAGACCCCAACTTATTATAAATAAAATTGAATTTCCTCCATTTATTATTTTGAAATAGTAAGGGTCGATTTGATTAATGTGGATAGTTATGGGTAAAATACGCAAATATTTCAAATAAGCAAGTGGTTATAAAATATTCGTTTGGTCGTGGAATATTCTTTTTGTGGGGAATATTAAATGCGACGTGTGATTTTTTTGTGTGGGCCCCATAATGAAAAGCGATTGGATGAAGAAAATGACAAGTATAAGTTGTTTATAATAACGGCGTAGTTATTTACAGATTATCTTTGTTAAAATATTTGGTGGTTAAAACACACGTGTATTGCAGTATTGCACCAATTATTGATTCTTGCGTAAGAAGGCACTACACAATAATTGTTACAGTAATTATTGTTCAATATTTTATTTTATTGATTCAATAATTACTGCGTTGATATTTTATATTATTGTTGTTTCAATAATTGTCACTACACAGTATTTTCTATTATCGGAGCAATAATTCATATTATCTGAATAATATTATTGGATAAAAATTTTGGCAATGTCTAGAAAGTTCTGTCTAAGGAGAGGTTAGGCCATCTAATTGCACGTCAGTAAGGAGAGATCCTTATTGGAAAGCCCCCTCTATCTTGGGAACTGCCTGGTTGTCAGTATTGTGATTCTGTAATATTATTCGTGAATAATTAATTATTGATTTATATGAGGAGGAAAATATTGATTTTATGTGGATATAGATGGAGAAAATTTTTTAATGTGACAATTGTTGAAAATTAATATTTTATTTTTCTAATAAAATAATTTATTTAAATATGTTATATTTTAGTAATATAATAATGGTGATATTTTTACAATGAATGTGGGATATATGAGTATATGAGGAGGAATAGTACTTTTGTTGCGATAAATGTTAAAAACATGTTAAACATGTCGGTGGACCCCATTTCTTGACTGAAATTTGATTATAGCTTGTAAAATCGATCGTTTATGGATTTCGGTCAATTTCTGTTTGGAATTTGGAAAAGCTTTCTTCTACAAAGTTGTAGAGAATGAAATTTCCTATGAAAAAGGCATGAGGTTCGAATATTTCTGACAAAAGAGCTATTTATTATGAATTATTGAAGTTTGGGAGTTCCGAAATAATTGATTTTTGAAGTTTTAATTTTTTTTTCAAGAAAAACGTTTTTTACATTCTTGAGACTCATTAAACATATGTTAGGTTGCTGAATTCAGTAGATAAGAGTGGGCGAAAGAAATTTTGATATATATTTTAATATTATATTAAATTTTCTACTTTGGTATTCTAAGCAATTTTCTATAAATAGGGTGCTTAGGTTAGAATTGAAATTCACACCAGAAACTGAAGTTTTCTCTCTCTTTCTCTCTCGATATATTGAGCGTATTCTTGTGAGTAATTTAATACTTTGAGTGTTGCTATACGGTGCAAGTTCAAGTCATAGCCTATATCCGGTGTTTCAACTAGAAGTACTGTCTTTACGAGGTAAGGGATGTTATTTTCTTCTTAAATGATATTATCTTCTTCAATATCATTATGCCAAAATATTGGTTTAAACTTTTAATCAAATTTGGAACTTTTTATGTCGGAGTTACTATTCACGTATACGGCACTATTCACGTATACGGCACTATTCGTTGAAAAATGAAATTTTTTCTTTTCGTCCAAAATATCTATTATGGATACTAGCTTTGATGGTATCCATGTTTTGATCATTCTTGAATTTTACTCCACTATGATTATTTATGAGGTATTTTTGGACATGGATAAACCGAAGTCCGAATCCTTAATATTTATTCTTTTGTTTCACTGGATTCGTTTTCTTTAAAATATTTTTCATCATCCTCGGTCCTAAGTGATGATTTTACTGAATATCTTTGGCCTGTAGTGCAAAGATTAATGATTTTTTGTTGAATATCTTTGGCCCGTAGTGCAAAGATGAACAGGTGTTTAGATGAACATGACCAACTGATGAATATCTTTGGCCTGTAGTGCAAAGATGAATATTTGATTCAAGATGTGTATTGATTGATGTTACAGGGATAAAATATTGTTGATGGACTTTTAAATTCATAGATAATAGTAGATTTCATTCTCTACGTAACTCTTCTATGAATTATTATTTCCGCTGCGAATATTGATCTGAAACTTGTTGTCTATTGTATTTTATTAGATTTTTCCCTGTTGAAGACTAACGATAATTCATTTTATATTATCTTAGTCATAATGTTCTTTACTGGGCTAGTTGAGCTCACCCTTTTCCTTTTTGTTCCATTTTTCTTCTCAGGAGGCGAGAATGTATCGAGTACGAGTCGAGGTATGGAATGATGGTTCTAGAAAGAGTTGTTTAGTAGTCCTCACCATTTTTGTAAAATAATGTATCAATAATTGTGATGAGGATTTATTTGGATATGGATATTGTCTAGAAGATAATATTTGTATTTAAACTCACTGTTTTATGGTTGTATTAATAAAGTTGTAGTTGTTTCTGTACCATGTATTGACAACTCAGAATGGGTGATGTATACCTATTTTGGGGGCGTCACAGTTGTTATCAGAGCTTAGGGATATGATCTCTGGCGGAGATCGAGGAATAGAACTAGGAGGGGAGAGATGAGTAAAACCTTCGCTAGTGTGTCTTACCTAAGCTTATTTGTTGGTTGGTCAGTATATAGGGATATTATGTGATATGCTGATTTCTTTAATTAACCTTTATTTTATGGCAGTATTTGAGAATGTCGACTGAGAATGTTAACAGTGGAGCAATTGAGACCGTGGAGACACCTTTACCCACCAACGAGGAGAACGTGCAACAGGCTGGCAATGTTCCTCCTGTGAACAACACCACTGAGCAGATGATGAACGATGGAATGTTTAGAAGCTTTTTGCAGTTCATGCACAATCAGACGAGGGATACTCATGCACAAAATACCGGTGGTAATGATAGCAACACACGGTTTGTCACGGCCAAGCAGTTTAAAGAGTTGGGACCACCAGAATTCTGGGGAAAGCTAGATCCGATTAAGGCGGAGACGTGGGTCAAGCAAATTACCAAGATATTCGACGTCTTGGGATTCACGGAAGAACAAAAGGTTCCATTCACCACCTTTATGTTCAGTAATGAGGCAGATTACTGGTGGGAATCTGTGAACCGTACCCATCCAGCTGCACTCAGCATGTCTTGGGAGACGTTTCAGAAACTTTTCAATGACAAGTACTTTCCTGAAAGTATTCATCATATGAAGGAAGTGGAGTTCATTAGACTAGAACAAAATAACATGACAGTATCCCAGTACGAGGCAAAGTTTGCAGAGTTATCCTGGTTTGCACCTCATTTGGTGGAGAATGAGGAACGTATGACACGGATGTTTCTGAGAGGTTTGAAACCCGGCATACGTCAGTATCTCATTTCTCATAAATTTTCTCTCTATTCAGATGTTGTCAACAGGGCTCAATTATTAGAACGAGATAACGAGTATATTCAACCGAGGGACCACAACCAGGATCATACCGGAGATAGCAGTCAACAGAATAACGATAACTAGTGGAGAAAGAAAAAGACGGACAAAAATGGTAACCACTCTGGTGGTAGTCATGGCCATGAAAATAGAAGAAGTGAGTCGGGAGGAGATTTTAGAAAGAGGAGATTCAACAATGACCATGTGAAGACGTCAGCACTAGCAGCAACTGGTTCTAAGGGAGGAGAACGACCACCGGTCGTATGCTATAAATGCAGGAAAGAGGGACATATCAGTCCAAACTGTCCACAACAATTCAAGGTATGTTATATTTGTGGAAAGGTAGGACATATCGCTCGAGATTGTACAGTAGCAAAACCAAGTCCAGCAGCGATGGTGACTCAAAAGGCTGTTCCAGAAAAGTCAAAGTCAACGGTTCCTGGAAGAGCGTTTGTCGTGACTGGTCAAAATGCGAGGAACCCAAACGAGGTGATCACGGGTAAGCTAATCATAAATTCTTGTGAAGTTTATACCTTACTAGATGCCGGTGCTACCCATTCATTTATCTATCCTGCTTGTGCTCAACGTTTAAACTTAACTCCGGAGAAATTAGACTTTAATTTATCTGTGGAGACTCCGTTAGGAGAAACTTTCATCACATCCATTGTTTATAAATCTTTTATGATCCAAGTTGGCACCATCACGTTACCTATTAACCTTATCTCTTTAAAGATACTTGCTTTTGATGTGATTTTAGGGATTGATTGGTTAACTACTCATCATGCCAAAATTGATTGTTTTCCTAAGGTTGTTAGTTTTCATATTCCTAACCAACCTGTTGTTCGAATTCAAGCAACTAAACCACTAAAATTAATCACTGTCATATCAAGTCATAAAGCTATTCGTTTATTGAAAAACGGATGTCAAGCTTTCATAGCCCATGTTATGGATTTGAATAAAGACACGTCAAATTTGAATAATATTCCTGTTGTTATTGACTTTCCGACGTATTTCTGAAGAACTTCCGGTCTACCCCTAACGTGAAGTTAAATTCTTTATTGATCTTGAACCTGGTACAAAGCCCATTTCTAAAACCCCATATCGAATGGCTCCTATTGAACTTCAGGAGTTAAAGGTCCAACTACAGGAGTTGTTGGACATCGGTTTCATTCGTCCTAGTACATTTCCTTGGGGTGCTCCTGTTTTATTTGTAAAGAAGAAAGACGGAAGTATGAGAATTTGTATTGACTACTGGGAATTGAACCATGTCACTATCAAGAATAGGTATCCGCTACCTCGTATTGATGACTTGTTTGACCAGTTGCAAGGAGTACAATTTTTTTCAAAAATCGATCTTCGTTCTGGATATCATCAGCTGAAGATTAGAACCGAGGATATTCCAAAGACTGCCTTCAGAACTTGGTATGGGCATTATAAATTCTTAGTCATGTCTTTCGGATTGACTAATTCTCCTGCGGCTTTTATGGATATGATGAACCTAGTATTCAAGGAATATTTGGATCAGTTCGTTGTTGTCTTTATTGATGACATCCTCATATATTCCAAAAGCCGTGAAGATCATGAGCACCATTTGAAGCTGGTACTCCAAAGGCTTCGTGAAAACAACTTATATGCCAAGTTGAAGAAATGCGAGTTCTGGCTTGAGGAAGTATCATTCCTTGGGCACGTGGTGTCAAAACATGGAGTATCTGTTGATCCGGCGAAGATTGAAGCAATACAAAGTTAAGAGAAACCGAAGACGGTGACCGAAATACGTAGCTTTTTGGGCTTAGCTGGTTATTTTCGGAGATTCGTGGAAGGGTTTTCTCGAATCGCTACTCTGTTAACTCATCTGACTCGGAAGGATGCAAAATTTGTGTGGAGCGAGGAATGCGAGATGAGTTTTCAAGAGCTCAAGAGGACTCATTTCAAGACTGTTTCTAACAATACCATCCGAATGCGGATGGATTTGTTATATATAGCGATGCTTCAGGCAAAGGGTTAGGATGTGTTCTCCTGCAACGTGGGAAAGTCATAGCCTATGCCTCGCGATAACTTAAAGAATATGAGAGGAATTATCCTACTCATGATCTAGAGTTGGCAGCAGTTGTTTTTGCGCTAAAGATCTGGAGGCACTATTTATACGGGGAGAAAGTGGAGATATATTCAGGCCATAAAAGCCTCAAAAATTTCTTCACCCAAAAGGAACTCAACATGCGGCAATACCATTCAATACCATCCTGGAAAAGCGAACGTGGTAGGCGGCGTACGAGAGTGAAGATCATACTGAACGAGAAAGTGCAATGTTGTTAACACAAAGGCCCATTTTGTGTAATTTACAAAAGATGAAGATAGAATTCAAGACTCCGAGGACCCATGCAATGATGTCAAGTATACGCATAGAACCAACTTTAATCGAAAAAGTTAAAGTTGCTCAATCCACAGACCCGGAGCTGATGCGGATGAAGAAGAAAGTGTAAGAAGGTGTTATTCCAGAAACAAGAATCGATGAAGAAGGAATACTTTGAGTCCACTCCAGACTTTGTGTTCCTAATGATTCTGATTTGAAGTACAAGATCATGATGGAGGCATACAATACACCATTTGCGATCCATCCTGGAAGTACTAAAATGTATCGTGATCTTCGACATACATTTTGGTGGAACAATATGAAGAGAGAGATTGCAAAGTTTATCTCGATGTGTTTAACTTGTCAACATGTAAAGGCGAAGCATCAAGTACCTAAGGGTCCATTGCAACCACTAGAGATTCTGAAATGGAAGTAGGAACACATTACAATGGATTTCGTTACGGGTCTTCCCACGGCTTCTCAAGGCATAAATGTTGTTTGGGTTATTGTTGATAGATTAACCAAGTCTGCTCATTTCTTGCTGATACAGGAGACTTATTCCCTTGAACTTCTTGCTCATATATATGTAAATGAGATTATGAGGTTGCATGGCATGCCAGTATCCATAGTTTCGGATCGTGACCCAAGATTCACTTCAAGATTTTAGGTTAGCTTGCAAAAAGCTATGGGCACGGATTTACGATTCAGTTCGGCATACCATCCTCAAACGGACGGACAATCAGAGAGGACTATTCAAACTCTTGAAGATCTATTAAGACTCCGTGTCCTAGACTTCAAGGGCAGTTGGGATAAGTATTTACCATTGGTGGAATTCTCCTACAACAATGCTTATCGAGCAAGTATAGGTGTGGCTCCATTCGAAGCATTATATGGACGAAAGTGTCACTCTCCAATATGTTGGGATGAGGTGGGTGAAGCAACATTGTTGGGACCCGAGTTGGTACGTATGACTACTGAAAAGATCCAAATGATTCGACAACGTATACAAACGGCACAGGATCGACAAAATAGTTATGCGGATCTTCATCGAAAGGACGTGGAATTTAGTATTGGGGATCATGTATTATTGTGTGTTGCTCCATGGAAGGGAGTTACAAGATTTGGGAAAAGAGGAAAGCTCAATCCACGATTTATTGGTCCATTTTAGATTCTTGACCGAGTAGGAAATGTGGCCTATAGACTCGCGTTACCTCAAAGTATGTCTCGTGTTCATAATGTTTTTCACATATATGTGCTTCGTAAATATGTGAAAGACCCGAACCACGTTATTGAGTTAGAACCGGACGAGATTGCCAAAGACTTAACGTACGAGGAGGTACCTGTTAAGATCTTGGATAGGAAGAAGCATGTCCTACGCACAAAGGTCATACCACAAGTCAAAGTTTTGTGGAGGAACCATGCTATAGAGGAAATGACCTGGGAGTTAGAAACGGAAATGAAAGCGAGGTACCCTCACCTTTTCGAAACACCAGGTACGTACGACAATTTCGAGGATGAAATTTCATAAGGAGGGGAGGTTGTAAGACCCCAACTTATTATAAATAAAATTGAATTTCCTCCATTTATTATTTTGAAATAGTAAGGGTTGATTTGATTAATGTGGATAGTTATGGGTAAAATACGCAAATATTTCAAATAAGCAAGTGGTTATAAAATATTCGTTTGGTCGTGGAATATTCTTGCAGGCGGGGAATATTCGTACGATGGCGTAGCCTTGTGTGGGCCCCATAACGGGAATCGATTGGATGAAGAAAATGACAAGTATAAGTTGTTTATAATAATACAGTAGTTAGTTATTCACAGATTAATCTTGTTAAAATACTCGGTGGTTAAAACACAGTAGCACATGGTATTGCACCAATTATTGATTCTTACGTAAGAAGGCACTACTCAATAATTGTTACAATAATTTCTGTTCAGTATTTTATTTTATTGATTCAATAATTGCTGCGTTGATATTTTATATTATTTTCGTTTCAATAATTGTCACTACACGGTATTTTCTATTACCGGAGCAATAATTCAAATTATCTGAATAATATTATTGGATAACATTTTTGGCAATGTCTAGAAAGTTATGTCTAAAGAGAGGTTAGGTCATCTAATTGCGTAAGGAGAGGTCCTTATTGGAAAGCCCCCTCTATCTTAGGAACTGCCTGGTTGTCAGTATTGTGATTCTGTAATATTATTCGTGAATAATTAATTATTGAATTTATATGAGGAGGAAAATATTGATTTTATATGGATATAGATGGAGAAAATTTTTTAATGTGACAATTGTTGAAAATTAATATTTTATCTTTTTCTGATAAAATAATTTATTTAAATATATTTTATTTTAATAATATAATAATGGTGATATTTTTACAATGAATGTGGGATATATGAGTATATGAGGAGGAAGAGTATTTTTGTTGCGATAAATGTTAAAAACATGTTAAACATAAATTGGACCCCATTTCTCGAATTGAAAATTGATTATAGCTTGTAAAATCTAACTTGTTTGTGGATTTGGTCAATTTCTGTTTGGAATTTGGAAAAACTTTCTTCTGCAAAGTTGTAGAGAATGAAATTTCCTATGGAAAACACATGAGGTTCGAATTTTTCTGACAAAAGGGCTATTTATTATGAATTATTGAAGTTTTGCAGTTCCGAAATAATTGATTTTTGAAGTTTTAATTATTTTTTTCAAGAAAAACGTTTTTTACATTCTTGAGACTCATTAAACATATGTTAGGTTGCTGAATTCAGTTGATAAGAGTGGGCGTAAGAAATTTTAATATATATATTAATATTATATTAAATTTTCTACTTTGGTGTTCTAAGCAATTTCCTATAAATAGGGTGCTTAGGTTAGAATTGAAAATCACACCAGAAACTGAAGTTTTCTCTCTCTTTCTCTCTCGATATATTGAGCGTATTCTTGTGAGTATTTTAATACTTTGAGTGTTGCTATACGGTGCAAGTTTAAGTCATAGCCTATATCCGGTGTTTCAACTAGAAGTACTGTCTTTACGTGGTAAAGGATGTTATTTTCTTCTTAAATGATATTATCTTCTTCAATATCATTATGCCGAAATATTGGTTTGAACTTTTAATCAAATTTGAAACTTTTTGTGTCGAGGTTACTATTCACGTATACGGCACTATTCATCGAAAAATGAAATTTTTTTCTTTTCGTCCAAAATATCTAGTATGGATACTAGCTTTTATTGTATCCATGTTTTGATCATTCTTGAATTTTACTCCACTATGATTATTTATGAGGTATTTTTGGACATGGATAAACCGAAGTACGAATCCTTAATATTTATTCTTTTGTTTCACTAGATTCGTTTTTTTTTAAAATATTTTTCATCATCCTTAGTCCTAAATGATGATTTTACTGAATATCTTTGGCCTGTAGTGCAAAGATTAATGATTTTATGATGAATATCTTTGGCCAATAGTGCAAAGATGAACAGGTGTTGAGATGAACATGACCAACTGATGAATATCTTTGGTCTGTAGTGCAAAGATGAATATTTGATTCAAGATGTGTATTGATTGATGTTACAGGGATAAAATATTGTTGATGGACTTTTAAATTCATAGATAATAGTAGATTTCATTCTCTACGTAACTCTTCTATGAATTATTATTTCTACTGCGAATATTGATCTGAAAATTGTTGTCTATTGTATTTTATCAGATTTTCCCTGTTGAAGACTAACGAAAATTTGTTTTATATTATCTTAGTCATAATGTTCTTTACTGGGCTAGTTCAGGTCACGCTTTTCCTTTTTGTTCTATTTTTTTTCTCAGGAGGCGAGAATGTAGCGAGTACGAGTCGGGGTATGGAATGATGGTTCTACAGAGAGTTGTTTAGTAGTCCTCACCATTTTTGTAAAATAATGTATCAATAATTGTGATGGGAATTTATTTGGGTATGGATATTGTCTAGAAGACAATATTTGTATTTAAACTCATAGTTTTATGGTTGTATTAATAAAGTTGTAGTTGTTTCTGTACCATGTATTGACAACTCAGAATGGGTGATGTATACCTATTTTGGGGGCGTCACAATAATATAGAGAGAGAAAGAGAGAAAACTTTGTTTCTGGTGTGATTTTCAATTCTAACTTAGCCCTCTATTTATAGGAAAATGTTAGCACGCCAAAAAGGCATTTAAACTGCACACCGATGGCTTTACCTGCTACTATTGCCACCCACCACATTTGAAATTGAATTTGAGCATATTTCTCACCAACCACAAGTGGGGCCCACTCAATTCTAAAATTTTCCACCAAAATCATTTATAACCCTAATTTTTGAAGCAGTCACCTCTTAAAATTCATAACAAATCATTCGTTTATTTTTAACGGTTCAAAATTTGTGGACATATACCCTACTTATATATGTATAACATATCCAAAAATCACAACGATCCAACGGTCAGATTAAAAATTATAACTCACTTAATATATCGTAAAAATACTCGATTTGATTTTTTTAATACCTCCATTCCGACAAAAATACAGATAAAACACCTCAACATTAACTCCTTCAATTATAATCACATAAATTAAATAAATCCATCATTTATATAAAATAAATATTTCCTTATCATATGAATCAATAATTAATTATTCACAAATAATATTACAGAATCACAATTATGACAACTAGACCGTTCCCAGGAAGAGGGGGCTTTCTAATAAGGATTTCTCCTTACTGGCGCGCAATTAGATGACCTAACCTCTCCTTGACAGAACTTTCTAGACATTGTCAATAATGCTATCTAATAATATTATTCAAATAATATGAATTATTGATCTAATAATGAGAAATATAGTGCAATGACAATTATTAAAACAACAATAATATAAATTATCAATGCAGCAATTATTGAATTAATAAAATAAAATATTAAACGGTAACTACTATAACAATTATTGAGTAGTGCCTTCTTACGTAAGGATCAATAATTCAACAATACTGTGCAATACCGCAGGTGCTATCGTGTCATTACGCCAGACATCGTATTTTAATCACCAGGTATTCCAACAGTGTTAATTGTAACGATTACGCCGTTATTTGTAACAACTCAAATTTGTTGTTTTTTCATCCGACAGTTATTCTGTTATGGGGCCCATAAATGACTGCGCTGTCGTACATATATTCCCGATAAAAAGAATATTCCACGACCAAACGAATATTCCACGATAGAAATGAATATTTTATAACCACTTGCTTATTTTGTAAAATTTGCACATTTCACCCATAACCAAAGTATTATATCAAATTAACTCCTTATTATTTCAAGATAATAAATAGAGAAAATTTAATTTTATTCATAATAAGTTGGGGTCTTACAATAGTAATAGGAGTAAGTTAGCGGTTAAGAATGAATACATAAGGCCAGGATCGATGATCTATTTGATCAGTTGAAGAGGGCAAAGAATTTTTCTAAGATAGATTTGCGTACGGGTTATAGTCGATTGAAAGTAAGGAAGAATGAGAAGGTACCTAAGATGACATTCAGAACTTGTTATAGTTATGACAAGTCTCTGGTTATGTCAATTGTGTGGACTAATGTACGGAAGCTAGATTTTTCGTAAGAGGCGCTGAGCAAGTTGGGGGTAAATTGATAGGTACCCTTATGAGGTGCTATGATTAAAAGTACCATTAGTGTCACAGGTTGGTATTGTTGAAATGGGAAGTGAGAAAAATAGTTTTCAGGAACTTAAAAGGGAAGTTAAGTGAGGTACCTATATTGTCTCTATTAGATGATATGGGGAATTTTGTAGTGTATCTCGATGTTTCGCATAGATGACGAGATTGCGTGCTTATGTAGCATGGCAAAGTCATTAGGTATGCATCACACCAGTTAATGGATTATGAGAAGGTCTATCCTATTTATGATCTATAATTGGCAGCTGTAGTTTTTGAATTAAAAATTTGAAGATAGTATTTATACGGTGAGAAGTGTGAGATATACCCGGACTCTAAGAGTTTAAAATATATCTCCACACAGAAGAAGTTGAATATGAGGTAGAGAAGGTAATTAGAATGGATAAAAGATTTCGACGTTGATATGTTATATCATAAATGGAAGGTAAACGTAGAAGCCGACGTGTTAAGTAGGAAGGGTAGGGAAAAGCTATCGATTTTAACAACTCAGAATGAGTTAATAACGGAAATGGCGAAAACAGAGTTAGAGGTTAAATTGTGGAATGAAGTGGTAGAAATGTTATTCACAGCGTAGACTCAATCCACGATACTTGAACGAGTTAAGTAACTACAACTAGGTAATGAGGTATGTACGCAAATGAAGAAGAGGATGCATGATGAAGAGAAGATCAAGTATAATCTTGTTTTGAAGGAGGAATTTGAGTTTCAAATAATTCTAAGTTAAAAGCTAATGAAAGGGTAATAATGTAATGTGTCAATAAGTATTTAACTTCCAACTCAAATTATTGATAGGAAGTGACAAGTCATGAAGAATAAGATAATACCTTCGGTGAAGGTGAAATGAAAGAACCTCAATGTTATAGAAGCATTGTAAGAATTTGAAATTAAAATGATGGAAAAAAAATTTCCTCAATGGTGTATGTATTATTAGCGTGATTCTGGGGACAGAATCCTTATAAGGGGGGAAGAGTGTAACGCCCCGGAAATTTTGGATTTTTGAGAATTAAATTTTTATTTTTATTATGTGGATTAAATGAATTTAATTAATTATTTATGGGAGTAAGCTAATTGAAGGTCGTTCTATGACCTAGACATATCGGAATGTCATAGTATTTTGGCTACGTGATAAAATTAAAGTGTTTGAATTTCCAAGACGAAAATAAAAGCTTTCCAAGAAATTTTTCGAAAAAACAATATTCACGCATTTCTGCTCGAGAATTATTTTTGAATTTCTGAGAAATACGTAATGATAGAATATCGAGGTGAGATAGAATATCCAATAATATTTCAGTTATGGCAAACACAGTTTTTCGCCTGCGGACTTAAAACCTAACGATTAGGGAAAGTGAGTTCCGAGAAGAAAACGTAATACGTATAATGAATTAAAACGTTGATCGTATAATACGTAGGTATTGTACAAGTTAATGAATACGAGTATAATACGAGGTGTTATACGAGTATGAATGAATGATGGTATGTCATATGTGAATAAGTATACGAAGTGAAATACAAGATTAATACGTAAATTATACGTTATAAGGCTTTAAGCCAAATGTAATGGAGTTGTAGGATTGTGTAGAACATTGTAAAGTCCAATGAGTATTGATAAGGCCCAATTATAGAGATGTGTATGCCCAATAAGAATTAATGTTAAAGCCCAAATATTTGTAATGTTAAGTCCAATGTAAATTATTGCACAAGCCCAAGTGTTTGTTTAATTATAAGCCCAATGTATAAGATAAGTTAAATAAACTAATTAATGAAAAGCCCAAGGTAAGATCCAATGGGTAAAACTTGATCCATGGGGCAACCCATGGGTTAATTGGTGACCAAGTATTAAGGGTGTTGAGCAAGTAGATTTAAGTGTTAAGCAAAGGATAAGTTAAGTAATTTAAAGGCTAAGTAAAGTGCTTATGTGGGATAAGTAAGTAAAGTGCTTATGTGTGATAAGCAAGTAAAGTGCCTAAGTGTGGCGACCAAGTTTACTTAATAAGCTAGGTAATGAATAGTAAGGAGGTGGAGTGGCTTAATGACCAAGTAGACTTAATGGCCAAGTGTTGTGGGGAGCAAGTTAACTTAGTGCTTAAGCTTGGAATAGTAAGGAGGTGATTAAGGAGGTGGAGAGGATTAATGACCCTTATGCCCTAATCTATCAACTCCTATAAATAGGAAGCTTTGGATTTCATTTGTTCCTTGTTCAAAAACACTAACAAGTTGAGAGCTTATTGGTTAGAGAGAATAAATGAGAATAATCTAGAAAGCTAGTCTTCATAATTCAAGATGCAAGAAGAAGAACAAGGATTAATCAAGTGATCTTCATAGGTAAGAACTTAAACCATAATTCTCTTTCTCTTCCATTGGTAGGGAAATGGGTAGTGGTAGAACATGTACGCTAAGGAATGATAAGAAAGAGTAATCAAAGGGCTTAAGTCTTAATAAGCCGTATAAGTCATGAATAAGCTATTCGTAATCATATAAGTTAAGAAACAAGGAAGAAATTGTAGGAACTTGTTTATGTTGAAATAATAAGGTTGTTTGATAATAAGAAGCAAGAATGATGGTTAAAAGGATTTAGACCATGTTAAGTCATGTGAAGTAAAATCATAAGTAGTTATACTTTTATAAGTTATACACTAATGAAGAACAAGTAAGAACTTATCATGTAAATAAGTTAATGAGGTATGTATGCCAAGATGCTAATATGATGTATTGAATCCATTTAAAACGATGAACAAATCATAAGAAATGAAGTTAAGGCGGAATTCACGAGTTTGGACGATAATCATCGAATTCGTAAAATTCTCGGAATGGAAGTTAAATTTTGATATTGAGCTTGGAAATATTAGTTTTCAATGGAGACAAGCCATATTTGGAATTATAGAGTTTCAGACTCGAAAATGACCGTATTTCGACTTAGAACGAAGAAACGAGCGTTGAACGTTCACGAACGTTTATCGTTTTCGTTAAAAATGAACTAATAGGTGAAATTTTAGAAAACGAAGTCAAATAGATAAAATTCTTGCATGAAAGCGTAGAGTTTGAAATTTGTGAACAGTAGGCTTTTGAACGAGCCAATTCGGACTTATAACAACGAAGTTATGCGTCGGGGAAGTTCACAAAATTAAAAATCTGCAAAATTTTTCTAAGGCACAGAGTTAGCGTCGTGGCGCCAACCCAAGGCCAAAATGGTGAAATAGCTTGTCACCGTAATAAATGTCGTGGCATACTCGCTAACTCACGTTCATGGTGCGAGAGATGAAGAGCTAGGTGTGGCGCCGCTGTGCCAGTCCCAGAGTTTTGACAGACAAGAATGTTTACAAGTATAGAATGAAAGATAGCTCATTAGTAATGAACTAATGTGTTAATAAAACATTGTTAAAACATTGTTAGACACTTAATGTATGATGATTAAAGGTTAATAATCAATTGAAGATGAACGTAATAAGAACAACGTAATGTGTTAAGTCGGCTATAGAAATTTATTGACCAAGTTGATTATGAATCCAGTGGTTTACAATACAAGTATGGGTCATGTGATTACTTAATGAACATGATAAGACCTTTCCTAAATCATTGTTATAGTAATGACTTTAGGAATTTAATGTTGTTTAATGAGTAGTTAAACGACGAACGTAAAGTATAAAGAACGTGAACCGTATTCAATAATGATATGGCATATAATGTTAAGAGTTATAACTAAAAGTTGTTATGTAATACGTGAACGTAAACAGAATGCAATAAAGTGTACTTAACAAATGACGATCAAGTTTCAATTAATAATGTTGGTAAGCCGCGAGGATGGATGATTAACTCGAAACGAGTTCTATTAATGAAGTAAATCCATGTAAGACATAAAAGAGAAAGAAGTTGGTAAGAATAATGTAAAATATAATGGCAAGCCGGAACCAATAGTAACAAATCTAATATATGATTAGATTAAGAAGAAGGGAAAGATTCATTAGGAACCATGTATGTTCATTTATGACCTAATGTGGTATGTTATGTGGTTATGTATTGTGGAGACCATAAAGACTGAAAGGAAAAGTTATTTTTACTGTAACAGACGCTGAAGGCAAGTTTTTCTTAAACGCTTGTCTAACCTTCGTGTTAGCCAAGTTTTCTGTGATTCATGATATGAGATGCATGAAGTGTTTTACTAAAGGGTCGATGCCAGTTTTATCTCGGCTAGACTACTCTTGAAGAGTTGATTGATTTATTTACAAGTCTTTCAATATAGAATTGCTAACGCTATCCTACACCAATTATTTAGTACGGATTCAAGGTAAGCCTGAGTATGAATAAACAAATGCATTTTTCATCGATTATTCGATGCCACGCGAGGTTGCCAAAACTTAAACGTACACACGTTTAATGGATGTAGTGTTGATCAACATAGAGTACTATGGGCAGATCACCCAGAAGTGCTCGTAAGATATGCCGGAATTACGGACTTAGTGACGGGTTGTCCTTTTCAAAGAAATTATGAAATGTTCATGGTCTTGAGCTAGAATTGATGTTTTACTAAATATTGTTATTGTAAAACGTTTTGAAGGAAAAGAAATGCTATTTTGAATTATTGGTAGTACTTCATAACATTTATCCAGTTATTGAAGATATACGATTCCTATGTTTCAAGCATGTTGTTTAAAAGAAATTGTTGTACTTGCTGAGCTTGTTATGCTCACTCTTGCTTGAACCATATGAATGCAGCTAGGACCGAACGAACAGAGGGATCTGACAAGGATAAAGGCAAGACGAAGATGAACGATTAGTTTACTTTGTAATAAACTAGTAAGTTATATATATTATAATATGATGAACAAAGAATGTAATGGTTTTAGAACCTGGGAACGGGATGTAATATTATTAATGTAATAAGAATGTCGTTGATACGCACATTTTGATGTCGTTTCAATAGAATTAATGTACAGTTATGAGTACTGTGTAGCACCATCTTTCGGGTGGAAAGATACCCGGATTTGGGGGCGTCACAGGTTGGTATCAAAGCATTAGGTTATAAAACTTAAGGGGGGGAGAACCTTAGGCTAATAACCTTGTTAAGGAAGAAAAGTCCGAAGGAAGTAAACTCAAGCTTTACTTCAGTCGAATGAGTTATTAAGGTATTGAGGAAACTCAGTATCGAAAGATTTAAAAGATGGAAAGTAACCCTAAATAAATTAAATATGATTTGTGCTTATACTATTATGTGTTATGTACTAATCAACATATGTGTTATTGTAGGATGTCGATCGATAGCTTGATGTATAGAGATATACACGCGGTGAGCGAAGAAATTGTGAATAGAGTAGAAGCTGTACCTATGCCGGTGGCGGAGGTACCATTAGTGATTCTAGAGGAGTCGGAGATAATGGATTACTTTTCTGAGGACGACTACTCCGAGTGAGATATGGATATAGCGTCAAATCTTAATATGATGGTCTATGAGGAGGAGGAAATGGTGGTAACATCGGTTAATATGGTGGTACCTACACTAGAGTCAATACCTCCAGATGCAATGAGAGCATCAGATTCCGGCGGTGTTAAACAGAATGTGCAAATGAAATACAGTTATGTGAGAATCGAGTGAAGAGATTAATTATCTCCATGAAGCTAAGGTGTTCGCAAAAGCGATTTTGAGTTAGAACATGATGAGCAGGTGCTTATGATGAGTGAGTAGGCTAGGGACTATAAAGAAGAGGCCGATAAGCTTTGTAAGAAACTGATTAAGAGAGACCAGAAGATAGCACAGATGTCTTACATCCAT
Organism: Panax quinquefolius; assembly: GCA_020205615.1. NCBI lineage: Eukaryota > Viridiplantae > Streptophyta > Magnoliopsida > Apiales > Araliaceae > Panax > Panax quinquefolius. Next base: position 71,415,110 of record CM035153.1, on the reverse strand, counting down.
GAGAGTGCTCATAAGGATTTCAAGCTTAAAGTTGCTTGTTATTCCATAGAGTCGGGGCAGACTCGACATACTATTAGTCAGGATACTGTAATGAGGATTGCGAATGAGAAACACAAGGACACTGTTATGCATTATTAGAAGTCTAGAATTATAAATATGTGTGTAGTGACGTAAAACCCTCTTTTGAATAACAGGGTAGTCTTTTTGTAAATCCCAACTTTTGAGAAGTTCAATTGCGGGATAGAAATGTACTAGCCGTTGGCTATGGAAGTAAAGTGTAAATAGTTACCGACTATGAATAAGCATATGAATATAATGAAGTTTTCATTTAATATGCTTTGTTATGGTAGGAGTTGTTATGAGATGAATAATAACGAAATAAGTAAATAGATAATAATGAAATTCTATTTAATCAGAAAATGCCGCCAAGTAGAAGACAACGTAATCAGGTAGCGGAATCACGTAATGAAAATCAAGGGGGTCAAAACAACGCTATGCAAGAGTTCGTTAATTTATTAACGGCTGCATTTAACTAAACCGGGGGTAGAGTAACCGCCGAACCTAGGTTAGCCAGAATGACCACCTTTAAATAATTTAAAAGCATAGGTCCGCCGTAGTTCAAAGGAACGACGGACCCATTAGCAGCCCGAACATGAGTAAAGGAAATAGAGAAGGCGTTTGTTATTACAAACGTAGGTGAGGCGCAAAAGACTTCTTTTGCGACTTACATGATAAAAGGGGAAGCCAACTTTTGGTGGGAGGCTTACCAGGGTGGGGCTAAAACAGATGCGGTAACGTGGGAACAATTCAAGAAGGTTTTCTTAGAGAATTATTTCCCTACAAGTATGCAGGGGAGGAAGGAGATTACGTTCTTAGAACTTAAACTAGGGGACATGATGGTTCCCCAATACGCGGCCAGATTCAATGAATTGGCAAGGTTTGCTCCACACCAAGTGGACACTAAGGAGAGGAAGGCTCATAGGTTTGAGCAGGGCCTAAAACCCTGGCTCTATAGTAGGATTTATGTGTTTTAGAGTGTTTCATGTGGGACCATTTTGGAAAAGGTGATTATAGACGAGGGTGGTAGTGAGGCGTTGACTCAATATCACAAAGAGAGAAAGAATAAGAGCAAGGGAGAGGGAGGAACCAAGGTAGAGAATGACAGTGGCAATATGCCTAAAAGAAAGAATTTTAACTCTGGGAATATTAGAGTGGGACAAGGGGATCCTAAGCATAAGATCGAAGAGTTTAAGACATGTGGAAAGACTCATCTAGGAGTCTGTCTGAAAGGGAATATAAGTACCTCTAAACATTACGGTAGAGGAGGAGGGAATAACTTTCGTTAATTATATTCGTGGAAATGGCTTCATGAATAAGGAATTTAAGCAAGTATTGGTAGATAAGTACCGATAAAGTTGAGAAAATTTGAAGTAATTCTCGGTATGAATGAGTTGATTAACTATAGAACTTTAATAAATTGTTAGTATAAAAGAATGGATCTTCGATTTTTTTTAAGTAACCCAAGATAGTATTTTATGGTAATAAAATACCGCGACACTCTTGTTGTCTAACAATAAAGCAAGTTAGGAGGATGTTAAGGAAGAAGATGAGTCGTTACAATTGCATATAGACTATAGTAATAGGAGTAAGTTAGCGATTAAGAATGAATACCCATGGCCAGGATCGATGATCTATTTGATCAGTTGAAGAGGGCAAAGAATTTTTCTAAGATAGATTTGCGTACGGGGTATAGTCGATTGAAAGTAAGGAATAATGAGAAGGTACCTAAGAAGACATTCAGAACTTGTTATAGTTATGACAAGTTTCTGGTTATATCAATTGGGTGGACTAATGTACGGAAGCTAGATTTTTCATAAGAGGCGCTGAGCAAGTCGGGGGTAAATTAATAGGTACCCTTATGAGGTGCTATGATTAAAAGTACCATTAGTGTCACAGGTTGGTATTGTTGAAATGGGAAGTGAGAAAAATAGTTTTCAGGAACTAAAAAGGGAAGTTAAGTGAGGTACCTGTATTGTCTCTATCAGATGATATGGGGAATTTTGTAGTGTATCTCGATGTTTCAGATAGATGATTTAGATTGCGTGCTTATGTAGCATGGCAAAGTCATTAGGTATGCATCACACCAGTTAAGGGATTATGAGAAGGTCTATCCTACTTATGATCTATAATTGGCAGCTGTAGTTTTTGAATTAAAAATTTGAAGATAATATTTATACGGTGAGAAGTGTGAGATATACCCGGACTCTAAGAGTTTGAAAAATATCTCCACACAGAAGAAGTTGAATATGAGGTAAAGAAGGTAATTAGAATGGATAAAAGATTTTGACGTTGATATGTTATATCATAAATGGAAGGTAAACGTAGAAGCCGACGCGTTAAGTAAGAAGGGTAGGGAAAAGCTATCGATGTTAACTACTCAGAATGAATTAATAACAGAAATGGCGAAAACAGAATAAGAGGTTAAATTGTGGAATGAAGTGGTAGAAATGTTATTCACAGCGTAGACTCAATACATGATACTTGAACGAGTTAAGTAACTACAACTAGGTAATGAGGTATGTACGCAAATGAAGAAGAGGATGCATGATGAAGAGAAGATCAAGTATAATCTTATTTTGAAGGAGGAATTTGAGTTTCAAATAATTCTAAGTTAAAAGCTAATGAAAGGGTAATAACGTAATGTGTCAATAAGTATTTAACTTCCAACTCAAATTATTGATTGGAAGTGACAAGTCATGAAGAATAAGATAATACCTTCGGTGAAGGTGAAATGAAAGAACCTCAATGTTGTAGAAGCATTGTAGGAATTTGAAATTAAAATGATGGAAAAAAATTTCCTCAATGGTGTATGTATTATTAGCGTGATTCTGGGGATGGAATCCTTATAAGGGGGGAAGAGTGTAACACCCCAGAAATTTTGGATTTTTGAGAATTAAATTTTTATTTTTATTATGTGGATTAAATGAATTTAATTAATTATTTATGGGAGTAAGCTAATTGAAGGTCGTTCTATGACCTAGACATATCGGAATGTCGTAGTATTTTGGCTACGTGATAAAATTAAAGTGTTTGAATTTCCAAGACGAAAATAAAAGCTTTCCGAGAAATTTTTCGAAAAACAATATTCACGCATTTCTGCTCGGGAATTATTTTTGAACTTCCGAGAAATACGTAATGATAGAATATCGAGGTGAGATAGAATATCCAATAATATTTCAGTTATGGCTAACGCAGTTTTTCGCCTGCGGACTTAAAACCTAACGATTAGGGAAAGTGAGTTCCGAGAAGAAAATGTAATACGTATAATGAATTAAAGCGTTGATCGTATAATATGTAGGTATTGTACAAGGTAATGAATACGAGTATAATACGAGGTGTTATACGAGTATGAATGAATGATGGTTGTTGCCTCTTTTATAGTTTTAATAAAAGAGCTCTAACTCATGCAAGCATACATGTGTCAACAAGTAATACAGAGTAAGTAAAGTATCGATCCCACAGAGAAAGTTGTTAACCTTAGACTACTATGCATTAATTAACTCACTATATTTATATGCTAAGACTATTGACTTAATTGTTGATTTAAACTAATTATGAATACCAACTAAAAATAAGAATATAAATGGACTAAATATAATGTGGAAACAATGGGATCCTAACTTCATTCAATATTTCATTTAATCGCCATTTGTCATGCAAGAAGTGTTCACATGTCACAGGAAAATAGCCAAGAGCACGAAGAGAGTTATAACCATTTTCCAATGCACTACAACCAACTCACATAGCATCTACAGATGTTAGACTCTATATAATCACCAATACCATCACAATTACCATATTCCTATGCGCAATTGCAACCCTACTGATTTTAAGCACAACCCTTATTCTAGCTCATACGGTGAAACAGTATATGCCTATCTGATTCACAAAATATGCAATACTTACTCTAGCCCCATATTCACATGATATCAAGATTACAATCAATATTTATATGTTCATTGTCAATCCCATAAAAATACTGAAACGAATGATAATCAGTCATTCATACATGCAAAACAACCATGATAGATATCCCATATGATATGTAAAATAAATCTAACATTTAGATGTACAACCAAACTACATATTAAAATCCGTTAGAATCCCATAATGGAGTTTAGTTCATGGCTGAACCAAAAGCCATTATGGGATCAAGGCTAAACATGATCAATAAACAAACGAATGAAAGTAAGAAAGAGAGAACGATCAAACCCAATCGCTGAATAGTAACCATTGATTAACTATTAAATCATCAGAGAAATCAAATACGCAATAATCAAAATTCACGATGGTAGAGAATTCCAAGAAGAAGAAGAGAAAATATACGTTATGGCTTCGTTCTCCGTTGGAATCTCTCCCAAGGTGTAAACCCTAGTTGCTACTATGAAAAATACGTAATAATAATCAAGTCTCTCTGACACACGCCAGAATCGTTTAAGAACCCTTACACATCATTTAATTGAGAATTAAAAATAAAACAAATTACAAGATCAAGATCGCAGCGCGCTGCGCCGCTGCCTCTAGTGTGTCTGCTCTCATGGTCGCGAGACTTGCAGTAGGTTTAAGCCAGTCCAGACGTCCTCTCGCGCGGTCAAGCGATCATGCCTCATGGGAGCGCGTTGAGTATCTTTCGGGCACGCGTCCATTGCCTCACGGGCGCTTAACTTGTAGAAGGCTCCCCATGTATATAGCCTCGCATTTCGCGCGGCACGCGAAGTCTTCACTGCCTTGCCTTGCGTGGGCCAGCGCTTGTGTTCTCGCAGCTTCGAGTCTGGTTTTGCTCTGCTGCTGCTACTACTTTTTCACTCATGCTTTAATCCTCTTGCTTGCTTGATTTCCATGCCTCATTATACCCCAATGCCATGCACATTCTCGCCTTGCGACTAGCCTTCACGCATCCGCTCACCGGTACCTCTAATTCCACCAAAATGAAGCCGATTCCTGTACTTATTCACCAAAAGGAGTTTTAAGTAAATGCAATGCAAAATAACATGAAATGCAACTAAAACACAATTAAATGTACTTGAGGTGGGCACAATTCCCATGGATTGGTATACAATAAGTGAGTAAAAATACAACTTATCAAATACCCCCAAACTTGAACTGTTGCTTGCCCTCAAACAATGCATATGAATGAACACTGAAAATGCAACTACTAAGCTATGCAACTACTCTATGATGCAAACTAGTCTCACACAATCTCAACCATAACAGAATTTCAGCCACATTACCTCAGTGAATTATCCAGGTCTAAGATCATGATTGCCAACCAAACTATAGATATAACAGCATACACTCAGATGATTCAAGAATGCTATAGAGATGCTGTGTGCGTATAGTGTTCACCAAAACTTGATCTAAGCAAAGAATACATGTGCTACATTGCTCACATAGAAAATTATAGTCTAAATCAAGACTCATGTATACTCACGCAACATAGACTATTTCGACATATCAATGCAAACCAAGGTACGCCGAGCTAAATGCTTTCTTTTTACTCACGAGGGCGATTCTCGCACTTTCCCACGGTGTTTATTGCCATTCTTCTTTTCTTTTCTTTTTTTTATAAAGCGAGTACATTTTACGCTCCTTCTCACTTTCTCTACAAACGAGTGCGTTTTACGCTCCATCTCATTTCTTATTTAAACGAGTGCGTTTTACGCTCCATCTCATTTCCTATTTAAATGAGTGCGTTTTACGCTCTATCTCGTCCCAATTCAGGCATGCCCAGGTGTTCCCACAGTTTGAATGTCAATGTACCCAGTCTATATGCATATTCCACATATTTCTCTTTTTGAAACTACATGTTCTATTAAGCAATGCAACACATGTCTCTTACACCTACAAGTGATTGTGAACCTATTCGTGCATACCGAAAGCATTTAAACAGCACATGAATCCCATCGTGTAAAACGTTATATCTAAGTTGTGTTATGCAACCTATTCGGAAATCTTTCACAATTCACTATCATCATTGGCTAGGCAAAAATTTCTATTATTAAGCAAGAATTTGTGTGAGACACAAAACTAAAATATAGTAACACCATCTATAATGACTAAAAATTATAAAATTTTATGGAAATTTTAACTAACACATAATCATGCAAAATTAAACTAAACATGCTAAAACAGAATGCACACTAAACTACTATGCAAGTACTCCAATACCCCCAGACTTAAAATGTTCAATGTCCGCATTGAATGAACGTAAAGGGTACGAGAAAAACTCCCCTATTGATTGGCTTGACCACCCTCCTCGGGTGGTGAATCTGGTGGTGGATAAGGCACGGCGGTCACGAACTGGGGTCATTTAAGCATGGTTCCTTGCTGTGCGAATGCTTCGGCTAAGGCCCTGGTGAGTCCCGTAGCAAATGTCCCAAGATTTTCATACAATGCGTCGACTTTGCGCTCCAACCTTCGGAGGTGTCGATCTCTAGAGACAAGATGTGCTTGGGTGGATGGATTTGCTTCATCGGTCTGTGGGGGCTGCTGGGTTGGCTCGGGAAAGGTGGGTCAGAGAATGAATCCTCGTCCTCGCGGATGTGGCTCGCCACCTGCCCAGTCCTCAAATTTAGCAATTGTGGCATGTGTGATGTCTTGGCTGGGATACTGCATTTGTTCGTTACCCTAGTTGCACCACTGCTGCGCACATAGCATGGCTACCACTGAAGCGTGTGGGATGCTTCCAGTGGTAGTTCCCTTCAGATACTTCACAATGTTTTGATTGATCAAATACCCTACATTGATATATTCGCCAGTTATGATGCCCCACAGAAGTATGGCCCTCTCTGCTGTGATTTTATGTTGATGTGATGATGTCAGTAATTTAGCACAAATGAATAGATTCCATGCCTTGGCGTACCGATTCAATACAGCTGCTAGGAATATGCGATGCTGGGTCGTACCGACTTTGTAAGTCCACCTTGTGCCAGGAATGCACAATTCTACGATGACCCTCTCCAAGTCTATTTCCTGATGAGCTCCCGTAATCCAATTGACCGCCCCTGTTGGTGGTCTGGCGGTGATCCTCAGTACGTTTCTGATGGTGGAGGGTCTATAGTCTACTTCTATACTAATAACCATAGATGAATCGTTCATGGTGACTTTGGCATTAGCGTAGAACTCTCGAACTATGCTCATTAGAATTAGCGTGGGTGCGGCAGTCAGTCCACCCCATCCTCGTTCGTTGATCATGGCACAAAGCTATCCATCTTGGCCTTCTGGTCTAAATCCTCTTTCCTTGATGAATGTCTTTGTGACATTGCGATAGTATTCCTACTGGGCCTCTAAACATAGAAATTTGTTGTGGTCGACAATATCCTTCTCGTGGCTGCCGGAGGAAGATGAAGAGGATGAGGTTGCATGTGCTCTCTTTGGACCCATTTGAGACAGTTGGTAAAGATAGCAGATGACTGAGGGAGATTGGAAATTTGTGAATTGATAACCTTCACCTTTGTGTATGATAACCCAATTGAAAGCCCTGGCTTTATAGTAGGGAAGAGATGTGGATGACCATTGAACATGGAGTAAATCGTGGAGATTTGATGGAGAGATATACGCTTCAATCTGTAACTGATGGAGTGATAGAGATGTGAGTTATGGTGAGTGTGATGTTCTCGCATCTGTTGTTATCGCAAATGAGAGTCCAAATGGTCCAAACTTTTGTTTTAAAATGTTTATATCTCGATCGATCCGGTGATACCGCATGATGATGATGATGTATCGATTGCTTGCGCTAGCGCAAGACTTGCAGAAAGATTATTGGACTGAATGGTTTAATGCGCGGGCGTGCGAGTTGGTATTGCCTGGACCGCGCGACACTAATATCTGCCATTCTAAGATTTGATCTCATTCTTCCATCCGTGATGCTCTCCAATCATGGTACTTGCATATATATTAATTCACATGAATAAGGCATGAAATAGTGGTGACATAATGCGTGCATCTCGAAATTAATGGCAATTGACACTGTCACGCATTTACGATTGCTTATCCAATATCTTTTTATCACTGAATTTGAAATACTAACTAAAATAATCAAAAAGACATAATGACAATAAATGAATTCTTGGGTGAAGAATTGATGGGTTGCCTCCCATCCAGCGCTAAGTTATAGTTAATTAGCTTGACTGTCTCAAAATTTTCACGTCACATCAAGAATTGAGGTGCCTTCCTTGTTGTCCTTTGCACCCTGAAATTTAATAACTTCGGCTTTCATCAACGGCTCCACCTTCAACTCTGCATTTTCACCTGTTACACACCTCTGTGATTCATTCGTCCTCAGGTTGTGTACCCAATCCTTGCGGTTACCATCTACCATATCAACCAGAAAACACTCTTCTTCATCTGTTGGGAGCTTTATTGTGTTGAAGACATTAAATGTGACATCTTGATCTTGTACACGCATAGTTAGTTCCCCTTTCTGAACATCTATCGAGGTCCTACCCGTAGCTAAGAATGGTCTCCCTAGTATAATCGATATATTCTTGTCCTCTTCGAAATCTAGAATGATAAAATCAGTCGAAAAAATGAACTTATCCACTTTAACCAATACATCTTCGATAATTCCCCGCGGATATGTGACAGACCGGTCAGCTAACTGTAATGATATGTTTGTCGGTCTTGGAGCCGGTAATCCCAACTGGTTGAATACTGACAATGGCATCAAATTTATACTTGCTCCCAGATCACATAAACACTTGTTAAAATCCATCTTTTCAATAGTGCACGGAATTGTGAAGCTACCCGGATCTTTTAGCTTTGGAAGTAACTTGTGTTAGAGCACTGAACTGCATTCCTCTGTCAAGGCTACCGTCTCAAACTCATCTAGTCTCCTCTTCCTTGACAAGATACCTTTCATGAACTTTACGTAGCTTGGCATTTGTTCCAATGCTTCTGCAAAAGGTATGTTGATCTGCAGCTTTTTGAAAACCTCTAAAAACTTGTTGAATTGTTTGTCATCTTTCTGCTTAGTTAACCTCTGCGAATATGGTACTTGAGGGTGCAGTGGTTGTAATGGACTCTTGACCTTCTCTTCTAAACCTGCTTTATTCTTCTCTTCCTGCAGAACCTCAGAATTTTCCAGATTATTCTCCTCGTTAGTCTCCTCGTCTTTCATGCCTGGCATCGCTTACCTCCTTAAGATATCATCATGTATGGCGCGTGACTTGCAAACCCTGTCAAATCTTTCCCAGATCGCAATGTTATTGCTTGACACTACTCCTTCCCGTCTCTTCTAGGATTCATCTCTGTGTTACTTGGCAAAGCACCATGGGGACTATTATTAAGCATGTTTCCCATTTGCCCCATTTGCGTCTCTAAATTCTTGATAGCTACTGCTTGGCTTTTGATCATGACCTCGATGTTTTCCATGTATTTCAACATCATCTCCTCCACTTCTTATTTCTTCTCTAGATGTGATGCAGCTGGAGTGTGGTGTTGTTGTTGTTGAGGAAATCCTGGTGGAAACGGTGATTTTGGTGTAAACTGTGGCTGTGCTCACTATGGTTGAAACTGTTGATTCGGCTGGAACTAATTTTGTTGTTGTCCTTGGTTGTTAGACCAACTAAAGTTTGGATGATTGCGATTGTTGGGATGGTATGTGTTCTGAAATTGACCTTGGTCTTTTCTGTAGTTGCTCACATACTGTACTGATTCTGAGCTGATAGCACATTGATCCGTGGAGTGTGACCCTGCACAAATCTCACATATAAAAGCAACTGTCTTCACTTTGCTCTCTGCCAAAGTATCTATTTTTTTAGCCATAGCTGCCATTTGTGCCGAAAGCTGTGTAATCACATCTACCTCCAACACACCTGCAACCTTAGGCTGTGACATCCGAGCTGTAGGATTCTGATAGTCATTTGCAGCCATAGTCTCTATAAGCGTATAGGCCTCATCATAGCTTTTGCCCCATAATGCCCCTCTTGCAGCTGCATCTACAATCGGTCTAGACTGCCATCCCAGGCCATTGTAAAATGAATTTATCACCATCCAGTCTGGCAAACCATGATGTAGACACTTCCTAAGCATCTCTTTATACCTTTCCCATGCCTCATATAAGGTTTCGCCCTGTTGTTGCTCGAACTGAGATATGTTTGTCCTCATCTTTGCAGTCTTAGCCATTGGGAAGAACTTGGCTAAGAATTTCTGTGTTAAGTCCTCCCATGTAGTGATCGATCCAGCCGGCAAAGAATGTAGCCAACTCCTTACTTTATCCCTCAATGAAAATGGGAATAACTGTAGTCTGATGGCATCCTCCATCACACCATTATATCTGAATGTGTTGCAAATCTCAATGAAGCTTAATAGGTGTTCGTTCGGATCATTCGCAGCAGCACCCCCAAACTGTACTGAGTTCTGTACCATCTGAATAGTGCCCATTTTTATTTCGAAGGTGTTTCTTTGCTATCATTTGGTCCGACTATGCTAGATCTGTAATTCATTTATGTTTAAGCATGGAATATTTCCTTAGAGCCCGATGCTCTTCTCTTTCTGTCAATTCTTGGTTCTTCCGCCATATCGATCAGTAGTGCTTTTAACCGCTCTTGCAAATTTTCTCAAGACACTCGCTTCCAACCTTTTCAGTTAATATTAGCTTCATATTTGGTGTTAACTCCGAGTTGGATGATCGCGTGTAGCATAAAATTCTACAAGTACCGTGAATTAAAAACAAAATAAAAATAGAAATGAGAAATGAAATGTAATTGTCTAAGTTATACAATACTGACTTTAAACTAATGATAATTATCTAAATTAACGCCTTTCCTAAGAAGGCGCTTAAAAACGTGTTGCCTCTTTTATAGTTCTAATAAAAGAGCTCTAACTCATACAAGCATACATGTGTCAACAAGTAATACAGAGTAAGTAAAGTATCGATCCCACAGAGAAAGTTGTTAACCTTAGACTACTATGCATTAATTAACTCACTATATTTATATGCTAAGACTATTGACTTAATTGTTGATTTAAACTAATTATGAATACCAACTAAAAAATAAGAATATAAATGGACTAAATATAATGTGGAAACAATGGGATCCTAACTTCATTCAATATTTCATTTAATCGTCATTTGTCATGCAAGAAGTGTTCACATATCACAGGAAAATAGCCAAGAGCACGAAGAGAGTTATAACCATTTTCCAATGCACTATAACCAACTCACATAGCATCTACAGATGTTAGACTCTATATAATCATCAATACCATCAAAATTACCATATTCATATGCGCAATTGCAACCCTACTGATTTTAAGTACAACCCTTATTCTAGCTCATACGGTGAAACAGTATATGCCTATCTGATTCACAAAATATGCAAGACTTACTCTAGCACCATATTCGCATGCTATAATGATTACAATCCATATTTATATGTTCATTGTCAATCCCATACAAATACTGAAATGAATGATAATCAGTCATTCATACATGTAAAACAACCATGATAGATATCCCATATGATATGCAAAACAAATCTAACATTTAGATGTACAACCAAACTACATATTAAAATCTGTTAGAATCCCATAATGGAGTTTAGTTCATGGCTGAACCAAAAGCCATTATGGGATCAAGGCTAAACATAATCAATAAACAAACGAATGAAAGTAAGAAAGAGAGAACGATCAAACCCAATCGCTGAATAGTAACCAATGATTAACTATAAAATCCTCAAAGAAATCCAATACACAATAATCAAAATCCACGATGGTAGAGAATTCTAAGAAAAAGAAGAAAAAATAGACGTTATGGCTTCGTTCTCCATTGGAATCTCTCCCAAGGTGTAAACCCTAGTTGCTACTACGAAAAATACGTAATAATAATCAAGTCTCTCTGACACACGTCAGAATCATTTAAGAACCCTTACACATCATTTAATTGAGAATTAAAAATAAAACAAATTACAAAGATCAAAGATCGCGCGGCGCTACCGCCGCATGTCTCTAGTGTCTCTGTCTCGCGGCCGCGAGACTTGCAGTAAGTTTAAGCCAGTCCAGACGTCCTCTCGCTGTCGGTCGCATGATCATGCTGCTACGGACGCTGCCGAGTATTTCGCAATGGCGTCCATTGCCTCGCAGGCGCTTAACTTGCAGAAGGTTCCCCATGTATAGCACCTCGCACTGCTGCTACGCACGCGAAGTCTTCACTGTTTTGTCGCATGCCGCCAAGGGCCAGTGTTCTCGGCAGCTTCGAAGTCCGGTTTTGCTCTCATCGCTGCTGCTACTTGTTCACTCATGCTTTAATCCTCTTGCTTGCTTGATTTCCATGCCTCATTGTACCCCCATGCCATGCACATTCTCGCCTTGCGACTAGCCTTCACGCATCCGCTCACTGGTACCTCTAATTCCACCAAAATGAAGCCGATTCCTGCACTTATTCAACAAAAGGAGTTTTAAGTAAATGCAATGTAAAATAACGTGAAATGCAACTAAAACACAATGAAATGTACTTGAGGTGGGCACAATTCGCATGGATTAGTATACAATAAGTGAGTAAAAATACCACTTATCAATGGTATGTCGTATGTGAATAAGTATACGAAGTGAAATACGAGATTAATACGTAAATATACGTTATAAGGCTTTAAGCCAAATGTAATGGACTTGTAGGATTGTGTAGAACATTGTAAAGTCCAATGAGTATTGATAAGGCCCAATTATAGAGATGTGTAAGCCCAATACGAATTAATGTTAAAGCCCAAATATTTGTAATGTTAAGTCCAATGTAAATTATTGCACAAGCCCAAGTGTTTGTTTAATTGTAAGCCCAATGTATAAGATAAGTTAAATAAGCTAATTAATGAAAAGCCCAAGGTAAGATCCAATGGGTAAAGCTTGATCCATGGGGCAACCCATGGGTGAATTGGTGACCAAGTATTAAGGGTGTTGAGCAAGTAGATTTAAGTGTTAAGCAAAGGATAAGTTAAGTAATTTAAAGGCTAAGTAAAGTGCTTATGTGGGATAAGTAAGTAAAGTGCTTATGTGTGATAAGCAAGTAAAGTGCCTAAGTGTGGTGGCCAAGTTTACTTAATAAGCTAGGTAATGAATAGTAAGGAGGTGGAGTGGCTTAATGACCAAGTAGACTTAATGGCCAAGTCTTGTGCGGAGCAAGTTAACTTAGTGCTTAAGCTTGGAATAGTAAGGAGGTGGAGTGGATTAATGACCCTTATGCCCTAATCTATAACCTCCTATAAATAGCAAGCTTTGGATTTCATTTGTTCCTTGTTCAAAAACACCAACAAGTTGAGAGCTTATTGGTTAGAGAGAATAAGTGAGAATAAGCTAGAAAGCTAGTCTTCATAATTCAAGATGCAAGAAGAAGAACAAGGATTAATCAAGTGATCTTCATAGGTAAGAACTTAAACCATAATTCTCTTTCTCTTCCATTGGTAGGGAAATGGGTAGTGGTAGAACATGTACGCTAAGGAATGATAAGAAAGATTAATCAAAGGGCTTAAGTCTTAATAAGCCGTATAAGTCATGAATAAGCTATTCGTAATCATATAACTTATGAAACAAGGAAGAACTTGTAGGAACTTGTTTATGTTGAAATAATAAGGTTGTTTGATAATAAGAAGCAAGAATGATGGTTAAAAGCATTTAGACCATGTTAAGTCATGAGAAGTAAAATCATAAGTAGTTATACTTTTATAAGTTATACACTAATGAAGAACAAGTAAGAACTTATCATGTAAATAAGTTAATGAGGTATGTATGCCAAGATGCTAATATGATGGATTGAATCCATTTGAAACGATGAACAAATAATAAGAAATGAAGTTAAGGCGGAATTCACGAGTTTGGACGATAATCATCGAATTCGTAAAATTCTCGGAATGGAAGTTGAATATTTTTATGCTTTTACTGAATATTGTTATTGTAAAACGTTTTGAAGGAAAAGAAATGCTATTTTGAATTATTGATAGTACTTCATAACTATTATCCAGTTATTGAAGATATACGATTCCTATGTTTCAAGCATGTTGTTTAAAAGAAATTGTTGTACTTGCTGAGCTTGTTATGCTCACTCTTGCTTGAACCATATGAATGCAGCTAGGACCGAACGAACCGAGGGATCTAACAAGGATAAAGGCAAGATGAAGATGAACGATTAGTTTACCTTGTAATAAACTAGTAAGTTGTATATATTATAATATGATGAACAAAGAATGTAATGATTTTAGAACCTGAGGATGGGATGTAATATTATTAATGTAATAAGAATAATGTTGATACGCACATTTTGATGTCGTTTCAATAGAATGAATATACAGTTATGAGTACCGTGTAGCACCATCTGTCGGGTTGAAAGATACCCGGATTTGGGGGCGTCACAGGTTGGTATCAAAGCATTAGGTTACAAAACTTAAGGGGGGAGAACCTTAGGCTAATAACCTTGTTAAGGAAGAAAAGTCCGAAGGAAGTAAATTCAAGCTTTACTTCAGTCGAATGAGTTATTAAGGTATTGAGGAAACTCAGTACCGAAAGATTTAAAAGATGGAAAGTAACCCTAAATAAATTAAATGTGATTTGTGCTTATACTATTATGTGTTATGTACTAATCAACATATGTGTTATTGTAGGATGTCGATCGATAGTTTATGTATAGAGATATACACGCGGTGAGCGAAGAAATTGTGAATAGAGTAGAATATGTACCTATGCCGGTGGCGAAGGTACCATTAGTGATTCTAGAGGAGTCGAAGACAGTGGAGTACTTTTCTGAGGACGACTACTCCGAGGGAGATATGGATATAGCGTCAAATCTTAATTTGATGGTCTATGCGGAGGAGGAAATAGAGGTAACATCGGTTAATATGGTGGTACCTACACTAGAGTCAATACCTCCAGATGCAATGAGAGCATTGTATCTGGCAGTGCTTGACAGGAATATGCAACTGAGTACAAGTTTATCACATAAGCACATAAAGTCTTTTATTATCTTTAATGAATTAATGAATTCATTTCTCAAAACTCGATAAGAGTTTATCTGTGACGCCCCCAAATCTGGGTCTCTTCCAACCTGACAGATGGTGCTACACGGTAATCATAACTGTACATCCATTCTATTGAAACGACATCAAAATGAGTGAATCAATGATATTCTTATTACATTAATAATATTACATCCCGTTCCCAGGTTCTAAAACCATTACATTCTTTTTTCATCATTCTATAATATATATATATACAACTTACTAGCTTATTACAAGGTAAACTAATTGTTCAGCTTCGTCTTGCCTCTATCCTTGTCAGAGTCCTTGTTTGTCCTAACTCCATGGGATGACAAGCAACCTTCAGCTTGAAATCCATATGAGTAGTCTTATGGATGTAAGACATCCGTGCTATCTTCCGGTCCTTATAAATTATTTTCTTGTGAAGCTTATAGACCTCTCCCTTATAAACCCTAGCCTGCTCTGTCATAAGCACAAGCTTTTCGTGCTCTGACTCAAAATCTGCTTCTATAGAAACCTTAGCTTCATGGAGATAATTAATCTCTTTACTCTGGTTCTGCACAGTTGTACTCAATTGCACATTCTTGTCAAGCACTGCCAGATACAATGCTCTCATTGCATCTGGAGGTATTGACTCTAGTGTAGGTACAACCGTATTAACCGATGTTACCTCCATTTCCTCCTCCTCATAGACCATCATATTAAGATATAACGCTATATCCATATTTCCCTCGGAGTAGTCCTCCTCAAAAAAGTACTCCACTGTCTCCGACTCCTCTAGAATCACTAATGGTACCTCCGCCACCCCAAGCATATGTGCTCTACTACATTCACAACTTCTTCACTCGCCGCGTGTATATCTCTATACATCAAGCTATCGATCGACATCCTACAATAACACATATGTTGATTAGTACATAACACACCATAGTATAAGCACAAATCACATTTAATTTATTAGGATTACTTTCCATCTTTTAAATCTTTCGGTACTGAGGTTCCTTAATACATTATTAACTCATTCGACTAAAGTAAAGCTTGAGTTTACTTCCTTCGGACCTTTCTTCCTTAACGAGGTTATTAGCCTAAGGTTTTCCCCCCCTTAAGTTTTATAACCTAATGCTTTGATACCAACCTGTGACGCCCCCAAATCCGGGTCTCTTCCAACCCAACAGATGGTGCTACACGATACTCATAACTGTACATCCATTCTATTGAAACGACATCAAAATGTGTAAATCAACGATATTCTTATTACATTAATAATATTACATCCCGTTCCCAGGTTCTAAAACCATTACATTCTTTGTTCATCAATCTATAATATATATATATATATATACAACTTACTAGTTTATTACAAGGTAAACTAATCGTTCAGCTTCGTCTTGCCTCTATCCTTGTCAGATCCCTCGGTTCGTTCGGTCCTAGCTGCATTCATATGGTTCAAGCAAGAGTGAGCATAACAAGCTCAGCAAGTACAATAATTTCTTTTAAACAACATGCTTGAAACATAGGAATCGTATATCTTCATTAACTGGATAATAGTTACGAAGTACTATCAATAATTCAAAATAGCCCTTTTTTTCCTTCAAAACGTTTTATAATTGCAATATTCAATAAAACATCAATTCTGGCTCAATACCATGAGCGTTTCATATTTTCTTTGAAAAGGACAACCCGGCACTAAGTCCGTAAGTCCGGCATATCTTACGAGCACTTCTGGGTGATCAGCTCATAGTACTCTATGTTGATCAACACTACATCCATTAAACATATGTACATTTAAGTTTTGGCAACATCGTGTGCCCATCAAATAATCGATGAAAAATACAATTGTTTATTCATAATCAAACTTACCTTGAATCCATACCAAATAATTGGCGTAGGATAGCGTTAGCAATTCTATATTGAAAGACTTGTAAATAAATCAATCAACTCTTCAAGATTAGTCTAGCTGAGATAAAACTAGCATCGACCCTTTAGTAAAATAGTTCATACATCTCATAACATGAATCACATAAAACTTGGCTAACACGAAGGTTAGACAAGCGTTTAAGAAAAACTTGCCTTCAGAGTCTGCTACAGTAAAAATTAATTTTTCTTTCAGTCTTTACGGTCTCTACAACACATAACCACATAACATACCACATTAGGTTATGAATGAACATACATGGTTCCTAATGAATCTTACCCTTCTTCTCTATCTAATCATATATTAGATTTGTTACTATTGGTTCCGGCTTATCGTTATCTTTTACATTATTCTTACCAACTTCTTTCTCTTCTATATCTTACGTAGATTTACTTCATTAATAGAACTCATTTTGAGTTAATCATCCTTCCTCATGGCTTACTAACATTCCTACGTTATTAATCAAAACTCGATTGTCGTTAGTTAAGTACACTTACTGCATATCGTTCACGTTCAATTACTTAACAACTTTTAGTTGTAACTCTTAACGTTATAGTCCTTATCATTCTTGAATACATTTCACTTTCTTATACTTTACGTTCGTCGTTTAACTACTCATTAAACAAAATTAAATTCCTAAAGTCATCACTATAGCAGTGATTTAGGAAAGGTCTTATCATGTTCATTAAGTAATTACATAACCCATACTAGTATTGCAAACCATTGGATTCATAATCAACTTGGTCAATAAATTTCTACAAATTTTATTTTAGCACATTACGTTGTTCTCATTACATTCATCTTTAATTGATTATTAACCTTTAATAATCATACATTACATGTCTAATAATGCCTTAACAATGTTGTATTAACATCTCGGTTCATTACTAATGAATTCCCTTTCATTCTATACTTGTAAACATTCTTGTCTGTCAAAACTCTAGGACTGGCGCCGCGGCGCCAAACTTAACTCTACATCTCGCGCCGCGGTGTGAGTTAGCAAGATGTTATTACATCGTGGTAGGCTTACTGGCGCCACCATTTGGTTTTGGGTTGAAAGCCATGCGCCAACTCGCTCCTTAGAAAAATTTTGCAGTTTTTAAATTTTGTGAACTTCCCGGACGCATAACTTCTTCGTTATAAGTCCGAATTGGTCCGTTCAAAAGCCTACGATTCACAAATTTCATGCTCTATGTGTTCATGCAAGAATTTTATCTATTAGACTTCGTTTGCTAAAACTTCACCTATTAGTTCATTTTTAACGAAAACAATAAACGTTCGTGAACGTTCAATGCTCGTTTCTTTGTTCTAAGTCAGAATTCGGTCATTCTCGAGTCTGCAACTCTATAATGCCAAATATGACTTGTCTCTATTGAAAACCAATGTTTCCAAGCTCAATATCAAAATTCGACTTCCATTCCGAGAATTTCACGAATTCGACGATTATCGTCTAATCGTGTGAATTCCGGCAAAACCTTATTACTAACTATTTGTTCATTGTTTTAAATGGATTCAATCCATCATACTAACATCTTGACATACATACTTCATTAACTTATTGACATGATAAGTTATTACTTGTTCCTTGTGAGTTTATAACTTATAAAAGTATGAACTACTTATGATTTTACTTTACATGACTTAACATGGTCTAAATCTTTTAACCATCATTCTCTCATCTTTTAGTCGTATAAATTTCATTATTGTAATATGTTACAAGTTCCTACAAGTTCTTCCTTGATTCATAACTTATTTATAAACAAAGTGTTTATTCACGGCTTATTAAGTCTTAAGCTCTTTGAGTACTCAGTCCTATCATTCCTTAGCATACAAGTTGTACCACTACCCATTTCCCTATCAATGGAAGAGAAAGAGAAGTATGGTTTAAGTCCTTACCTATGAAGATCACTTGATTAATCCTTGTTCTCCTTCTTGCTCCTTAATTTATGAAGACTAGCTTTCTAGCTTTTCTAACTTATTCTCACTTATTCTCTCTAACCAATAAGCTCTCAATCTTGTGGATGAAATGAACAACCCCCAAAATGAATAATAAGCTTGCTATTTATAGGAGTTTGCTAGGTTAGGGCATAATAGTCACAAGACCACTCCACCTCCTTACTAAACCTCCATACTATTCATTAGTTCAATCCTAAGTTTACTTGCTCACCAAATAAGTTACTTGGCCTCCACACTCTTTGCTTGGCCATCACAACACTTAACCATTAAGTATACTTGCTAATCACACATAAGCACTTTACTTACTTATCCCACATAAGCACCTTACTTAGCCTTTAAATTACTTAACTTATCCTTTGCTTAACACTTAAATCTACTTGCTCAACACCCTTAATACTTGTTCACCAATTCACCCATGGGTTGCCCCATGGATCAAGCTTTACTCATTGGATCTTACCTTGGGCTTTTCATTAATTAGATTAATTAACTTATCTTATACATTGGGCTTACAATTAAACAAACACTTGGGCTTGTGCAATAATTTACATTGGACTTCACATTATAAATATTTGGGCTTTAACATTAATTCGTATTGGGCTTTATTATTATCCCAATTGGACATTACAATTTCCTACACAATTCTACAAATTCATTACATATTGCTTAAAGCCTTATAACGTATAATTTACGTATTAATCTCGTATTCCACTTCGTATACTTATTCACATATGACATACCATCATTCATTCATACTCGTATAACACCTCGTATTATACTCGTATTCATTACCTCGTACAATACCTATGTATTATACGATCAACACTTTAATTCATTATACGTATTACATTTTCTTCTCGGAACTTACTTTCCCTAATTGTTAGGTTTTAAGTCCGCAGGCGAAAAACTGCGTTTGCCATAATTGAAATATTATTGGATATTCTATCTCACCTTGATATTCTATCATTACGTATTTCTCAGAAGTTCAAAAATAATTCCCGAGCAGAAATGCGTGAATAGTGTTTTTAGAAAATTTCTCGAAAAGTTTTTATTTTCGTCTTGGAAATTCAAACACTTTAATTCTACCACGTAGCCAAAATACTACGACGTTCCGATTTTTCCTAGGTCATAGAACGACCCTCGAATAGCTTACTCTCATAATTAATGAATTAAATTCATTTAATCCATATAATAAAAATAAAAATAAAAATTTAAATCTCAAAAATCTAAATTTTTTGGGCGTTACATTATCACCACATTGTTCTCGATCTCCTATAAGGCTACTACCTAAGGTTTTTTCCCACCTAAAGTTCTTAACCTAAAGCTCCGATACCGACGTATAACACCCCCAAATCTGGGTACTTCAATTTTCACGGGATTTGGTGTTCACTGTACAAACAACATATGTCTTTCTACCTATAATAATTGAAAACCATAAAATAGATAGAAATAAATCCTCTCCTTATGGAGTTACAACATCTGAATGTAAATATATGAATCACAGGTCATACTAACCTTAAATATCAAATGCGAAAGAGTATACAAATAATAAGTCTTACATAACTTCAACATAAGTCTGAAACGTAAATATATCAAATAAACAACATCTCTTCATCACTTATTGACCTTGCCCTTGCCTTTGATAGTACAAGGCTCGTCAGACCTTTTGTTCTTAACTGGAATGTTATTAATACGCAAGAGTAAGCATGATTGCCTACAAGTATAATAATATAACAACAATATAATAACATACGAATGAATCAAAGACTTCTGCAATAAGAAAACTCGGCTTTTGAATCAAGAATGAATAACAATAATCCACTTCCTTACTTGGTCAGACTTCGTGCTGACTTGTACGATCTTATTCATATTATTCATGAACTTAAAGGTAATGTACACAATAAGTTTTTATAAAAACTTATAATATAATTGATTTGAATCTTATTACAATACCCAGGTTCTCACTTTCCATTACAAAAGTTTTTTCAACTTAATTCAATTACATAGAATGAAGATAATAATAAAATATCTCTTTAACTTTCTCTTCATCGCTAGAAATTTCTGATAATTCTTCCTTAGATGTAATTTTAAAAGAAAATTGTAAGAATGAGCATAAGAATGGCCAACAAGTCTAACATATATATATATATATATATATATATATATATATATATATATATATATATATCTGTGTGTGTGTGTGAGAGAGAGAGAGAGAAGAGAATCACCTTTTCAAGATATATATATATATATATAGAAAAAAGATGATACAAGATTTCAACGATTATCAATATAGTAGGCTGAGTGGTTCCTAACCCATAAACTAATGAATTAGTTCCCCGTCTTATCAATACTTCTACCTCGTCTTGTAGTTGCTAGCTTTACTTCCAATCGCGTAGCGCTTCGATGCTTCAAAAGTAATTTTTTTTATCACACAATATCTCTCAAAATATATATATAGAGTATCTTTGCTCTTGAATTACTTGTGAATTGGCAGGAAATGAATGAACTAAGCATGTTATTTATAAAAAATATATTTTCACTAATTGCACGTTAGGACTTGGCTTATTACAGTTTGCACCCGGCTTATTACACTTTGGTACCTAGGTTAATTACACTTTAGTACATAGGTTAATTACATTATTTACACTTTGCACCCGACTTATTACATTTAGGTACCTAGGTTAATTACACTTTAGTACCTAGCATGTGCCAGCGTGTGTCATGCGTGTGGTTAGAAGCACCACAAAGCATTTTGTAAGTGTAAGCACAACAAAGCATTTTGTCAGTGTAAGCACGACAGATAAACTTGTCATAAACAAATATACCAATAAGTTAATTGGTGAAAATTTTATTTTTCAAGCACGACATTTTTCGGGAAAAAATAATTATTGGACAATACGACTTTTCACGACGTTTTACCGGTAGATCTTGAAATGGAAAGTCAATACAATGTACAGATCTCTCAAAAGAACTTAGGGTCAAAACCTAACTCAACCAAGACTTGATCATCTTGACTTAACTATCTTCCATTACGGCTTATTAACGTCTTACATTACTAAACCAAGACTTGATCATCATTGGTTAATTACCAAAGTTTAAATACACTTTACTTCCGCATATCTCGCGTTCTCCGTTTAATTACTAATAAATCATGTTCAAATTCCTAAAGTCATCACTATATAAGTGATTTAAGATTGGTTTTACCATGTATACAATGTACATACATGCCCCATAATTGTTTTATAACAATTTGGGATTAGAAAACAACATAGTCAACAATTTTCTACTACCCGGTATTTGTGGCTAGAGACATTAACACACTATTGCCAAGCTGCCAACTAGATAAGATATCAATCCCCGATCTCTACATTGTTTGACACGAGACTTACCCTATATAGGTGGCGCTGTGGCACCATTCTCCAATAGCCAACTTCCCTACCCGACATTGCGGCGCGATGATTTAAAGCTTGGGGTGGCGCTGCGGCGCCCACCCTGAGCCCTTGAATTTTTTTTCTAATTTTCAATACAATTCCTCCCGGACTCATAACTTAGTAGTTTTAAGTCGGATTTGGCTCGTTCAAAAGCCTTTTTCTCACACATTCCATGTACTTCGATTTCATTTGGATAAAAGTAGTTTTTAAATCCGTTAATGATGAATCCACTATAAACATTCTAATAAGCGTTCGTTAAACGCTCGGGAGCGTTCATAGCTCGTTTTCTTCATTCTAAGTCAGAATACCACCATTCTTAAGTCCACGACTCTTGATTACATTATACTATTTTATGCCATTGAAAACTAGGGTTTTTGAACTAAACGACAAGTTTTGACTACTAATCCGGAATTATACGATTTCAACGTTTACCGTCTAATTTCGTAAATTTATCCATAACTTCGTTACTCGTGTTTTTTACACCAAATCAAATGGAACCAATCCATTGATTTGTTGTCTATATCCTAACCAAGCAATATGCACATACCCTATAAATGATGGCTTTCACTTTATCCATCAACAAACAACTCAAAACTTAATGATTTTTCTTCGGTTAAACTTACTTAAACGCTTATGATTTCTACTTATACATGGATTGTAAATGTTAAATTCACTAATAGCCATACTTATTCCTCCGGAAGACACATGATCCACCAATTCACGATTCTCTATGAAAAATAAATTTAAACGGATCGAAGATTAAAGTTTTACAAATTATTACCTTAACGTTCTTCGTATTCTTGCTTAAAACTTGTATGTTTTGCTTTAAGCTAATTTGATTACTTGTTATCTCACTTTTCTCTCTCTCAAAATATATTGGTCAATGTTTGTAAAGTATCAAATGAACCAACTTAGCTTCCTTATATAGAAAAACTAAGTGGAGGGAATTTTGGTCAAATGGCAACCTCCTTACTATTCACAACTCCATTGTAAACTTAACCACCAAGTAAAGTTACTTTACTTGGCCACCAAGTGCCCGGCCCACATGGCCTTATGGACCCCCCATAGGGTTTACCCATCCGGTGACCCATCAGTTCGATCCGTGGTTCGGTATCTTGGATCGGGCTTGATTTAACCTAACATTGGGCCTTGATAATACTCAGTCTTGGGCTTCATTTCACAAAGCATTTGGCTTGACATAATACAAGTCCAATTGGATTCTACAAAGTCCATAAACCCAAAGTCCAATAAGAACTAATCGTATTCTACGCGTATAACTCACGTATTCTCTTCGTATAGTATTCGTACGATATTGATATTATACGTCATAATATTCGTCATATTATACTCGTATACTAACTAGTATCATACTCGTATATCACACGTATAATAACCATAATCATTATACGCGTTCATTTCCTTCTCGAAAATCACTTTCCCTAACTGTGATTCCCCAAATTCGGGTATCTTCCAACCCGACAGATGGTGCTACACGGTACTCATAAATGTACATTCATTCTATTGAAACGACATCAAAATGTGTGTATTAACGATATTCTTATTACATTAATAATATTACATCCCGTTCCCAAGTTCTAAAACTATTACATTCTTTGTTCATCATACTATAATATATACAACTTACTAGTTTATTACAAGGTAAACTAATCGTTCATCTTCGTCTTGCCTTTATCCTTGTCAGATTCCTCGATTCGTTCGGTCTTAAATGCATTCATATGGTTCAAGCAAGAGTGAGCATAACAAGCTCGGCAAGTACAATAATTTCTTTTAAATAACATGTTTGAAACATAGGAATCGTATATCTTCAATAACTGGATAATAGTTATGAAGTACAATCAATAATTCAAAATAGCATTTCTTTTCCTTTAAAACGTTTTACAATAACCATATTTAGAAAAACATCAATTCTGGCTCAATACCATGAGCATTTCATATTTTCTTTGAAAACGACAACCCAACGCTAAGTCCGTAAGTCCGACATATCTTACGAGCACTTCTGGGTGATCAGCCCATAGTACTTTATGTTGTTCAACACTACATTCATTAAACGTGTGTACGTTTAAGTTGTGGCAACCTCACGTGTCCATCGAATAATCGATGAAAATACATTTGTTTATTCATACTCAGGCTTACCTTAAATCCGTACCAAACAATTGGCGTAGGATAGCGTTAGCAATTCTATAATGTGTAACACCCCAATCCCACATCGAAAGATAGGGGAAAAATTTGTCTGCATATAAGGAAATAAGTTACTACCAATAGTACCTTCAAGTCATGACCTTTTGGGTGAACTTGTGGTGGGCTAAGTTGACCCAAGAAGATACTATTGGGGCAGTAGTTTGAGGCCTTATTTTGATGGATTTGATTCGATTCGGACTTAGGATTTGACCCAAGATTCATTTCGGACTCGAGATTTGACCTGGGTTGTAACATATGGTATCAGAGCCGACTCTCGAAAGCTCAGGTTGGGTCATCCAATCGGGTTGCCAGAGGTGGGGACACGAAGGCTAGTGGTATTATCCCACAATGGAGAGATGGAGGCCCAGAGGTGGGGACACGAAGCCAGCCGGTATTATTCCACAATGGCTAGAGAGGCAACGATCTTTGGGCTGTGTGTGTGATCGGTTCTGATGGGGACGTCGGGAATTTAAAGTGGGGGTGTTTGCAACACCCCAGTCCAACATCGAAAGATAGGGGAAAAATTTGTCTGCATATAAGGAAATAAGTTACTACCAATAGTACCTTCAAGTCATGACCTTTTGGGTGAGCCTGTGGTGGGCTAAGTTGACCCAAGAAGATACTATTGGGTCAGTAGTTTGAAGCCTTATTTTGATACATTTGATTCAATTTAGACTTGGGATTTGACCCAAGATTTGTTTTGGACTCGGGATTTGACTCGGGTTATTACATATTAAAAGACTTGTAAATAAATAAATCAACTCTTCAAGATTAGTCTAGCCGAGGTAAAACTGGCATCGACCCTTTAGTAAAACATTTCATGCATCTCATAACATGAATCACAGAAAACTTGGCTAACATGAAGGTTAGATAAGCGTTTAAGAAAAACTTGCCTTCAGCGTCTGCTATAGTAAAAAATACTTTCCCTTTGAGTCTTTACAGTCTCTACAACACATAACCACATAACATACCACATTAGGTCATGAATGAACATACATGGTTCCTAATGAATCTTAACTTTCTTCTTAATCTAATCATGTATTAGATTTATTGGTTCCGGCTTACCGTTATAACTTGCATCATTCTTACCAACTTCTTTCTCTTCTATGTCTTACGTGGATTTACTTCATTAATACAACTCGTTTCGAGTTAATCATCCTTCCTCACGGCTTACTAACGTTCTTACGTTATTAATCGAACTCGATCGTTAAGTACACTTATTACATACCGTTCACGTTCACATTTAATTGACTTATCTCCAACCTTAGTATTATACTTAAGGTTTATAACATCCTTTAATGATGTTACATTAGGTTTAGCATTGATATGATTCATTATCATTAACTTATTTCTCCTTTATATTCATAACCTTTCCTCTCTGGGCTTCTCTTTAATCTTTGGCATTGGCTACCGGGCATTCCTTCTCTCGTGGTCACGTCATGGCGTGACTTAGCGAGCATGTATAGTCGGGGACTCGGTGCTCGCCATGAGTCTCCTTTGCTATATGGCTATATTTGTGGTGCCAATTAGCAGTGTGTAATGCCTTGGCCTCGTGCTACAGCGTGGGCCTTGCTGCCTTGAGTCGCGCTGCGGCACGGACTCTGTGCCTCAGAAAAATTTGACAGATTTTCAACTTTGTGAGATTCTCGGGATCATAACTTCTTCATTATAAGTCCGAATTGGCTTGTTCAAGAGCCTACGGTTCACAAATTAAATACTCTACGTTTTCATGCAAGAATTTTATCTATTTGACTTCGTTTACTCAAAATTCACCTATTGGTTCATTTTTAACGAAAACGATAAACGTTCGTGAACGTTCAACGCTTGTTTCTTCGTTCTAAGTCAAAATTCGATCATTCTCAAGTCCGCAACTCTATAATGCCAAATAATACTTGTCTCCATTGAAAACTAATGTTTCCAAGCTCAATATCAAAATTCGGCTTTCATTCCGAGATTTTCACGAATTCGACGATTATCGTCCAAACTCGTGAATTCCGCCTTAACTTCATTTCTTATGATTTGTTCATCGTTTCAAATGGATTCAATCCATCATATTAACATCTTAACCTACTCATCTCATTAACTTATATACATGATAAGTTATTACTTGTTCTTCATAAGTTTAGAAATTATAAAGGTATAAACTACTTATGATTTCATTTCACATGACTTATTATAGATTAAGTTTTTTAAACACCATTTTCACATCTCTTTATCATACCATCTTATTAAGGTAAACATATGAGTAGTTCATATAAGCTCTTAATAAGTTCATCACTTAATTAAGTTTGAATTACTTATTCATGACTTGTACGACTTAAGTCTATTGATTAATCATTCTTATCATTCCTTAGCATACATGTTCTACCACTACCCACTTCTCTAACAATGGAAGAGAAAGAGAATCATGGTTTAAGATTTCTTACCTTTAAATATCACTTGGTTAATCTTTAATCTTCTTATTGCTTCTTGAACTATGAAAGACTAGCTTTCTAGCTTTTCTAGCTTATTCTCACTTATTCTCTCTAACCAATAAGCTATAAGTTGTTGGTTTTTTTGAACAAGGAATAAATGAAATCCAAAGCTTGTTATTTATAGGAGTTGCTAGGTTAGGGCACAAGGGTCAGTAATCCAACCCGCCTCCTTAATCACTTCTTTACTATTCCAAGCTTAAGCACTAAGTTAACTTGGCCTCCACACTCTTTGCTTGGCCATCACAACATTTATCCAATACTGGGCATCACATTTATTTAATCATTAAGTATACTTGCTAATCACATAACTTAGCCTTTAAGTTTACTTGTTAAGCACAACTTTTATCCTTTGTTTGCTCATCACATTTCTTAGCCATTAAGTCTACTTGGTCATTAAGTCTACTTGCTCATCACACAAAGTTCTTGGTCACCAATTCACCCATGTGATCATGGGTTGCCCAATGGGTCACCCTAACCCATTGGATTAATAGTTTGGGCTTAAGGTTTAATTAACCTAACTTATACATTGGGCTTACAATTAAACAAACACTTGGGCTTGTTCATTAATTTACATTAGACTTATCATTACAAACATTTGGGCTTTAACATTAATTCGTATTGGGCTTTATTATTATCCCAATTGGACATTACAATTTCCTACACAATCCTACAAGTCCATTTCATAGGCTTAAAGCCTTATAACGTATAATCTACGTATTAATCTTGTACTCTAACTCGAATACTTATTTATATATACGACATACCATCACTCATACTTACTCGTATAATACATCGTATCATACTAATATTCATTACCTCGTACAATACCTACGTATTATATGATCATCGCTTTAATTCATTATACGCATTTAAATTCCTTCTCGGAACTCACTTTCCCTAACCGTTAGATTTTAAGTCCGCATGCGAAAAATGCGCTTGCCATAACTGAAATATTATCGGATATTCTATCTCACCTCGATATTCTATCATTACGTATTTCTCAGAAGTTCAAAAATAATTCCCGAGCAGAAATGTGTGAATAGTGTTTTTCAGAAAATTTCTCGAAAACTTTTATTTTCATCTTGAAAATTCAAACACTTTAATTTTATCACATAGCCAAAATACTACGACGTTCCGACATATCTAGGTCATAGAACGACCTTCAATTAGCTTACTCCCATAAAAAAAAATTAATTAAATTCATTTAATCCACATAATCAAATAAAAATTTAATTCTCATAAAATTCGATTTTTCTGGGGCGTTACACTCTTCCCCCCTTATAAGGAATCTATCCCCAGAATCTTGCTAATAATACATACACCATTAAGGAAGATTTTTCTTTTATTTTAGTCTCGAGTTCCTGTAATAACCCAATATTTTCTATATAAATAAATCAGAAATTTTGCGTATAAATTTTTATTTTATTTATCAAAATAAATATGGGGAATATGTGCCAAGATAATGTGTATATGTATATACATGATAAATAAAAATATATTTATTACATGAATTATTACAATTAATTTTATTTTAGAATTATTGATTATTATAAATTATATTTTTACAATAATTAATTTTATTGTAAAAATGTTTTGTTATTTATTTTTCAAAGAAAATATGATATTATATTATTTAAATAATATATGGAATGATTATTATAATTATTATCTATTTCTATGATTTTAGCTCAGATTATTAAGTTAAGTATTTTAACCTAATTAATAATGTTGTTTATGCAAGGTAAATCAGATATTGAATCCAAACTCAAATTTTTGATTTTGATCAAGGAATAAGAATAATAATATAATATTAATTATATTTTGATTTTTCAGTGCTATAGATATGTAACGCATCATTGGATAGATAATGGTTAGTCAATTATGGTGTTATATGACAAATCCTAGTTTTACTGTGAAACCCTAATTTAAAACTCGAATACGAGTTCAAAGCTATTTGGTAACTGTGAATTGTGATTTATGACAATTATTATTAAGATTAACCTTAATAAGGGAAACCCTAATCGTGAAATTAGAAACCCTAATTTCTTAAGTAAAAACCCTAAATTAATATTTTAGAATCCTAATTTCTATATTAGGTGACCCTAATTAGTATTTATAAAACCTAATTGCTAGTTGTAAATCCTAATTGTTAAAATGGTATTCTTAATTATGATTTTAGTAAATTATAATGTTGATTATAAACCCTAATTGTTAATTAGGGAACCCTAATTATTTAATAACCCTAAATTTTAATTAGTAAGTTCTAATTAAAATTTTATTGAACTTTAAACTTAAATTTTTAAACCCTAGAAATTATTTGGGAACCTTAAGGTTTAAGATCTATTGATTTTAACCTAGATTTAGGCATCATGGACAAAAATACCCTTAAAATACTTTGTTAGTTTACTAAAATAGCCATTTGAATTTATTTAATGGAATAGCTTACAAAGTCACCACCCTATATTATAGCACATGCCTAAAACCCATCCAAGCTTATCCACTTTGACACCTTGCAAGCTAGATACATTGCATCTATGTTGTATATATAGATTATGTGAGAGAAAAGTATCATATTTTGCCTCCTTTTCTCTCCAAACATCCAAGACCTTCTCTCTCTCTCTCTAACCTAAGTAATATAGTAGTATATCAGTTCCCAAAACCAGCCCCACGAAATCCATTAACCAAATCAGAAGCTAGAATCAAAGATTGGTTCATAAAGGTATAAACCCTAAGCTTACAATCTGATCTTGATCTATATGTTAGATCTTGTGTTTTGTTGTTAAAATATGTTGGTTATGATGTATAATGATGATCTGGGTTGCTAGATGTTAGATCCATAACATCTAGAAGCTCAGATTTGAAGATCTATAAAATCTGGAAATTTTGTTTTGGATGTCTGACAACCAAATGTCAGGCCTTATATCTTTGTGATCTTCAATGTGTTTTGTGTTTTGAAAGTTTGTAGTTCTAGTTTGATATGTGCTCTATGATCTAGATTAAGAATCAGGCCTAGATCAGTTATAGATTGCATGTTATTCGTGGTCAAACCACGTTGACTGGTTGAAATCTGGGCAGCTATGAACTTGCCCAGAAATCTCTGACAGCAAGTTCATGGGCCCAGATCTTTTTGTTTTTAGTTGTTTGGTTTCTGTTGATGCATCTACGTTATAGTATGTTGTTTATTCTACATGTTTATGCCTTAAAATCTCCTTATCATCAAACCGTGTGATTATACAGGACGGTCAAACTAGGCCAAACGATCATGGAAGCTGTTTTCTGGGTAACCCAGAAAACGCTTGAACATGTCGTCTGACATGGTTTGACCAGTATGAATTTTCTTTATCTGTTGTTGTTATGATGATATTTTGTTATAGATATGTAGTGTTACATGTTGTCGACACACTTAAGCTTATAGATCACTTAAACAACACTTAGATCATAAGTTGTGGAAGCCCAAATATAGCTTGTCGAACTGTTCTTCATTTCTGGGTAACCCAGAAAATGAAGAACAGCTCTGACAACTTGTTCAAGGCTCCAGATCTCTCTTGTTTCATGCTTGTTGGTCGTGTTTGTTATTGGATCTTGTAGTCTTGCATTAACTTTACAAGATCTGCTCAATAGCATGCCTAGAGACACAACACACACAGATTTACACTTGGTCAAAGGAGGCTAGTCGAAATTGCCTTATGAATGCTCAAGAACAAGAAGAACACCTATAGCGACAGTTCTGTCACTATAGGTGGTCTTTAGTGACAGTTTCTATTTAAAAATTAGATTTTTATTAAATAATTATAGAAAATTAGTTTTAGATTATTAAAAATACAAAATAAATTATTAAAAAATATTTTAAAGTCCAAAAATTATATTTTAATAATTTTGAATATATTTCATAAATATTTAATATTTTTGGAATATTAAAAGTATTTAATTTATTTAATTATAATATTAAATAAATTATTTAAAAATGATTTTAATATATGAAAAATCATTTAAAATTATATTATGATATTTTAAGTTATAAAATATAACTTTTAATATTTAAAGGATAATGTCATTAGTAATTTAATATTAATTTAACATTAATGATATTAAATTTATTTAATAATTATATTAAATAAATAGTTTTAAAATGGTTTTATTAATTTAACAATCATTTAAAAGGGATATAAATGAATTAAAAATATTTGAAGTTATAATTAATGACTTTTAATATTTAGATAAATAATACATTAATATTTTAATATTAATGATAATTATTTAAAAATGATTTTAATGGTTTTAAAAATCATTTAAAGGTAAAATAAATACTTTAAAATATTTTAAGTTATTTTAAATAACTTAATATTTTTGCAATGGTATCGCTAATAATTTAATATTAATTAAATATTAATGATAATGGAATTACTTAATATTTAAATCATTTAATAATGATTCCGGTGTTTCAAAAATCATGATAAATTGTAATAATCATTTTAAAATTATAATAAGGTCATGAAAAATAATACGATTGGTGTTTAAGTTATCTAAATGAATATGGAACTGCTGTATAGAGTCTTAGACTCGATAAATGCCCGATAAAGTTGTCGATACACCGACATGTTTCAGAAATTGATCTGGACTTATATAATATGTTTGTATATATGATTATTTGTGATTCAATGGTTGTTAAACATATGTGACAATGTGACTAGGTTATGTGTTGACTGTGAATAACAGTACTATGTGTTATAGTATGTTATTCTAATCGAACGAATGATCTATTTAATGATAGGGCTTGATATAAAAGATAAATCTAAGTTGTGTAAGCAGCAAACAAGGAAAGTATCTAACCCTTTGCATTTATTTTATGCAATGGACATGTGTAAGATAATATCTAAACTATTCTTTTCAATTGTTCAAATATTTCAACCTTTGTATATACTTATGCAATGATTCTGTATAAGTAAGTTATTAAATTATAATTGTTGTACAAGTTCCTTTATTCTGTTATTGTTGATCAAGATATATATCATGTTCGTTAATTTCTAAAACATGGTTATACAAGTGTCCTCACTTGGATAATCATTATATTTTATCACATGTTGATACATACTTATCGGTGTCCAGTATGTATAAGTTGAATTAAAAGTCGTCTAAGCTATTTGATCCAGCTAGACATAAATTTAAAGTTGTTGTTGAACAAGATAAAACTTTGGTATTATCCAACTGAATTATTTTGGTTTGGATTCAAGACTGGTATGAACATCCCAAATATGGGAAACTTTTATGCGCCTAAGGCCGATATGTTGGACGAAAATATCGTCCTTGAATGTAGTATTGATCAATATAGGCATAACAGGTCGATCACACCCGTGCGTCAAGTAAGTTATGACGGTTTCTGAGATGAAGTTCATTTAACCTTTTCAAAATAGAAAACAATGTTCATAGTCGTCAATTGATCCTCATATATAGTCAATACGTAGTTTCAAAATTTTGAAATCAAAATGACATGTTGTTTACTAATGGTTCAAATTTTACTTCACAACTGTTGATTAGATTTAGAAGCATCGCTCAAAGAAAACATTTAATCCTTTCAAATTAATTGTTATTATTTGCTATTACTTCATTGAGCACTCAAATGCTCATCCTTGCTTAATTTAAATGTTTTTACTAAGTGTGAACAACTTTGAAGGCTCGCCAAGAACAAAGGGAAAGGAAGGTCATTTGAATGAATGATAATGCTATCTTTTGTAATATCTAGACTTTATTAGGATAATAATGATATATATTAATTATCAGGTAATGTAACGAATGTTTAAAGGTTTCGTTCTTGGGATTGAAAACTCTGATAATATGTAAATTAAATTTGATAATCTATATTATTGTTATTATTATTAGTATTATTTCGCTCAAAGAAATTGTATCGTGAAGTACCGAGTTCGGGTTTTAAGTACCTGAATTTGGTGGCGTTACAGTTCCCACAATGCTTCTTTGACATTGTGGTTCTTTCATTTCACCTTCAACGAAGGTATTATCTTATTTTTCATGACTTGTCACTTCCTATCAATAATTTGAGTTGGAAGTTTAAATACTTATTAGCATATTACGCTATCTTTCTCTGATTAATTCTTCTTTTAACTTTAAAATTATATGAAACTCAAATTCCTCCTTCAAAACGAGATGATACTTGATCTTCTCTTCATCCTGCATCCACTTCTTCATTCGTTTGCATTCCTCGTTACCTAGTTTTAGTTACTTAACTCGTTCAAGTATCGTGGATTGAGTCTACATTGTGAATAACATTTCTACCACTTCATTCCACAATTTAACCTCTAACTCCGTTTTTACCATTTCCGTTATTAACTTATTATGAGTCGTTAACATCGATTGCTTTTCCCTACCCTTTCTACTTAACGCATCGGCTTCTACGCTTACCTTCCTTGTATGATATAACATGTCACAGTCATAATCTTTCATCAATTCTAATCACCTTCTTTACTTCTCATTCAACTCCTTCTGTAGGAAGATATATTTTAGACTATTAGAGTCCGTGTATATCTCACCTTTCTCCTCGTATAAATATTATCTTTAGATTTTTAATTCAAAAACTACAGCTGCCAATTATAGATCATAAGTAGGATAGACCTTCTCATAATCCCTTAACTGGTGTGATGCATACGTAATGACTTTGCCATGCTACATGAGCACGCAATCTCGTCATCTATGCAAAACATCGAGATACACTACAAAATTCCTCGTATCATCTGATAGAGACAATACAGGTACCTCACTTAACCAACCTGTGACGCTAATAGTACTTTCAACCATAGCACCTCACAAGGGTACCTATCAATTTGCCACCGACTTGCTCGGCGCCCCTTACGGAAAGTCTAACTTCAGTACATCAATCAACCCATATGACATAACTAGAAACTCGTAATAACCATAATGAGTTCTGAATGCCGTAATAGGTACCTCCTCCTTCCTTACTTTCAAGCGACGATACCTCGTACACAAATATATCTTAAAAAAATTCTTTGCCCCTTTCAACTGATCAAAATAGATCATTGATCCTGGGCAATGGGTATTTATTCTTAACTGCTAACTAAATATTCATATATTTGACTTACGTATTGGTTTACTTAACTTTACTTCTTAGGGTTCACGTTCTTTCGACCTAAGTTTACGCGACCTACTTTCATTACTAGCTTACAGCTTCATGATATACGGAGATGTCTTACTTAATATGTTCATCATCTTCGATGATTTACATTCTTATCTTCTTCTTATTACTTCTCTAGGATTCAGCACACATCGCTTCTTTGTTAGTAGTCCATATGGTACTCTGAGTGGTTTCCCACAAACAACCAACAAACAAGTTCCCATCTTATCTACACTGCCATCACAGTGGGTTAGATCGGTTGACAGTTTCGTATATACTTTCGCTCTCTGAAGGAATTGTTTAGCCCAGCTCCTATATGTTAACCATCAAAGGTCACGATTGTACCACAACGTAAACTAATCTTAACATCCTTCTAGATTGCTCTATGATTAGACAACAAGAAAGTTTCGGTGATTCATCACCGTAAATTACTACCTTGGGTTTCTTTAGAAAACCGAAGATTCATACATTTATTCTAACAATTTATTAAAGTTCTATGATTGATCAACCCATTCATAGCGAGAATTACTTCAAATTCTCTCAACATTATCGGTGCTTATCTATCGACACTTGCTTACCATTATTATCCATGAAACCATTTCCACGAATATAATCAATGAAAGTTATTCCCTCCTCCTCTACCGTAATGTTTAAAGGTACTTATAATCCCTTTCAGATAGACTCCTAGATGAGTCTTTCCACATGTCTTACACGTTTCGATCTTACGCTTAGGATCCCTTTGTCCCACTCCAGTATTCCCGGAGTTAAAATTCTTTCTTTTTGGCATAATGCCACTACCACTGGCATTCTCCGCCTTAGTTCCTCCCTCTCCCTTGCTCTTATTCTTCCTCTCTTTGTGGTATTGAGTCAACGCCTCACTACCACCCTCTGCTATAATCACCTTCTCTAGAATGGTCCCATAGGAAACAATCTGAAACACTGAAATCCTACTATAGAGCCAGGGTTTCAGGCCCTACTCTAACCTACGAGCCTTCCTCTCCTCAGTGTCCACCTGATGTGGAGCAAACCTTGCCAATTCATTAAATTTGGTCACGTATTAGGGAACCATAATGTCCCCTAGTTTAAGTTCTAAGAACTTAATCTCCATCCTCCCTCGCATCTTTGTAGGGAAATAATTCTCAAAGAAAACCTTCTTGAATTGTTCCCCTGTTACCGCATCTGTTCTAGCCAAACCCTGGTGAGCCTCCCACCAAAAGTTTGCTTCCCCTTTCGTCATGTAAGTCGCAAAAGAAATCTTTTGTGCCTCACCTACATTTTGTAATAACAAACGCCTTCTCTATTTCCTTTACCCATGTCTGGGCCTCTATTGGGTCCGTCGTTCCTTTGAACTCCGGTGGACCTACGCTTTTAAATTCTTTAAAGGTAGTCATTTTGGCTACCCTAGGTTCCGCAGGTACTTTACCCTCGGTTTAGTTAAATGCAGCCGTTAATAAATTAACAAACTCCTGCATAGGGTTGTTTTGACCCCCCTTGATTATTATTACATGATTCCGCTTCCTGATAATGTTGTCTTCTCCTTGAAGGCATTTTTTGATAGAATTTCATTATTATCTATTTACTTACTTCATTATTATTCGCCACATAACAACTCATACCATAACAATGCATATTAAATAAAAACTTCATTATATTCGTATGCTTCTTCATAGTTAACACTATTTACAATTTGCTTCCATAGCTAAAGGCTATTACATTTCCATCCCGCAATTGAACTTCTCAGAAGTTGGGATTTACAAAAGACTACCCTTTTTTATACAAAAGAGGGTTTTACGTCACTACACACATATTTATAACTCTAGACTTCTAATAATGCATAACAGCGTCCTCGTGTTTCTCATTCGCAATCATCGCTACAATATCCCGACTAATAGTATGTCGAGTTTGTCCTGACTCCATGGGATGACAAGCAACTTTCAGCTTGAAATTTATATGAGCACTTTTATGGATGTAAGACATCCGTGCTATCTTTCGGTCTCTTTTAATCAGTTTCTTACGAAGCTCATCGGTCTCTTCCTTATAGTCCCTAGCGTGCTCTGTCATAAGCACCTGTCTATCGTGCTCTAACTCAAAATCTGCTTCTGCAGACACCTTAGCTTCATGGAGATAATTAATCTCTTCACTCTGATTCTACACAATTGTACTCAGTTGCACATTCATGTCACGCACTGCCAGATACAATGCTCTCATTGCATCTGGAGGTATTGACTCTAGTGTATGTACCACCGTACTAACCGATGTTTCCTCCATTTCCTCCTCCTCATAGACCATCATATTAAGATATGACGCTATATCCATATCTCCCTCGGAGTAGTCCTCCTCATAAAAGTACTCCACAGTCTCCAACTCCTCTAGAATCACTAATGGTACTTCCGCCACTGGCATGGGTACAGGCTCTATTCTGTTCTTAGTTTCTTCACTCAACGCGTGTATATCTCTATACATCAAACTATCGATCGACATCCTACAATAACACATAACATGTTGATTAGTACATAACACACAATAGTATAAGCACAACTCACATTTAATTTATTTAGGGTTACTTTCCATCTTTTAAATCTTTCGGTACTGAGTTTCCTCAATACCTTATTAACTCATTCAACTTAAGTAAATCTCGAGTTTACTTCCTTCGGACTTTTCTTTCCTTAACGAGGTTATTAGCCTAAGGTTTCCCCCCCTTAAGTTTTATAACCTAATGCTTTGATACCAACCTGTGACACCCCCAAATCCGGGTATCTTCCAACCCGACAGATGGTGTTACACGGTACTCATAAATGTACATTCATTCTATTGAAACGACATCAAAATGTGTGTATCAATGACATTCTAATTACATTAATAATATTACATCTCGTTCCCAGGTTCTAAAACCATTACATTCTTTGTTCATCATACTATAATATATACAACTTACTAGTTTATTACAAGGTAAACTAATCGTTCATCTTCGTCTTGCCTTTATCCTTATCAGATTCCTCGGTTCATTCGGTCTTAACTGCATTCATATGGTTCAAGCAAGAGTGAGCATAACAAGCTCAGCAAGTACAACAATTTATTTTAAACAACATGCTTGAAACATCGGAATCGTATATCTTCAATAACTGGATAATAGTTATGAAGTACAATCAATAATTCAAAATAGCATTTCTTTTCCTTTAAAACATTTTACAATAACCATATTCAGTAAAACATCAATTCTGGCTCAAGACCATGAGCATTTCATATTTTTTTTGAAAAGGACAACCCGACGCTAAGTCCGTAAGTCCAGCATATCTCACGAGCACTTCTGGGTGATCAGCCCATAGTACTCTATATTGATCAACACTACACTCATTAAACGTGTGTACGTTTAAGTTGTGGCAACCTCACATGCCCATCGAATAATTGATGAAAATACATTTGTTTATTCATACTCAGGCTTACCTTAAATTCGTACCAAACAATTGGCGTAGGATAGCGTTAACAATTCTATATTGAAAGACTTGTAAATAAATAAATCAACTCTTCAAGATTAGTCTAGCCGAGGTAAAACTGGCATCGGCCCTTTAGTAAAACATTTCATGCATCTCATAACATGAATCACAGAAAACTTGGCTAACACGAAGGTTAGACAAGCGTTTAAGAAAAACATGCCTTCGCAAATGCTCTCACACGAAGAAAATTACTTTCCCTTTGAGTCTTTACAGTCTCTACAACACATAACCACATAACATACCACATTAGGTCATGAATGAACATACATGGTTCCTAATGAATCTTACCATTCTTCTTAATCTAATCATGTATTAGATTTATTAGTTCCAGCTTACCGTTATAACATGCATCATTCTTACCAACTTCTTTCTCTTCTATGTCTTACGTGGATTTACTTCATTAATACAACTCATTTCGAGTTAATCATCCTTCCTCAAGGCTTACTAACGTTCTTACGTTATTAATCGAACTCGATAGTTAAGTACACTTATTACATACCATTCACGTTCACATTCAATTGACTTATCTCCAACCTTTAGTATTATAATTAAGGTTTATAACATCCTTTAATGTTGTTACATTAGGTTTAGCATTGATATGATTCATTATCATTAACTTGTTTCTCCTTTATATTCATAACCTTTCCTCTCTGGGCTTCTCTTAATGTTGGCGCTGCGGCGCCGACATTCCTTCTTTGTGTCACATCGCGGTATGACTTAGCAGTGTGTATGGTCCGGACTCGGCATTGCGGCGCGAGTCTCCTTTGCTATGGCCGCGTTGTACCGCCAATTAGCAGTGTGTCATGCCTTGGCCTCACGCTGCAACATTTAACCTCATTCGCCTTAAGTCGCATTATTTAGCCATGCGGACTGTGCCTCAGAAAAATTTGACAGATTTTCAACTTTGTGAGATTCCAGGGCTCATAACTTCTTCGTTATAAGTCTGAATTGGGTCGTTCAAGAGCCTACAGTTCAAAAATTACATACTCTACGTGTTCATGCAATAATTTTATCTATTTGGCTTCTTTTACAAAAAATTCACCTATTGGTTCATATTTAACGAAAACGATAAACGTTCGTGAACGTTCAACGCTCGTTTCATCGTTCTAAGTTAGAATTTGATCATTCTCGAGGCCGCAACTCTATAATGCCAAATAAGACTTGTCTCCATTGAAAACTAATGTTTCCAAGATCAATATCAAAATTTGACTTCCATTCCGAGATTTTCACTAATTGGACGATTATCAGCCAAACTCGTGAATTCCGCCTTAACTTTATTTCTAATGATTTGTTCATCGTTTCAAATGGATTTAATCCATCATATTAACATCGTAACCTACTCATCTCATTAACTTATATACATGATAAGTTATTACGTGTTCTTCATAAGTTTAGAACTTATAAAGGTATAAACTACTTATGATTTCATTTCATATGACTTATTATAGATTAAGTCTTTTAACCTCCATTTTCACATCTCCTTATCATACCATCTTATTAAGGTAAACATATGAGTAGTTCATATAAGCTCTTCATAAGTTCATCAATTAATTAAGTTTGAATTACTTATTCATGACTTGTATGACTTAAGTTCATTGATTAATCATTCTTATCATTCTTTAGCATACATGTTCTACCACTACCCACTTCTCTAACAATGGAAGAGAAAGAGAATCATGGTTTAAGATTGCTTACCTTTGAATATCACTTGGTTAATCTTTAATCTTC
The DNA here is from genome assembly GCA_020205615.1 of Panax quinquefolius. NCBI lineage: Eukaryota > Viridiplantae > Streptophyta > Magnoliopsida > Apiales > Araliaceae > Panax > Panax quinquefolius. The sequence continues at coordinate 71,375,752 of CM035153.1, read as the reverse complement.
TTATTGCTTCTTGAACTATGAAAGACTAGCTTTCTAGCTTTTATAGCTTATTCTCACTTATTCTCTCTAACCAATAAGCTATAAGTTGTTGGTTTTTTTGAACAAGGAATAAATGAAATCCAAAGCTTGCTATTTATAGGAGTTGCTAGGTTAGGGCACAAGGGTCAGTAATCCAACCCACCTCCTTAATCACCTCCTTACTATTCCAAGCTTAAGCACTAAGTTAACTTGGCCTCCACACTCTTTGCTTGGCCATCACAACATTTATCCAATAATTGGGCATCACATTTACTTAATCATTAAGTATACTTACTAATCACATAACTTAGCCTTTAAGTTTACTTGTTAAGCATAACTTTTATCCTTTTCTTGCTCATCACATTTCTTAGCCATTAAGTCTACTTTGTCATTAAGTCTACTTGCTCATCACACAAAGTTCTTGGTCACCAATTCACCCATGTGATCATGGGTTGCCCCATGGGTCACCCTAACCCATTGGATTAATAGTTTGGGCATAAGGTTTAATTAACCTAACTTATACATTATGCTTATAATTAAACAATCACTTGGGCTTGTTCATTAATTTACATTAGACTTATCATTACAAACAATTGGGCTTTAACATTAATTCGTATTGGGCTTTATAATTTTCCCAATTGGACATTACAATTTCCTACACAATCCTACAAGTCCATTTCATAGGCTTAAAGCCTTATAACGTATAATCTACGTATTAATCTCGTACTCTAACTCATATACTTATTTATATATACGACATACCATCATTCATACTTACTCGTATAATACCTCGTATCATACTAGTATTCATTACCTCGTACAATACCTACGTATTATACGATCATCGCTTTAATTCATTATAAGCATTTAAATTCCTTCTCGGAACTCACTTTCCCTAACCGTTAGATTTTAAGTCTGCATGCGAAAACTGTGTTTGCCATAACTGAAATATTGTCGGATATTCTATCTCACCTCGATATTCTATCATTACGTATTTCTTGAAAGTTCAAAAATAATTCCCGAGCAGAAATGCGTGAATAGTATTTTTCGGAAAATTTCTCGGAAAGCTTTTATTTTCGTCTTGGAAATTCAAACACTTTAATTTTATCCAGTAGCCAAAATACTACGATGTTCCGACATATCTAGGTCATAAAACGACCTTCAATTAGCTTACTCCCATAAAAAAATTAATTAAATTCATTTAACCCACATAATCAAATAAAAATTTAATTCTCATAAAATCTGATTTTTTTAGGGCGTTACACTAACCCTTAGGTTTTAAGTCCGTAAGCAAAAACTTTGTTTGTCATAACTGAAATATTATTGGATATTCCATCTCGTCTTAGAATTCTATTATTATGCGTTTCTCAAAATTTTAAACTTAATTCCCGAGCAGAAATAGATGAATAGTATTTTTACGAAAAAAATTTAGAAAACGTTTATTTTCAACTTGGAACTTCAAAACATTTAATTCTAGCACATAGCAAGAATCCTAACCACATCCGCACATTCTAGGTCATAGAACGACCTTCATATCGCTTACTCACATAAATAATCAATTAAATTCATTCAATCCACATAATCAAATAAAAATTTAATTCATATAAAAATCCGATTATCTCGGGTGTGACATCACGAATATGACAAAGCTCATGCTTTGAGTTTGATCCTTGGCACAAATAAGTTCTAAATGTAGTATTAGTTGTAAGTCACTTCTAAATGTAGTCGAGCTCACTCTGTGAAAATTGTATGTGCATATAAATGTGTATATCCACTGGATGTAATCAGATTGGCCCTCTTTCTTACATGATATTACGATCAAGGCCAATCTAGTAAATCTACAGTTAATCTGTAGTCTGCAGCCAACAGACAGAAAATCCAGATATTGCAAGAACTTAGAACATTCTGATCATAGCTCAAGAAGACAATGCGCCTGGACAAACTCTATGTTACATCTTCAGGGAAGGAGTTAGAGAAAATCGTCAAATGCAAAATCGACGAAGATCTATGAATATGAACCTTGAGGTTCAAGAGCTTCAAAGAATTTGATGTGTCAAGATCTTCATTTGATCATGATTAAAAGACTCTTCTTGACTAATCCAAAGCCACACTAATTAACAAATGTTGTCAGTACTGATTATACAAAGATATACTCATCAATGCCTCACATCATTATGCAAATAAACAAAATAACTACTTTTCAAGAGACTGATAATAGCAAGGTATATATCCTCATCAAAATGCACTCTCATCACATTAAAATTGGACACCACTCGTTGAAAAACTCTAACCACCTACGGTTGAAGTTGAAAAATATTTCATTTGGTAGATATTTGATGTGTGCCTCAAGATAAGAATAATCTAAGCATTCCAAGTTGCTCGACATTTGCCAATGGGTTGGTGTGTATGGAAATTCATAAAAATCAATTTTCTATGATTTTGACAAAACATGGAGTATGATCAAAACTACAGTTGTATCTTGAAGTTTCCTGGAGACTGATCAACTCTACGAAGAAACTAGATACAATCTATAGAACTGATCTTTACTCTATGAAAGTTCAAAATCTAGGAACATTGTAAAAGAAAAAAGATGATTAAATCAAAAGAAAAGTTTAACGTCTCAAGATATCTTAAATCATACACACACTCAATATCATGTTTAATAACTATAATCATTTAGATATGTACATGCTTCAAGACTATTAATGATAACTTCCATGAATATTAAAAATCCAAAAAGGTTTAAATGATTAAAGCTTTTGCCAAAACTAACCTAGCAGGACCCAAATTAAAATGGGTACCAAAATAGAAAATCATCTAACCTACACGCTCCTAATAATTTCTGATATTGACTAAGAAAGAATGAAGCTTAGCTACTGGTGCCTCCTATTTGGTTTAACAAAATGGACTCTAATTCATGCAAGTATACACGGGTCAACAAGTAGTACAAAGTAAGAAAGTATCGATCCCACGGAGAATGGTGATAAATCTAAATTATCATGCAACAACCTCTGGCATGGGTGCGCCATGAATAAGCTATATGGCAGCGCGGCCGCGCTGCTGCTACTTCTTGTCTGCTGTGTTTGCTGCTACTTTCTGCTACTTACTTATTCTTCATTTCTTTTCTTCTTCACTTCTCCACTTCATTGATCCTTTTAGTGTCCTCCTCATCTACTTTACCTCAGCTGCCATCTTCTTTCTAGTTCACATCCACCATGCCTTGTTTTGCCTTTTCCATTTCCATGCCATTTTTATGCTTTACCATGCTTTTGGAGTTCCAACTATGCACACTGCAAAATAAACATAAAAAGCAAATAAAACATAATAAAACTACTTAAGTTGAGCATAATTCTAGTAAGTTAGTAACCAATAAGAAGGTATAAAACCTACATATCAAATACCCCCAAACTTGAACTATTGTTTGGCGTCAAGCAATGCACAAAAAAATAAAATAACCAATTATAATACATGCTATGTAAACTACACTATGATGCAAGTGAGTCCCAAGATTTCCAGCCAAACTAGAATTCTAATCAGAGAACGTGGTTACCCAGAAATGTTCGGTCAACGTCGGTCAACGTGGTTTGACCACGAATAACTTGAACTCTGCTCATGCTCTGACCTTGATTTAAGTTCAAGATCAAAGAGCTCATAGCATACTACCAGCTCAAAACTTAAAACAACCAAAAACATAAACAGAGAAAGATCTACAGGGTCTGACATTCGGCTGTCAGACACAAAATAAATTTTTTCAAGATTTTTGAAATCTTCAAATCCGAGCATATAGATGTTATGGATCTAACATCTATCAACCCAGATCACTTAATAACACTAAATATAACATGTTTTAACATAAAAATCTAACATCTAACATAGCATGCATGATCAGATTTTTAGGGTTATCTTTATATCTTTTTATGAACTATCTTGAATCTAGGCTTTAGATGTGTTATGGGTGATGGTGGGGCTTGGTTTGGGAACTGATTTAGCAAAAGTTTTCATGGGTTTAGAACGAGAGGGTCTTGCATGAGTGCTAGTGAGCAAATGAGACTTGAAATGAATTTTCTCTCTCTTAATTCTATATATAATATATAGATGCAATGAACTTATATGATATAATGGCAGATATGGTAGATTTCAATCACATAGGGTTGGTAAGAGTTGGTTCACCAACTACATATATGGAAAGATTTGCAAGCAACTATTAAATAATGTGCATAAGGGCATTTTGGTCCATAGCCTTGTAATTTTAATGGCAAGGTTGTAACGTGGCAAACCCTTAGGGTTTGACCCTTAGGGTTTAACCCTAAGGTTTAGTACAAAAATTGTAAGATTTCTAATTAGGGTTTAACATAACAAAATTAGTTTTTAAAAATGAGATTTAGGGTTTGCTAATTAAATTAGGTTATCTAATTAAATTATACATGAACATTAGGGTTTAAAGTTCCCTAATTAGCATTAAGCTTTATAATTAAATGATTAGGGTTATTAACTTAGTAATTAGGGTTTTAAATTTGGAAATTAGGGATTCTATTTATCAATTATGGTTTTGAAAATTAGGGTTCTCCCTAATTAGGGTTAATATCTATAATACCAGTCGTTAATCACATTATCGTGATTACATAACAGTCTTAAGCTTGTATTCGACTTTTGAATTAGGGTTTAACAGATTAAAACTAGGGTTTTCTAATTTTTAGAAATTAGGATTTCTAAATATTAATTAGGGTTTACCTAATTAATCATAAAATTATATAATATACAACGTAAATAATATAACACAGTTATATAACAGTCTCGAACTCATAATTGAGTTTCAAAATAGGGTTTAACAAATTAATGCTAGAGTTTTTACATTATACTCCATAATTGATCAACCATTATCAGTCCACACATATACAGTACATGTTTATAGTACTGAGATAAAATAATATTATATTATTATTCTCATCCCTTTACCAAAAATCCAAAATTGGAGTTTGGATTCCATATCGATTTATCTTTCATATATAACATTATTAATTAAGTTAAAATAATTAACTTAATTAATCTGAAATAAATTCATATAATAAAATAGTTAATATAATAATTCTATAATCATTACATAAATTATTTAAATAATATAAAATCATATTTAATTTCATGGAAAATAATTAATAAAAATATTTCTACTATAAAATTAATTATTATAAGAATATACTTTATAATGATTAATAATTCTAAAATAAAATTATTTGTAATTATCCATGTAATAAATATATTTTTATTTATCACATAAATACATACGCATTGACTTATACATATTCCCCACATTTATTTTAATAAATAAAAAATAAAAAAAATAAAAATTTATAAGCAAAATTTCTGATTTATTTATATAGAAAATATCAGGTTATTATATTCACCCTCCCTTATAAAGATTCTGTCCCCGAAATCACCGTTTTAAAACTTATACATACAAGGTTACATAGCATACACAATCATTGTAAGTAGATCTCGATCATAATTGATCGAATCGATCTTTAACTATTCAGCATAAAGCTTGTCTATCTGATTAAACAGAAAATTAATTTCTAATAGAACTCAATTTCCTCCTTCAAAATATCTTTATAAATTAATTTATTATATATATAAGAAAATCATATATAAGAAAATAAATTTTGTTTGAATAATACCTGAAGTTGCATCCCCGGCTGCTACCGAATCCTGAACAGACATGTTGTAGACTCCTGCAGTTAGTTCTGTTAGTTTGTTTGTTGAAGTTGGTCTCGTTGTCGCCAATGTCCTATTACCTTTTCCCGTATTCACATTCCTCGTCTCCCTTCTCCTTCTTGGACAGTCTTTCACCTTATGCTCCATTGATTCACAAATAAAACACCCACTATACATTTTTGGATTGGGGCAGTTGGGAGAGATATGTCCCTTCTGCCCACACTTATAACACACAAACTTACCTTTAAGACACTCTCTCGAGTGATTCTTTTCGCAATTTTTACACTGCATAACCGGTTTCTTTCCACCTCCTGGACTAATTTCGGTATTCCCGAAATTGTCTCCTTTCTTTTTTCCAATCCTACCACCACTACTCCCTTCTCTGGCTCTAGCTTGATTTGTCTTCCTCCAAAAATTCGCCTCCCTTTTCATCGTATAGGTGGCAAAAGCTGTCTTTTGCCCCTCTATTACTCTAACTATCACAAACGCGTCTACAGGGTTAGTTGATCCTCTAAATCCTAGTGGTACGAATGTCTTGAAGTCTTTGAAGTTCGTTAATTGATTATCTGGCTGATTTCCCGCGGCTGGTATTCCATTCTACATAGCTTGAGCGACCATAATCATAAAATTCTATATCGGGTCTGGTTGTCCTCCAGTATTGTTGACAGCTTCTTCTTCCCTTTGGTTTCGTTTTCATTTTGGCGGCATTATCTGATTAATCATAATTTATTAACCTACATTCTAAGCCTTATCGAATACGTTTAACATATAACACGAAATTTTCAATTCAGATAATCATGTACTCAAAATATTAGATTTTGAAAACTTGGTTTACTGTATTAACCAGTGTTCTGATAAATAATTACTATCTTTATACCAACTTATTTCATTAATCCAATATAGATTCGTATTCATAGCACTTGACATACCATAGCACATACTGCTTTAAACATTCGCTATCCCTTTGTGACTCAAAAGTCGGGAATCGCTACCACAACTTATACAAAAGTTAAGAATATTACATTATACCCACATACCTATCATATACACATCATAGATTCATACATATTTAAGTAATACTAATACTACCTATTTCTTACGCCTTAACTAAGGATTAATTGCTTAGTATTCTATATATTCCCATAATCCTCAATAATCCATTCACACCTAACTATACCAAGTTCGTCAAACTTACCACACATTATGAGTTTAAGAACTCACCACAATCATATGAGTTTAAGAACTCGAGCTTGACCATATACTCTATAACTGTACTCTACCTATTTGTTATACTACCATTTTTGCGTCCGGTACTACACTTTTCACAATATCCACTTTAACAGGGTTGCTTTCAAAATGAGCCTCTATTTCAACTATTGGCTTTGATATTAGCTCGGTTATAAAGATTAACTCCTTCTTTACTATCTGAGGGTATCTTAATCCTCATCCATCTAACATCTACACACATAATTTATCTAGATTAGCATATAATATATACATATAACAAATAAAGTTTTATATATAAGTTATCTTTTATTTGGTTTTATGATAAACTAATTCAATTCATCTTCTTATAAACTCTATATGAGTTCTTTATATTTTCAACGTTTCCCTCTGTCCCAAGGTTATAGCCTAAGGTCTATCCCACCTAAAGTTTCTAACCCTAAAGCTCTGATACCATATTGTAACGCCCCCAAATTCAGGTACTTGAAACCCGAACTCAGTGCTTTACGATACCATTTCTATGAGCGGAATAATACTAAATATAATAACAATAATATAAATATCAAACTTAATTTACATATATCAGAGTCTAATCCCAAATATGTAACCTTTACTACAATACATTACAATACATGATAATAATAAATATCATTGTCTTAATAAAGTCATACTATTACATAGAATACCATAACACTTATTCTATTTGCTTTCCTTTTCCCTTGTCTTTGACCGAACCTCTTGGTTGTTCACACTTAGCTGAAAACATTTAAATTAAGCAAGGATGAGCATTTGAGTGCCCAGCAAGTAATAAAAATTATAAATATAAGCTGAAAGAAGTAAATGTTTTCTTTGTACGACACTTCTACAACGAATCAACAGTTGTGAAGTAAGCTGAACCAATAATAATAACATAACAATTCTATATCAAATTTTTGAAACTTGACTATATTTTCAGAGTAGTCGACATACTATTAACTTTGTTTTCAATTTTCGATAAGGTTTAGCAGAACTTCATCCGCAAACTGTCATAACGTACAGACACGAGGGTGATCTGCCCAATGTGCCCTGTAATTATCAATACTACATACAAGAACGATATTATCGTTCATCTTTTCCGCCTTAGGCGCATAAAAGTTTTCCCATGTTCAGGATGTTCATACTTAGTCGGGAATTCGAATCAAAGCAATTTGATTGGATACAATAAAGTTTTATCATATTCAACGATATTTCTAAATCTGTGTATAGATGGGTCAAATAGTTTAGACGGCTTTTAATTAATGTATACATACTTGAGATCAATAGGTATATATCAACATGTGATTAAATACAATGATTATCCAAGTGGGGACACTTGTATAACCATATTTAGAAATTAACGAACAGAATAAATATCTGAATTATACAATAATATATTGTATTGATAAATAATGATCGGATACATAATCGATAACAATTGTGTTAATATTATGGCACAATGATGATATAATTCTGAAACTTTCTTACTTATGTCCATTGCATAAAGTAAATGCAAAGGTAGGAGACTTGCCTGGTCTGCTGCTTACAATTTCGCAACTTAGTTTTATATTTTATACCAAAACCTATCATTGATAAGATCATTTTATCGATTAGAATAACATATCGTAACACATAATACTGCTTATTGCAGTTAGCACATAACCTAATCACATTGTCACATATGTTTAACAGTCATTGGATCACAAACAGACACGTAGCTAATCAAGTTATCTAAGTCTAGATCAATTTCTGAAATATATCGGTGTACCGACGATTTTATCGGGTAATTATAGAGTCTAAAACTCTATTCTATAGTTCAATATAACTTGAACAATGGTCAAATAATTTTAAATGACTCATAATAACTTTTAATTAATTATTATAATTTATCATGATTTTTTAATCACTGGAATCATTATTAAATAATTTAAATATTAAATAATTCTATTATTATTAATATTTAATTAATATTAAACTATTAATAAAATCATTGCTAAAATATTAAAGTTATTTATAATAACTTAAAATACTTTTTAAAGTATTAATATTACCCTTAAATGATTTTTAAAACATTTAAAATCATTTTAATTAATTACCATTAATACTTAAATATTAATACACTATTTATCGAAATATTAAAAGTCAATAATTATAACTTAAAATATATTTTTATTCATTTATATCCTTTTAAATGATTTTTAAATTAATAAACCATTTTTAAACTATTTATTTAATATAATTATTAAATAAATCAATATCATTTAATATTAAATAATTAATGAATTTTACCTTTAAATATTGAAATTTATATTTTATAACTTCAAATATTTTTAAACACCTTAGTTTCATTTAAAATAATTTTATAATATTAAAATCATTTTTAAACTAATTTATTTAATATAATTATTAAATAAATCAAATAACATTAATATTAAAATATTAATATTTTTCATGACAAAAGATCAAAAGTTATATTTTATAACTTAAAATATATTTATAACCTTTAAATCATTTTATATGATTTTTAAATCATTTTATATAATTTTTAAATCATTAATTCTATTTTTTGTAATTTATTTAATACTTTTAGTAAATAACCTAATTATCATTAATATTAATTTATTAATGAAATTCATCACAAAATATTAAAAGCCATTAAAAATAACTTAGAATATTTTCTTACATCATAATATAATTTTAAATGATTTTTCAAGTATTAAAATCATTTTTAAATAATTTATTTAATATAAAAATTTAATAAATTAAATACCTTTAATGTTTTAAAACTATTAAATATTTATGAAATATATTCAAAATTATTAAAACTCAATTTTTAGGCTTTAAAATAATTTTTAAAAATTTATTTTGTATTTTTAAGAATTAAAAACTATTTTTTCTAATTATTTAATAAAACAATTAATTTTAGAAATAAAGTGTCGCTAAAAGATCGCTTATAATGAGCGAGTAACCGTCGCTATAGGTGTTCTTCATGTTCTCGCCAAACCTGTAAATCATGGCAAATGCTGTGGTCCAAGTTTGACCACAAATAATTTCATGATCCTTACGTTTTCTAGGCTGCTAAAGTTTTAACGATGTAGTATTCATGTAATACTACAACTAGAAACTGAGTTCATAGTCAAACCATTACCTAAAAGCAATATCTAAGTTGCAGAGAAACATGTCAGAGTTGTTCTTCATTTCTGAGTTTTCCATAAATGAAGAACAGTTGCAGGGTATCACTTTTGATGCTCTGTAACTTTGATTCTGTGTCTACTCAGTGTGACATAAGAGTTCAGTTTTGAAGTAGAGATGACAAACTATAATTATCATTCACTAGATCAACAAAACAACATCACCAGAGGAAGATTTGAGTCGGTCAAATGTTGTCAGAAAGGTTGTTCATCCCATTTCTGGATATTCCAGAAAATGGTTTTCGTGATCATTCCAGCCACTTTGACCATCCACAAAATTCATTCTATTTAATGTTTTAACGATATAAAAGCATGAATCTAAAGTTAATCTACCAGACTACGACATGGTTACAACAATAAACTCATAACACACAACACCTGAAAGATCTGAGGCTGCAAATAAGTTGTCAGAAGCTTCTGGGCAAAATCTGGGTTACCCAGAAACTTTCGGTCAACGCCGGTCAACGTGGTTTGACTACGAATAACTTGAACTCTGCTCATGCTCTGACCTTGATTCAAGTTCAAGATCAAAGAGCTCATAGCATACTACTAGATTAAAGGTTAAAACAACCAAAAACATAAACAGAGAAAGATCTACAGGGTCTGACATTCGGCTGTCACACACAAAATAAAATTTTTCCAGATTTTTGAAATCTTCAAATCCAAGCCTATAGATGTTATGGATCTAACATCTATCAACCTAGATCACTTAATAACACTATGTATAACATGTTTTAACACAAAAATCTAACATCTAACATAGCATACATGATCAGATTTCTAGGGTTAGCTTTATACCTTTCTATGAACTATCTTGAATCCGGGCTTTAGATGTGTTATGGGTGATAGTGGGGCTTGGTTTGAGAATTGATTTAGCAAAAGTTTTCGTGGGTTTAGAGAGAGAGGATCTTGCATGAGTGTTGGTGAGCAAATGAGACTTGAAATGAATTTTCTCTCTCTTAATTCTATATAAAATATGTAGATGCAATGAACCTTTATGATATAATGGCTGATATGGTAGATTCCAATCACATGGGGTTAATAAAAGTTGGTTCATCAACTACATATATGGAAAGATTTGCAAGCAACTATTAAATAATGTGTATAAGGGCATTTTGGTTCATAGCCTTGTAATTTTAACGGCAAAGTTGTAACATGGAAAACTCTTAGGGTTTAACCCTAAGGTTTAGCACAAAAATTATAGGATTTCTAATTAGGGTTTAACATAACAAAATTAGTTTCTAAAAATGAGATTTAGGTTTTGCTAATTAAATTAGGTTATCTAATTACATTATATATGAACATTAGGGTTTAAAGTCTCCTAATTAGTATTAAGCTTTATAATTAAACGGTTAGGGTTATTAACTTAGCAATTAGGGTTTTAAATTTGGAAATTAGGGTTTCTATTTATCGATTAGGATTTTGAAAATTAGGGTTCTCCCTAATTAGGGTTAATATCTATAATACCAGTCGTTAATCACATTATCGTGATTACATAATAGTCTTTAGCTTGTATTCAACTTTTTAATTAGGGTTTAACAGCTTGAAACTAGGGTTTTCTAATTTTTAGAAATTAGAGTTTCTAAATATTAATTAGGGTTTACCTAATTAATCATAAAATTATATAATATACAACGTAAATCATATAACACAGTAATATAATAGTCTCGAACTCATGATTGAGTATCAAAATAGGGTTTAACAAATTAATGCTAAAGTTTTTACATTATACTCCATAATTGACCAACCATTATCAGTCCACACATATACAGTACATGTTTATAAAGATCGAGATAAAATAATATTATATTATTATTCTCATCCTTGACCAAAAATCCAAAATTAGGGTTTGGATTCCATATCTAATTTATCTTTCATATATAACATTATTAATTAAGTTAAAATAATTAACTTAATTAATCAAAATAAATTCATATAATAAAATAGTTATTATAATAATTCTATAATCATTTCATATATTATTTAAATAATATAAAATCATATTTAATTTCATGGAAAATAATTAATAAAAATATTTCTACTATAAAATTAATTATTATAAGAATATATTTTATAATGATCAATAATTCTAAAATAAAATTATTTGTAATTATCCATGTAATATATATATTTTTATTTATCACATAAATACATACGCATTGACTTATACATATTCCCCACATTTATTTTAATAAAAAAAAATAAAAAATTTATACGTAAAATTTCTAATTTATTTATATAGAAAATATCGGGTTATTACACATATTATACTGCTTAAGACAGAAAATTGAAGTTCAAATCAAGAACTATTCATACTAATGAACAACAACTATTTCAACACATCAATGCAAATTAAGATTCAACAAATGGGTTTATTTTGCTTTTTTTTTACTCACAAGGGCAATTTTCGCACTCTCCCTCGGTGTTTATTTATTTCTTTTCTTTTTCCCATAACTGTGCAATGCCTTATTCCATTAGGCTAACGGTGTTACCCCTTAGCGAGCTTTCAACCAACGACTCCTAGACCATAAAAGACCTTAGAGCGCTAGGTGTAAAGACAATCCCCTCGGACGTACTTGCCCAAGTAACAAAGGCCCCGAAACAAGACTAGTCACTATAATTTTTTACATTTTTTTCTCTTTTTCTTTTCTTTTTTTGTTTTTTTTATATAGCAAGCATACCCATGTGTTCCCAAAAGTTTGAAAATCATTGTTTTCCTAGTCTATGTTCACTTTCTACATAACTCTATCTTTAAAAATAACATTTTCTATTCAGTAGGCAAACAAGTTATTCTTTTACCAATAAGCAAACATAAACACTTAAGTGCTAACCGATAGCATCTAAACAACAAATATGGACCAAATTATGTAGAACATTATAACTAAGCTCATATTATCCACCAAATTCAAGAATCCATCAAATTTCTAATTCATCATTGGCTAAACTAGAATTCCACTAATTGGATACTTGGGATATGCAATATTATGCACTAAACATATAAACTAAAATAGAAAACAAACAAGAAAATGAAAAAATTTTCTGCACACTTAACAATTAAACTAAACACATAAACATGCAAAAGTTATACAAAACATGCATTAAATGATGCAAATTAAACTAAATGCTTTATACTACTCTACTAAACACCCAATACCCTTAAACTTAAAATATTCATTGTCCCCAATGAATGAAGGTAAAGGGTTAAAGGAACTCCCCTAATTTTCAGCATGGCCACCCTCCTCGGGTGGTGAGTCTGACAGTGGAAAAGGCACGGCTATCCCGAACTGAGGCCATTCTAGCATTGTTCCTTGCTGCGCAAAAGCTTCGACTAAAGACCTCGATAATCCATTGGCAAACACTGAGAATTTGTCGTACATTGCATATACTTTTCTCTCCAACCTTCGAAGACGACGATCATCATGTTCAACAGTGGCATGGGCTGAAGTTCCTACTTCAGTTGGCTGCGTGGGCTGTGGAGATGGCACCGATGATGTGGCTGGAAGAATAAAACCATTTCCCCTCGAGTGCGATGCACCTCCTGCCCAATCCTCAAATTTGGCAACAGTAGCATGCGTGATATCTTGGCTAGGATACGGCATTTGTTCATTGGCCCAAGTGACCCCTGCTCGTACACATAAGTAAGCGACAACTGATGCATGTGGAATACTTCTTGTGGTGCTTCCCCTCATGTAGCGTAACATATTTTAGTGTATGAGATGGCCCACGTCTATATATTTTCCTATAACTATTCCCCATAAAATTATTGCCCGCTCAGTTGTGATATCATGCTGATGTGATGATGGCATCAGCTTTACACAGATAAATAAATTCCATGCTTTGGCGTAACGGTTAAGGGTTGAGGCCAAAAAATTAGTAGAATGGTTTGTGCCAGGCTTGTAGTGCCATTATGTACCCAACACGCACAAATTAGCGATAACCCTGTCTAGATTGGAATCGAACCGTGTAGCCTCTACCCAGTTGGCACGTCCAGTCGGTGTGTCAGGTAAGTTGAACATGCTTCTTATCGCCTGTGGGCGATAATCCACTTGAAAACCTCTGACAAAAGACAACCCACTCATGGTTTCTTTGGCATTAGCATAGAACTCACGAACAACACCCATGGGTGTAGGAATGGGGGTCATTACAACTCCAATCTAGCAACGTTCTCGTATCATGTCCTTAAGTTGCGCATCTTGTGCGTCAAGTTTAAATCCACGCTCCTTCACAAAGGTTTTGGCCACTATCCTGTAGTACTCCATTTGAGTATCAAGGCTGACGAATTTGGTGAGGTCTACTATATCCTCACTCTGACTGCTAAAAGATGATTATTCTGGAGTGTGGGAACGTGCTCTCTTTGGTACCACAGTAATTGATGAAAAGAAACCTAACTGAAAAGAGGAGAAGAACTTTACCGATGAAATAATTTTTTTCTTAAGAACAAAGGACACCCCAAAACTTGTTATTTTCCATACTCTGACAAACCTTAGTCTTCTCTATAACTGAATGAATGATAAGTGGAGAGGTTGAACATGGGGAGGAAATCAAAGGCGTATAAATTGGTGGGGCGAGGAGTTAATAATTTGAAAAGAAATGGTTTAGAAGATATGGAGAGATAGAGGCGTCGGTTTGTGACAGAGAGATGGAGAGGCGCACGTTCAAAAAGATAACTGATATAAGAAGTCGGGTGGGGCACATATTTAAAATGTTCAAATTTTTTCAGAATCAGACTCAGCAAGCGCAACAAGACTGAGTTTAGGTTTTATGAATGGCGGTATGTTGAAGATAATCAGGTGTGAAAGCGTGGTATTTGTGATCGAGAATGCATAATGCATAGAAGCCGGCCAAGCAAGCGCCATATTTGAACTACTAAGATGTATGTACGCACGCTTTATATACTGAAAAGAACTCGAAATGCACTTTGAAGTATAAATCAGTATCTAATGACACACTTCACTTAACCTGCACAGAAATCATTTACAGTTATAAGATATAGCAATTCCCCAAATCAAAATATGTACCAAGTAACATGTATGAATGAATGTATATCAAAAAATGCTCTAAATGTTGTTCCTAACCAAAATGTTATGTGCATTCAGCTCCAACAAAACTTGTGTCAAAAAAATTATGCTATGAAAATGAGAAATAAACATGATTCACAAAGAATTAAACAAAAGGAGATAAGAGAAATAATGGGGTGCCTCCCATTGAGTGCTAATTTATAGTCAGTTAGCTTGACTATCTCTGATCCAATCATGTAGTAGAAAGAATTGAGGTGACCTTCTTCCTGTCAACCTCACCACAATAATAGTGCTTAAGCCGTTGTCCATTGACCTTGAAATGCTTATCTGGGAACTTATCAAATATCTCAATCGCACCATGCGGATATACCTGCTTCACAGTAAACGGCCCTGACCACCTTAACTTGAGCTTCCCTGGAAAGAGTTTAAGCCTAGAATTAAACAATAATACTCTTTGCCTCGGTTCAAACACCCTTTCCAAAATCTTGCGGTCATGCCATCGTTTCACCTTTTCCTTGTACAGTTTGGAGTTCTCGTAGGCTTGAAATCTGAATTCGTCCAACTCATTGAGTTGGAGTAGACGTTTTTCTCCCGCGACCTTCAAGTCGAAATTTAACTTCATTATTGCCCAATATGCCTTCTGTTCGAGCTCCATTGGAAGGTGACAAGACCTTCCATATACAAGCTAAAATGGTGGCATTCCCAATGGTGTCTTCTAAGCAATCTTATAAGCCCATACTGCATCGTCTAGCTTCAATGACCAGTCCTTCCTTGTGGGATTCAAAATCTTTTCTGAAATTCTCTTCACCTCCCGATTCGACACCTCTGCCTGACCATTAGTCTGGGGGCGGTAAGCTGTAGCAATATGATGACTCACCCCGTACTTAGCCAACAGAGCTGTGAATTGACGATTACAAAAATGGTTGCCCTCATCACAAATAATGGCCCTTGGAGTCCCAAATCTAGTGAAAATACTCCTTTGTAAAAATCTTAAGACCACCTTAGCATCATTCGTTGGATGAGCTGCCACTTCCACCCACTTGGAAACATAGTCGACTGCCAATAAGATATATAGGTTCCCACATGATGAAATGAAAGGCCCCATGAAGTCTATCCCCCACACATCAAAAATTTTCTACCTCGAGGATTGTGTTTAAGGGCATTTCATTTCTCTTGGATATGTTCCCGACTCTTTGACATCTGTCACATTTCTGAACAAACCTATAAGTATCTCTAAAAATTATCGGCCAGTAAAATCCTACTTGCAAAACTCTAGCCGCTGTTCTTTCACCACCGTAATGACCTCCATATAATGACGCGTGGTAATCCTGCAAAATACCCTCTATCTCACTATATGGGATACATCTCCTTATCATTTGATCGGCACATTGCTTGAACAAGTACGACTCATCCCACATAAACCATTTCACATCATGCAGAAATTTCTTCTTTTGATGCCCAGTCAAGTCAGAAGGGATTATCATGCTCACTAAATAGTTTGCATAGTCTGTGAACCATGGCACTTCACCTTTCACCACAAATAACTTCTCATCTAGAAAGGACTCATTAATCATAACCTTATCATTTACATCCCTTCCCGGATTTTCCAATCTAGATAAGTGGTCCGCCACTTGATTCTCAGTCCATTTTATGTCCTTGATTTCTAAATCAAATTCTTGCAAAAGAAGTATCCACCTGATTAAACGAGGTTTGGCATATTTCTTTGCCTCCAAATACCGAATTGTTGCATGGTCTGTATACATTATCACCCTCGTCTCAATCAAATATACATGAAACTTATCGAAAGCATACACAACTGCTAAAAGTTCCTTCTCTGTGGTGGTGTAGTTTAACTGAGCATCAGTGAGGGTCTTGCTCATATAATAAATCACATAAAAAATCTTTTCCCTTCGCTGGCCCAAAACAGCCCCCACAGCAAAGTCACTTGTGTCACACATTAATTCTAATGGAAGGTCCCAGTCTGGTGCTGTAGTTAACTTTTTCTTCAAGTGTTCAAATGTCGACAGGCATTCTTCATCAAACTTAAAATGCACATCCTTCTCCAATAAACTACAGAGTGGCTTCGTGAACTTGGAGAAGTCTTTAATAAACCTACGGTAGAAGCCTGCATTCCCTAAAAAACTGTGAATACCTTTAACAGAAGTCGGTGGAGGTAAATTCTCAATAGTTTGTAACTTCGTCTTGTTCACCTCTAATCCTTCCCTTGAAACCTTGTGTCCCAATATGATACCCTCTTGTACCATAAAATGGCACTTTTCCCTATTTAGAACCAAATTTGTTTCAACACATCTCCTCAACACCATCACCAAATTTTCTAAACACAAATCAAACGAATCTCCAAAAACTGAGAAGTCATCCATGAAGACTTTCACATTATGCTCCACCATATCCGAAAAATTTCCATCATACACCTCTGAAATGTAGCTGGGGCTTGCACAACCCAAAAGACATCCTTCTAAACGTGAATGTTCTGTATGGACATTTAAAAGTTGTCTTTTCCTGATCTTCTAGAGCTATTACAATCTAATTATACCCTGAATACCCATCCAGAAGGCAATAGTACTCGTGACCTGCTAGCTTGTCCAACATCTGATCAATAAACGGAAGTGGAAAATGGACTTTCCTTGTAGCTTTATTAAGTCTGCGATATTCCATGCAGAATCTCCACCCCGTCACTGTCCTGGTCGGTATCAGTTTGTTGTTCTCGTTGGAGACTATGGTCATTCCCCCTTTCTTCGACACACACTGTACCGGGCTCACCCAAGAGCTGTCTGAGATCGAATATATTATTCATGCGTCTACCCACTTCAAAACTTCCATCTTTACCACTTCCTTCATAATTGGATTAAGTCTCCGTTGTTGCTCCACTGAAGGTTTACTATCATCTTCTAGTAGGATCTTGTGCATACAGAATGATGGGTTGATCCCTTTGATGTTTGCTATGGTCCATCCTATGGCTGATTTAAACACTCTTAGAACTCTTAGCAGCTTTTCTTCCTGGCAAGATGTTAGTGCAGAAGAAATAATAACAGGTAACTTTGAACCCTTATTTAAAAATGCATACCTTATGTGGTCTGGAAGAGGTATCAATTCAAGATCTGGAGGCATCTCAAGAGATGGCCTGAGTTTCACTGATGTCTCCCCAGAAAGCTTTAGTGCCTCGACAGGAGTCTTGAACCTTGTAAATTGTGGTGTTGTGTCAAGAATTTGAACAATTTCTGCAATATCATCATCTTTTATCTCTGAATTCCCCAAAATAGCACTCCTCAAATGCTCATTTTTCACCAAATTCCCCACTTCATCATTCAACATCTTGTCCTCCTTATCAATCCTAAAACATTCTTCTTCGCCTATAGAAAACTTCACAGCCTTGAACACGTTGAAGGTGACTTCCTAATCATGAACCCTCATTGTCAATTCACCTTTCTGAACATCTATCAAAGTTCGTCCCGTGGCTAAGAACGGTCTCCCAAGGATGATATGTATACTTATGTCTTCTTTATAATCCAAGATGATAAAATCAGCTGGGAAAATAAATTTGTCCACTTTAACCAGCACATCTTCTACAATACCAGTGGATAAGTAATGGACTTGTCAGCAAGTTGTAGAGTTATATTCGTCGGCCTTGGAGCTGGCAATCCCAACTGATTAAAAACTGATAGTGGCATCAAGCTGATGCTCGCCCCTAAATCACACAAGCATTTTTTAAAACACATCTTTCCTATTGAGCATGGTATCATGAAGCTGTATGGGTCCTTTAGCTTCAGAGGTAACTTGCACTAAAGCACTGCACTACATTCTTCAGTCAAAGCTACAGTTTTGAAATCCACTAATTTCTTCTTCCTTGAAAAGATCCCTTTCATGAATTTTGCATAACTTGGCATCTGTTCTAATGCCTCGGTGAAGGGTATGTTGATTTATAGCTTCTTGAACACCTCCAAAATTTTGTTAAATTGCTTTTTTTCCCTTTGCTTCTGCATTCTTTGTGGATATGGAACAGGGGGTGTACATGTGGTGGTCTAGTCATTAGTTTCTTAGGTAACTCTTCACTATTCTTCTCCACTACCCTCTATTCAGAACCTTCTTTGATCAAACCTTTATCAGAACATTACTCTTCACCGCTCGGGCGCGCTATCCTGTAAACCTACAGTCTGCTTCCCTGATCTAAGTGTAATTGCTTGACACTGCTCCTTACCCTCTCTTATTGGATTAACTTCCGTCATACTTGGCAATGTCCTTTGTGGTCTATTATTCAGCATACTAGCCATTTGAGCCATCTAAGTCTCCAAATTTTTTATAGCCACTGTTTGGCTCTTGATCATTACCTTTGTATTCGCCATGTACTTGACCATCATCTCCTCCATTTCTAACTTTTTCTCTGGCTGAGGTGCAGGTGGTGGATGATGTTGTGGTTGTTGTTGGAATCCAGGAGGGTAGGGTGGTTTTGGTACATATTGTGGGTGAGATGGTTATGATTGATACTGATGTTGAGGTTGAAACTGTTGATTTTGTTGATTTTGATTGTTGGTCTGACTAAAATTAGGACGGTTGTGGTTGTTGGGGTTATAAGCATTTTGAAATTGATTTTGGTTCTTCTGGTAGTTACTCACATATTGCACATATTCGGAACTGATAGTACAATGGTCGATTTGATGCGACCCCATACATATCTCGCATACATAAGTAACTGACTTCACTTTAATTTCTACCAAAGAATCAATCTTCTTCGCCATAGATGCCATCTGAGCTGACAACTGTGTAATAGCATCTACCTCTAACATCCGTACAACTTTTGGTTATGGCATCCTAGCCGTAGGATTCTGAAAGTCATTTGCTTCCATAGTCTATATGAGATTATAAGCCTCTTCATAACACTTAGCCCATAAGGCTCCTCCCGCTGCAGCATCTACTATCGACCTTGATTGCCATCCCAATCCATTATAAAAAGTATTTATTACTGTAACGACCCCAAAATTCGTATAATTTATTTCTCAACTTCGTTCCTTAATAATACATTCAACCTCTAATTTTACATCATTAAACGATAATACAACCATTGAAATTTGCGGAATAATTAAAATTTTCTATTACAAACTATCCTCGTTCTCAAAACCTTCAACCTTTACATCTAAATATCTCATAATCATTTTAATACTACAATAGTTTACATCGTAAAACGATATTACAATTCAACATTAATACATTATTTGGAACCTTAAACATGGTTCAAATAATAATAACACAACCAAAGTGTAAAAATCTTCAAGTATCACATATGATTCATGTCTTTCAAGTAACACATAACTTTACCTTGAATCTTGAACCTGCAAAATTGGTTATTTGCAAGGTTGAGCTTGACGGCCCAGCAAAATCTAACAGTTTTCATGCATCACATAGCACTTAATAACATGCTCAACATATAACATATATGCTACAGTTCATGTAACAAGTATAAAGATTGAGTCCTTACTCAATCAGCATGCTTTAATTAATCAACATAGTCATAAATTGACTTTAACATTTCATACTTTCAACATATATATAACACATTATGCTCTTTGCAATAAATATTTAAAACAGTTAATCATCAAGTTCACATAGCAAATAGGAACTGAAACACTTGCCTTGATCGTTGTTTACCAATAATAGTTTAACAACTTACAATTATCTGCACTTCACGTGTCCTACACAATTATATAATCATACACATCAACTATTAGTCACATAGCAACGCATAGTAGTTGTAATGTAAACTTTACTCTACATCTCATAACCCTTCCTATTATATATACACAATATTCAATTTTATTGTGTTAACTTTTGACTTATATCACACTATATTTCGTACTTGAAGTTCATTCAAGTGTTTAAGTCTTGATAGGACTACTTATTGGTTTTATATTAACACTATTCAATACCTTATAATATTCATTTCATTTGATTTAAAACACATTTTACGTTCATTATCACTTATCACGGCGTTTCGAAGTTTATTCGTCACACGTCCAATTTGTCTCTCTTGTGTGTGCTTAGTATGCATATACAACTTATCTAAAACATCATTTATTAATGTTAAGCATCATTATATTTACTAACATTCATGTTCTATAACTTAGAACAACATCTTTTATCGTCAAGAGCACTATACTTACATAAGTGCATGCCCAACGCCTTCCGATTGCCTCCGAAAATACAACAGTCCTAAAGATGACCATTTTTACCCTTGTTTCAGACCTCAAATTGAAAAACTTAAAGAATAAAAGTTGTTGGTCTATTCATCCTCGTTCCGGATCATCTTGAATCACCTCAATCAGAGTTCGTATGAAAAACTTATGGCCGTTTTACCAAGACAGATTAAAGCAGTCACACTTAACAGACATTGGGCGCGGCCGCGCCTCTTTCCTTCACAAATCCAGCGCGTCCATATCATCTAGCAGCGCCAAGCTGCGTGCCCGCACTCCTGGGCAGCGCGGCCACGCTCGGATTCGCCCAGATTACAGTTTTTGCGATGTTTTTATTTCAAATCTTCATAACTTCTTCATTTTATGTCAGAATTAGTTGGTTTTCGATTCTATGAACTCGTGAAACACTGAACTACTCATCTAAAGAATAATTTTAACATTTTAAAAACTTTAAAAAATCAATTTTAAGGGTTCCAAATCCCTACTCATGTTATACTTTCATGTTTTAAACATATTTAGCGAATTCATTCGCTACGAATTCGTTTTTCATCCGTTTCGACTCGTTCAACTTGGTTTGTTTTCATTTCTCAGAGTAGAACAATATTCACCCATCAATTAACAGCCTTAAATATGTGAGCATGATCAATTTAGCCTCTAAAACTGACCATAACTTATACAACAAAACCCAAAAGACCAATTTTACAAAAATTCAGATTTGTTGGCTCTAACGTCTCTTATAGACAATACTAACATATTATCCAACAACAAATAATCAGGATTTTCATCACTTCATTCTAACAAAAATTATTCTAACAATGAAGAACTTTAAGAAAAGCTACTAAAAGTTTTAGAATTCTTTTCTTACATCTTAAATCTTCTCTAGATTGATTATATGGTGAAGATTACTTGATTAAACTCCTTCTTCCTTGATCGTCCAAAGTTCTCTTCTAATTTCACAGAGAACTCTTATTTTTCTCTCTCTCACTCTATCAACCCTGACATGTCAAATGAAATAACGTGTGAAGGTTTAAGCCTTCAGTTACTAGCGTTACCAAGAGACCCAAAGTCTCAGCAGTTAGAAACTACCAAGAGTTTAAGCCAAGTTTAGCAAATATACTCCATGGCTTATTTCTATTTTATTTTCTTTTCCTACTATATAATATATTCTCCTTTCTCTAAGTGTCACACTTGAACTATACTACTAAATCACTTAGCCCCATTAAGTAATTATACAACTATAATATGTATAATTACTACATTATAAAATATGAAATTACATTCATAAATAAAATAACACCTCCATTAAAATAAACATTTACATTAAAATCATTAATATTTATTTCATAATTATTTTAATTAACTCAAATAAATTATACAATTATTATATATAATCATTTAATTCATTTTTTTTCACATAAATTGTCTCAATACAATTTATTTAATCCATACATCTAATCACCACTTAAATATTAATTCAATTTATTAATCTCTAACCAATAATTATTTATAGGTGTATTGGTTTTTCTTCTCTCACCGTCAATTTATATTTTATTAACATCATTCAAGATACTAAACCTTTTAATATATTACCATGACACGTAATATATATTAAGAATATAAAATTTAATTAGCAAAACTCATATATAAGCTCACTATTTAATTAAGTGAATTAACTCTTCTATCCACTTTACTACAACACCACTACCAAGTAAGGTTTTAATATTCAAACAATATTATTCCATAATATAGTTTCAACTTAATTTAAGTTACCTAATATTTATAGGGTTAATTTCCCTTGCCACCAATTTTTGTTGTCGTGACTAATTTCTTTTATTTCCTTTAATAGTTTAATCAACTTTTAAATCTCATAAAAAAAATTTAATTTCTTCACACCAAAACACAAAATTCAAAATATATACATCTCATAATAAGAATTTTAATTATTAAATTCTTACTTTAATAATTTTTAAAATTTTGGGTTGTCACATCTTTCCTATCTTATAAGGATTCCGTCCTCAGAATCAACGAAACCTCCCTTTTCTCAATTTTCACCAAATCTCTTTTCAAAATTTATCGTTGAATATCTTCAACACAATACCTTAATATAGGTTTTATTTATTACCACTTCAACCATTCTTCACAATAAATTCTTGTAAGTTTTATTTCATAACCTTTAAGTAGACTCAATTATATTTGAGTATTACATATTTTTTGACCCATTCATTATCTTTCTCTAAGGATCATTATCATATACTATATTCTCAAACTCTCGGGACATTACATTCACCCCTTCTTCTAAGAATTTCGTCCTCGAAATTTTTAACTTACTAATATTCATTCATTCCATTTATCAAAATAGATTTTATGTTGATATCTATTTATTCATTAGGTTCTGCAACCAAATTCTTTCTCTAAGGATCTTTCTAAGATCATCATATTACTCACCTCTTCCTCTTCTAAGAGTTTCACATTTCTCTTCTTTCTGGAATTTCATTTCTTTCTTGAAATTATTATGTTTTGCTTAATTTTCTCATCCTTTCCACTTTCACCTTTCAGAATAACAAGAATCCTCCACAATTGCTCAATAATTGGGAAGCGATATGAATAACAGGAATTTAAAAGATTTCAAATCATGCTGAGGGGTCACAAGACCTTGAACTACGTCAACGGTTATAAGTACTCTTTCAACTTAAACCTTAACAGTCATTAGACTATAGGGACTCACGTACTTAGGGTGTTAAGCCCTTCGTACGATGTATTGTGCACAAACATCTAAATGCATCGCGAAAAAATAATTCCCCCATAATAGGGTTGTTCTTCTCAGTTTTTAGAGATATAATTGAGGCTCATAAGACCATGAACTATGTCCACGTTTACAAGTAATCTTTCAACTTTAACCTTAACAGTAATATTGTAGGGACTCCCCGTACTTAGGGTGATCAGCCCTTCGTACCATGTATTGTGCACAAACATCTAAACGCCTCTGCGTAATCCCCTATAAAAGGGTTGTTCATCTCAGCTTTTCAATATCTGAATTCGCACCAAAACAATTTGGTTTGGCATAACTTCTCAAGAAACGTTTGAATTTCATGAACATCTTTCAATATTCGTCTAGCTGAATCAAATAACATAGACTTCTACAACAATTTGGACATCAATCGAAATATACATATATATATATATATATTCTCATATCTCAAAGAAATCTCAAAAATCTTTTTATGGCATCATGATTATGACGTTGTCATACTACATCTCATCATAGTGGGCTGACGATCATATGATCACATCCCACTAC
Organism: Panax quinquefolius; assembly: GCA_020205615.1. NCBI lineage: Eukaryota > Viridiplantae > Streptophyta > Magnoliopsida > Apiales > Araliaceae > Panax > Panax quinquefolius. The sequence goes on along the minus strand of CM035153.1, from coordinate 71,351,076 downwards.
AAGAAAATCAGTTATATAGCGACGATTTCGCCTACGATCGTCGCTATAGATAAAAAGACCGTCGCTATAGGATATAGCGACGGTCACGATCGTCGCTATAAAAAGCCGTCATTTGAAACCTATAGCGACGGTCTTTTTTTCTTATAGCGACGGTCGACCGCCGCAGAAAAAACTCCACAAAAACGCGCCAAGGTTTTTACCGACGGCCGAAAGTGATATATACCATGGCGATGACCGGCCGCTATAGAAGATTTGGTTTGTGATATATTACGACGATTGCGTGGCCGGCCAGATAGGTGAGATTTGGCTATGATCTATCACGTGACGGTCACGTAATCGTCGCTATAGGTGAGATTTGTCTGAGCTATTGCGACGGTCGTAGACCGTCGCTATAGGTGAGATTTGGCTGTGAGCTATTGCGACGGTCGCCGACCGTCGCTATATCTTCCCCAAATTTTTAAGGAAAATGCTGTTTCTATACAATAATTTTTATTTATTTTTACCTGTTAAGAAACATAACCACATTCAACCATCCAATCTGAATATAACATTTACAACTAAAAGAATAAAACAAATAAAGTCTATTAATGTATAATATCATCTAAATATACATAACCATCCAAAATATCATTACTATGTATCAAAACAAAGACATAACCAACAAAGACATTTAACATATTTTTAGTATCACATCTAACAAATTTTCATCAAAAATAGTGTTACATATAACAAATTTCCAGCAGCACGTGACATGTCATAGGTCCTCTATAGGATTATTTGATCCGCTAATATCACCATTATCTCCTTCTGTGTATCGATCCTACAAATTAATTATCAAGTGAACTTGTTAATCCATAAAAACATAATGATAGCCCCAAAAATTTAAGTATAAGTGAAGTGAGAGAGCAACACCTGATTGTTGGATTGAGCATTTGGAACTCGATGAATTCTTCATAAATTCGTAATAATTGATAATAGTTCATCCACTTTCCTGCAAGATCATCTCCTTTTTCCCGCACCTTTTCAACTCAAACTTTCAATTCTTGATTCTCACGTTGTACCTCATTATTTGTGTCACGAGGGCCCCAAGTGTTTGTAGTCTGTGGCACCAACTCCACCTTGTCAAGTCTACCGTATGTCGCTCTGGTCCAAGAACTTGTGTAAGTATATCATTCCGTCTCTGTATTTATTGCTTTCACCGATTCGATTCTCAGGTCTTCTTTAACTCAATAATTTTTTCCCGTGAAAATATATAAGGCAAATTATACACAACTTAAATATACAAGGCAACTTAAATATACAAGGCAATTCAACATAACTTAAAGAAGAGTAGCAAATAATGGCAAATTCTGTAAAAAAAATGGCATCGGATCCAGAAGATTCACACATTTGAGGAGGTAGCTAGCCACAACAAAACCAAAGATTCTTTGGCTTGTTGTTTCCGGAAAGGTCGATCTCTAATTAGTTTTGATTGATTCTTGATTCTAGATTTTTTTAATCGTGTTTGTGCTTTTTCTCTTCTTCTAAGTTTGAATTGGTGACTAATTTTTTTTTGTGCTTTTATTTATCTGAGAGAACTTCACATTACAATTGTCGTGGTCATAGATTATTCACAAGTATTACGATTTACTATAGGACTTTAAAGATTATACCCTCCCCAATAAAAAGTTTACTTGTGAGTTGCCACGTCTTATAGGAATTTAAAGATTATTCACAAGTATCGATCTAGGCAGTAGTAGTACGATCAAGAAGCAGATGCCACGATTACTTGTGAGTTGGTATGGTTAAAAAGTTTACTTGCAGATTTAACCATTCCTGTTGTAACTCCTATTCCTCTTCATGTAGACAATCTTTCTACTATTTCTCTAGCCTCTAATCCTCAGTACTTCATGCTTCGTATCAAACACATCGAGGTTGATTGTCACTTTGTCGGGGATAAACTTCAAGAAAATTTTCTCAAGTTAATTTTTGTTCCGAGTCACCAAAGAACTTGCAAATGTATTTACCAAACCACTTGGTGGATTCAAATTTCATGGCATATTCTCTTCAAATTGGGACTCCACAATCCTTGTGGTCCTCCCATTTGTAAGGAGGGTAATAGTAAAGATGTAGAGTATGAGCATGAGATTTCAAAGACAAACGCAACTTCGTAACAAGATACATCAACATTGTGAACTAAAACATCGATTAAGAATTGTCTACTCAAGTCTCACATTGGGATAAAACACTAGTATTAGATTAGTTTAAATGTCCTCTTGTAATTTCGGACTTTTAACAGCTTGTTACAAAGTAGGAGAGTTTCCTACATTCACGCTCATATAATATATATATATACATTCGTATGTATAGGTTAGTTTTGATCGATATAAAGACCGTAATACATATGAGATGGAATAATAATGAGAAATAACATTTCATTTGCGTAACTTTGTTCTTCCGTTTCATGGAACTTATTACTAAAGCTTGAAAATGTTTCGCAATGCATCGCTTCAAGATAATATAATACAAATACCTCAAAATAACAAAAAATCGGGTTTCCAATCTTTTTATGTAGCAATGAAAAGACAAGAAACCTTTGTTTTTTGTTCTACATCCGAACCAAATCTAAGGTAGTACAATTTAGGCCATTTGGCTAGTGTATTTCAAGTTTAATCATCAATCAGCTTTAACTTTGCAACTAAACTTCCATAAACTCACCAATCCTTCACCACGGCTAAACCTTAACTAGCCAAGAATATTACTGTCCAAAAAAGGAATGTTTTCTTTTCCCATGCAGAAGGAAATCATCCACTATAGAATTGCCAAAGACATAACTAAAGCAAACTCAAAACCTATAAACCCCCCCTTCCCTTCCTTTTGTGTTGATCAGTCCCCTTGTTTTCAATCAAGAAAGTATATTTTTGTTGAGTATATTTTCTTCTTCTTTTAAATTCTTTCAAGAATTCAAAAAGGAACAAATGAAGATACAAATCAGAATTTGGGAGTCCTAAAGATTTTGGGAGAACGTCTTATCAATGCAAAGAAAACAAAGCCGATTTTACAAGGAGGTTAAAATTTCAAATGCGTGCAGTAATGTGAATGACATTCATGCGAAGTTTGTCAACGGCCTTCTTTATGTTGTAATGCCCAAGAAAATCAAAGTGCACTTCAAATAAGAAAATCCTCCACCAATTCAACCCGGTCAAACCGATCGATTCCCAATGAAAAACTAGCCCGGATGATAAAATCACCGATATGCCAACAATATCTAACAAAGAAAGTAGCTATCATTCTAAAATGCAAAGAAGTTAGATTTATAGGGAAAACTTCTATAAACTCCGAGTTTCCACAAGAAAGTTTACATTTCAAGGTGGAGAAGTTAAGCTAAAATTGGGGGAGGTATAATCTTTAATGGATGGATGGTCGGTCGGGTTGCCTTCTTGCGCTTTATACTTAGCATGTGTTTTATTAGGGCATTTGTTGTGTATGTTATTCTTTGAATAAGGTATATTCACTTTTGGATGTATTTTGATGATAATCTTTTGTAGTTTTTCCAAAGTCGCTATCTTCCATATCAATCTTTCCATGTGAAACTAATCGGACACCAACAATTTACTATCGTAACAATTTGTGTGGGTTTGACATTTGACAAAGTTACTAATTCTATAATACTTTTACAAGATTTTCTTTACCAACTATCATGAGGATCAAGTATGTTCATTCCGCAAATGTTTTGCAACCGTGATTTAAAACCTAGCAATTTACTGGGGATAAAGAGTTAAAAAACCCATTGTTTGAGGATTGATAAACACGTACTCACATTCGAGGATGCTCCCCAGAAATTGAAAGTTATCACTTCGAGTGTGGGATCAGATATACATATCTCTTTCGATCAATCTCTTTTTATTTATTTGGTACTACAAATAAAACAAAAATAGTTCATAATTAATAATAATACTCTATTTATAAAAGTCTAATACATGATTAACGATAAAAAATATTGAAATAACATCAAATATTACCAATTCACGCTTCTTTTTTGGAATTGATTTAGTGCCCAATGTATGACCTACCAACAATTTTTTTCCGATTTTCACAATTTTTTGTTGCTATATCCTCGCATTGTATGTATTTATAAATTAATAATAATATATAACAATAAGTAAGAATTGATAATACATAAATTAGAATAAACACAACTCATGCATTATCGGTTAGCCAATAATCAACCAACGCAATGACCCATTGATTAGGATTTACTCGATCATTGTTGATAGTATTCATTATCGATTTGGCACTACCACCAGCACAAAATTATTACTCTTTAAGTTAGACTTCCAATCTCTCCACCTATTGTTCATGATAGTCATCGTTTTCTCTTAGCATTGGGGTGATCTGTGGTAATCGTTTCTACAACAAACAAATTTACACATATATTAGTTTGTTTCAATGTGCTTAATGTCAAATTCTATAAAATGGTATGATTAATAACCTGAATTTCATCCCAAGCCCTTGTTATGTTAGCCTCTCATTATATTGGACCATGTTGGAGTACTTATTGGAAAAATTCTCCATCATGAGAAAAGACACCCGAGAAAAGTGGTTAACTTATTGGCCTCTCCCCAACAGTGACCATTTGCATCATAAATTACTTTTTGGGTGCATCGATATTTGACCATAATTTTGCTCCCATTGTTGGTCCACGCTTCCTCTTAGGTTGAGAACCTAAAAGAGAGAAAGAATCAAGAACTATGTATTGAACAAAAGATGAATTGAACATATAGAACAACTTTATGAACTAAGTTGGATAGCAAGATGAAGGATGAAGGATGAAGTATGAACTAAAAGTCGGATAGCAAGATTTTAAAACCATGAAGTAAAATATACATAATACAACTTTATATAGATGCTCAAACTATAAAAACTTACGAGTCGCTTAAGGACATTTAATCAAATTAAGGTTCGAAGAAAGCACAACACCAAGTTAATTCTCATGACAATGCAAGTATAAGTGTAGATATATGCATGGTACCTTCAACATTCTCATGAATACTTTCCTCCTCTACATGTGGTTCATCGGCATGGATCTCATTATCATTAATTTTAGGGCCATCGAACAGCTTAAGCACGAGATCTAGACGTTCTATTAGAAGCCATTAAAGCAACCCGAGAAACAAAAAATATGAATGTGACACTCGTGAAGAAAAGTTATTAGTTAAATCTAATGAACAAGAGAGCTTTCACAAGAAATGTCCATGTTCTAATAAGTTATAAAATTGTTTGAAATTTTACTACATTAAGACTTCATTTATTTTAAAGGACGATAAGAAAATATATAGAGGCCATTGTTCCATGGTTTCTTTAATGTGTTCTCACCGATAAAATATCACACATCTCGAAAAGAGGTTTATCTGTAAGGCATACAAACATATATAAAGCTCTTCACACACGCATATAGAATGACGTCTTCCTATTGATGTTGTCTTCCTATTGATGATTATCGACGTTGAAAATCATATAAATGTTGACAACTAACACGAATAATGATTTTGGAAGTACTATAATCCTCTTTTCCTTAGTTTGTCAAGATATTAAAGGCTTGAATAATGTTTTCAAAAGAAGAAGAAAATAGTAGCCAAATCCCATCAATTTGGTTAACAACCATTTAGATTTTGTGTGAATCAAAGGAAGAAAAGATAGAGAAATATACAAGAATGTAATTAATATTTTCACAAGTGGCATTATTATTTTTGCTTCTAAAATATAGAATAAAAACTTTTTTTTATTACTATGTAATAAAAAAGGCTTCCTCCACACCTATATTCTCTTGTCCTAAGAAAGTTAATACTACTAGGAAAGTTAATACCAACAGGCAATGGAAAAAGTCAAAACAATCAACCAAAAATTGCGCAAAAAAAACTACCATGAACCAACTATTCTCTAATGAGCTAACACCAACAAAACATTGAGAATGACCAAGCTCACAGAGAGAGAGAGAGAGAGAGAGATTGAATGCATAAGCAACCTTTCTTCTTCTTCTTTTTGATCTCGCAACTATATATGAATGAATGATTCATCCAATAATATAAAATAACAACCATTTTCTTCTGAATTAATTCAGCAGACTCACTATTGCTTCAAATAGCGTAGGTAATAATTAAGGGTGACTACACCAAAACATTACATTCAAGGTCTCAATGTTGGACATGGAAGTTCTTTTTAATTATAAGCCTCAAATATTCCTACAAATTAATTGCAGTACGTTGTTGTCCCGCTGGTTTAACATCCCGTTGGATTCCTTCTAGTCCAATTAATAGAGGAAGGAAAATACTTCCTTTCCACAAGGGTTACGTTTTGATCCATCTTATCCCTCCTCATTTAACCCAAGACCACCACCCGTAATCTTGAGCTCGAACTACCCCATCGCCCATTTGAACAAATGTCACACGAGAACGGACCACAATTCCATCCCCGTGAGGTCGCCAAACTTGTGGAGGGTCCCCATAAGAAGCTGGTTATATTAATTCTCCTTTTATTCTTACTAAAACCCCGAGAACACATGGGATTATATATCGTAACACATGTCGACTAATTCGCCTCAAGGGATACGGGTTTGAAAGAGGTGAGATGATAAGAAGACGTTAGGATGCTTTTCTTTTTGTAATGCAAAGATATTTAACTGCCTTCACTTCGTTAATCTCTTTTGTTTATGATTGTCATTTGCTCGTTGGCTTGATTTGGCTTAATAATTTAGGGGTCAGACATTGGTAATTATTTTAGACAAAATAGATTGGCAAAAGCCATCCCCATAACTTGGCAGAGGCCATATGCCGAATCAAGTCTACCACACTTACATTACAATACACAAAATCATTTTAGAAAATACATACAAAGCTAAAACCGATACTAGCTATAAAACACGGTACAACATATCACTCAAAACAAGTTAAATATCACTCAAAACAAGTTAAACATATCACTCAACATATCACAAAATCATTTTAGGGCTTGTTAGATGGAGGAGAGAAATAGAGAAATCATAACTTAGGGTTAAATATAAATCGAAGCCTCGAAATTACTCGCTATTACCACGCCTCCCTCGTTATAACCCACGCCTCCCCTTATGAGATCGAGAGGATCGAGATGAAGCCGGACGAGAGATCGATCGACAGAGACGGTTTAACGGAGAGATCGATCGACCGAGATGAATTCGGATGGAGAGATCGAGAGGATCGAGATGAAGCGAGACGGAGAGATCGATCGACCGAGATGAAGTTTGAATGGAGAGATCGACCGAGATGAAGTAATATTATCTACGCCTCCCTTATGAAAGTTATGACCCTCGTTAAAATTCCCAAAAAAAAATGCCTATACCGACGGCCAAATATTTGTGACCCTCGTAATAGACTACCATCGAGAGGCCTATACTGGCCGATTTCCGGACTTAGGCCGTCGCTATGTATGATCTATATAGCGATTTGCCTGGTCCCGACCGTCGCTAAATCCCGTCGCTATAGATTGATTTTCTAGTAGTGTCCAACACCAGGTTCCATTGCATTGATGACTTCATCATTTATCATATCACCTGATACATATAGTTAAAATATATTTTGAAAATTAAAAAAAAATCATTTTTTTTTCTAGCCGAAACAAACAACATAGATACGTGACTAATAGCACTGTTTTTTTAAAAAAAAATTCTTTGGTTCACTAGTGTGATCCAACATTTTTCAAAAATTAAAAGTACAACCATCGGCACGAAGTCAATAAATTTCAAAAATCTAGCAAAGCTAGAAGATTTGGAATATCTAATTTTCTCCATCAATTTCAATCTTTACACTAAATATTCTTGTTTTTCAACTTACAGTCCTCCTATATTCCCAGTATATTTCATCAAACCTACCGCACATTGGAAGTTCAGGAACTTGACACAATATTATGAGTTTAAGAACTTATCCTAGTCAGACCATAAAGCGCTCATTCATTTGAGGGTTCAAAACATACCATATTATTATGAGTCATTTAACTTAACATATGCATTAGTTTAAAGAACCGCACCTAATCCTAATAATATCTGACTAATCTTAATAGTTTCTAACTATCAAATATACACATGAGAAAAGAATCACCTTTTTGCCACATATACATTGATAGCGCGACACCAACATTACAATGATTATCAATGTGATAAATTGAGCGCAAGCACAAAATCCTCGCCCATACAAAGGTTTGTACAACTCAGCCATCACATGAGTCCTTAATTGAAATACCACCTAACTCTATCTTGCTTATCACTTGCTCTTTGCTCGATACGAATTCCTCGTATCACATTATCTATAACTCCTCGTGAGTTTATCTCGTACTATATTATCGTACATTATCTTCATAGCACCAAGCTATAATTATTCAAACATTATAGACCATCTTTCCTTTATAACTTAAACTAATCACGTCGTGATCTTATTCTATAATCATCTCCCTTAAACTCTTTTCTTAACTTGTGATCGCTTTGTTTTACGATCCTCTTTCTTTCCTTTTTCATCATTTACGATTTCGTTTATGCTTTTAATCTTCCAGACTTTGTCTATTCATCATTATTCATTATCTTGGCTATTGGAGTTAGGCAACTCCCATATCTTATCTTTATATCTCTTCAAGATTCTTCTTTGAATTTTCTTATTTGTATAAAAATTCTTCCTTTTAGAATTTCTAACTTCATTTACATTGCTCAACATTTCATTTAAGTTCCACACTTTCATCATATGTAACCATTTTTATACTTGGTACACATCGAGTCTCTAATAGTTTCAATATGGTACACTGAGGTTTCCCACAAACAACCAACAAATTAGGTTCCGAGTTGCTAGTTCGTATATACCTCCGCTCTATGAAGGAATCGTTTAGCCCAGATACCATACATCAACTATTAAAGAGTACAATTGTACCATACTTAAACATCATTTATTAATGTTAAGCATCATTATAACTTAGAATTTGTCTCTCTTGTGTGTGCTTAGTATGCGTATACAACTTATCTAAAACATCATTTATTAATGTTAAGCATCATTATATTTACTAACATTCATGTTCTATAACTTAGAACAACATCTTTTATCGTCAAGAGCACTACACTTGCATACGTGCATGCCCAAAGCCTTCCGATTACCTCTAAAAACACAACAGTCCTAACGATGACCATTTTGACCCCTGTTCCAGACTTCAAATTGAAACACTTAAAGAATAAAAGTTGTAGGTCTATTCTTCCTCGTTCCGGACTATCTTGAATCACCTCAATCGGAGTTCGTATGAAACACTTATGGCCGTTTTACCAAGACAAGTTAAAGTAGGCACACTTAACAGACATCATCGGGCATTGCGCCCTTTCCTTCATTAAATCCAAATACACACCATATCTATAAATACCAATAATGCCTTGCGTTCTGGGCCACACTAGGCATCACCCAGATTACATTTTTTGCGATGTTTTTACTTCAAATCTTCATTACTTCTTCATTTTAAGTAAGAATTAGTTGGTTTTCGATTCTATGAACTCGTGAAACACTGAACTACTCATCTACAGAATAATTTTAACATTTTAAAAACTTTAACAAATCAATTTAAGGGTTCCAATTCCCTATTCATGTTATACTTTCATGTTTTAAACATATTGAGTGAATTCATTCGCTACGAATTCGTTTTTCATCTGTTTCGACTCGTTCAACTTGGGTTGCTTTCGTTTCTCAGAGTAGAACAATATTCACCCATTAATTAACAACCTTAAACAGATCAATTTAGCCTCTAAAACAGACCATAACTTATACAACAAAACCCAAAAGACCCATTTTACAAAAATTCAGATTTGTTGGCTCTAATGTCTCTCATAGACAATACTAACATATTATCCAACAACAAATAATCAGGATTTTCATCACTTCATTCTACCAAAAATAATTCTAACAATGAAGAACTTTAAGAAAAGCTACTAAAAATTTTAGAATTCTTCTCTTACCTATTAAATCTTCTCTAGATTGATTATATGGTGAAGATTACTTGATTAATCTCCTTCTTCTTCCTTAATCCTCCAAAGCTCTCTTCTAATTTCACAAAGAACTCTTATTTCTCTCTCACTCTATCAACCCTAACATGTCAAATGAAATAACATGTGAAGTTTTAAGCCTTCAGTTACTAGTGTTACCAAGAGACCCAAAGTCTCAGCAGTTAGAAAATACCAAGAGTTTAAGCCATGTTTGGCAAATATACTCCATGGCTTATTTCTATTTTATTTTCTTTTCCTACTATATAATATATTCTCCTTTCTCTAAGTGTCACACTTGAACTATACTGCTAAATCACTTAGCCCCATTAAGTAATTATACAACTATAATATGTATAATTACTACATTATAAAATATGAAATTACATTCATAAATAAAATAACACCTCCATTAAAATAAACATTTTCATTAAAACATTAATATTTATTCCATAATTATTTTAATTAAATCAAATGAATTATACAATTATTATATATAATCATTTCATTCATTTTTTTTCACATAAATTGTCTCAATACAATACAATTTATTTAATCCATACATCTAATCACCACTTAAATATTAATTCAATTTATTAATCTCTAACCAATAATTATTTATAGGTATATTGGTTTTTCTTCTCTCACCATCAATTTATATTTTATTAACATCATTCAAGATATTAAACCTTTTAATATATTACCATATTAACGTAATATATATTAAGAATACAAAATTTAATTAGCAAAACTCATATATAAGCTCACTATTTAATTAAGTGAATTAACTCTTTATCCACTTTACTACAACACCACTACCAAGTAAGGTTTTAATATTCAAACAATATTATTCCATAATATAGTTTCAACTTAATTTAAGTTACCTAATATTTATAGGGTTAATTTCCCTTGCCACCAAATTTCTTGTCGTGACTAATTTCTTTTATTTCCTTTAATAGTTTAATCAACTATTAAATCTCATAAAAAAATTTAATTTCTTCACACCAAAACACAAAATTCAAATATATACATCTCATAATAAGAATGTTAATTATTAAATTCTTACTTTAATAACTTTTAAAAATTTGGGTTGTCACAATTACCATCCAATCCGGCATTCCATAATAGGGAGATTTCTTTAGCATCTCTTTGTAGCGTTCCCAAGCTTCATACAATGTTTCACCCTACTGTTGTTCAAACTGGGAAATCGTTGTCCTCATTTTTGTAGTCTTAGCCATTGGGAAAAATTTGGCTAAGAACTTCTACGCTAAGTCCTCCAATGTAGTAATAGATCCTAATGGCAAAGAGTGGAGCCAACTTCTAGCCTTATCCCGTAAAGAAAATGGGAACAGCCTGAGCCTAATTGCATCTTCAGACACCCCATTGTACTTGAAGGTGTCACATATCTTTATGAAGCTCAACAAGTGTTCGTTCGAATCATCTGTAGCAGCACCCCCAAACTTGACTGAATTTTGCACCATTTGTATAGTGCCCCGTTTTATCTCAAAGGTATTGGCTGCTATAGTTGGCCTCACAATGCTTGATTGCAACTCATTAATTTTTGGCATTGAATAATCCCTTAAGGCCCGATGTTCCTCTCTTTCCTTTTCTGCTGCCATATTGGATGATGAAGTTTCAAAATCTACTTAGGTACTCTATATTGCACTCGCTTTCCAAGCCCTACCATTGATATTATCTTGTGCATGTACCAAATCGAAATTTAACGATCGTGTGTGCATAAAATGTACACAAGTGCCTGAAATTCAATCAAAAACAAAATAGAAATAAGATAAGAATAGATTTGTCTAAGTCACACAAATCTAGCTTTAGTTGGTGACGACAATATTAAAAATAAACGCCTTTCCCCGGCAACGGCGCCAAAAACTTGTTGCCTCCTTTTTGGTTTAACAAAATGGACTCTAACTCATGCAAGTATACACGGGTCAACAAATAGTACAGAGTAAGAAAGTATCGATCCCACGAAGAAAGGTGATAAATCTAAATTATCATGCAACAACCTATTCACTATTTTTGTATGCTCAAACGATCATTCAACAAATGAATTTATATCTAAATTAATTATCAACACAAAAATAATAATTACTAAAAGTAGGTAATCAACTTGGAGAAATAGGCAGTGCCTTTGTAGATGAAGGAACTGGTGTATGCTTGTGTCAGTTCCTGTAACTGAACGCAGAGGAGTAGCCCAGTCCGGCTTTCCCTGTCTAGCTGGGAACTTGAATTGGACATTTGATTCCTTGCTGATTCTTTTCTAACCCTTTTCTGTGTTAAATGATACCACCTCCACCTCCTCTTCTGACATGCCATCAAACAAAGACATGAATTCTAAGTTTTCTGAGTCTTCTAACTCAATCATCACTAGTTCCGACAACTCAGCTACTGGTGTCGGTAAAATCTCTACTTGATTCACAGACTCCTCACTAACGACATATATATCCCTATACATCACGTTATCTCCTGACATCTACAACAAAACAATTTAGTTTGATTAGTAAACATCATTAGAATAATAAAAACACATATCACATATAATGTATTTTTAGGGTTAACTTCGTCTTTTACTTCTTTAACTCTTCTTAAGGTTATGACTTAAGGTTCTTTTTCCCCCTTAAGTTTTATAACCTACGACTCTGATACCAACCTGTGACGCCCCCAAATCCGGGTATCTTCCAACCCGACAGATGGTGCTACACGCTGCTACAATTCACACATACATTCAATTGAAATAACTCAAAAGAGTGAATATGTCTTCTATATATTCCAAAACAATATTCTTTTCCCCAGGTTCGTTATAACCATTACATATGTTCTTGGTCATAATATCAAATAATTAAAACGTTCAAACTATACTATTACAAAGACAGTTTATTTGTCAGCCTTAACCTTCCCTTTATCCTTATTGAATCCTTTAGGTCGTTCGGTCTACAAGAGTGAGCATAACTAGCTCAGCAAGTATGACAATTTCTTTTAAACAACAAAAGCTTGAATCATA